>VXAC01008546.1:97587-123285 GCA_013399225.1 Rhipidura dahli
ATAAGAAAAATAATCTAGCTAAGGTAGCCAAGCCCTGAAGAGTGCCAAGGCAGGTTGCTACTTCCTAGTCACTTTTTCTGCATAGAGCACCTTGCACAACGTTTATTTAGTCTGTGGGTAGTGTCTCTATTGTTGCAAAAACAGTAATGCTGATTCTACATACTCTTCCTTTGATACTTAAATTGGTGTTTTCCCTCTTCAAAATTCACTTTCTGAGTGGCACATTAGGCTTGAACTTTATACTTATGTTGGAAACACCACTTGCTGGCAATTGTCAAGCACTGCAAATGATGAAGGCATTTCCCAGTCCCTTGCTCTTTGTGTTATTACTGTAGCAACCCACTAAGGCCAGATTTCCATGGTGGGTCTCCGTGCCTGTCTTAAGGCTCGGTCTGTTTGCCTTGCTCTGCTAGCTGTAAATACCAAAGCTGGCTCTGTTTGTCTTTTACATTTGCAGAGGTAATGTGCTGATTATGACTGATTTCCGAGTGGAACTCACTGTGATTCACTGCTGTAGAGGCCCAAAGAAAGAACAAAACAATTCCTAATTGCTTTTCAATTGGGGCTGCCTTGACTTTGTGGTTGGGTGGTGGCTTTCCACAACTATCTGGGGCAGCATGGTAGTTCCCACAGTTGCTGTTTGATTTTGGGTTGTTTGCTTAAACCTAGCTCGACACATTTGGAAAATGAAATTTTATTTTATGTATGTATATTTAATTATTTTAAAAATTTATTTTCTTTGTTAGTGCTTTGCTAGGCTGTAAAAGGGAATGGAAATCCTTGCTGTAAGCATGTTGAGTGCTGCTAATTATTCCTTGCAAAGGGTCTGTGCTGCTGGGTGCAGGGATATGGGATGTGGCAATGCTGCTGCTTTCCTTCAACTGTTCCACCAGAAGAGGTTGAAGCTCTTCATTAACTGTCCAAAACTGTCCCTTCTTGCTGTCTCTCTCCAGGAGCAGGACACTCCTCCTTCCTACAAACATGATGGTTCAGGTGCCAAGACTTTCCCTTGGTGGGAAGGAAACTTGCCCCAGGAGTGCCCAATCTTGTGACCAAACCCCCACCAGTCATACTGATCTTTCTAACAGCTACAACCCCTTGATCTGAAAAATAGTAGGGACATCAGAATAATTATTTTTCCTTCCTTGTTTGTGTAAACAACCTGAACTAGTGAATTTCTTCCCTAATGCCGAACTCCTCTGCGGAAGGTTGCTCAGGTTTCTTGAGCTGAAAGAGGCTCATGTCTCCAGCTTTGTGCAGCGTTTTTTGCAGCATGTGATGTATGTGGGGCACAGTTTTGTTTAGAATTGCTCATCTCTCCAGCCCCAGAGCCCTGCCTTGGCTCTGGTTCAGTGGGTGGTGCATAAAGATCTGTAACATAACAGACCATCTGCTGCTGCCCTTCCCTGCAGGGCTGCTTCTGTACAGGCTGCCTCCAGCTGTGCTGGGCAAAAAACTGGGCTGTGGGGTCTAAGGTTTCTCCTTGTTTTGCAAATTGAGAATGATGACCAGCCTGGTTGTTGGAGAGATGCTTTGAGGAGAAGCATAAAGGACAATGCTCCTTGCACTGTCTTTTTGGCTGAGGCCATCCTGCCACATGAGCTGTGCAGTTCAGGAAGATCTCTGCATGCTCCCTGCCTTCCTCCTGTGAAGAGTGGTACCCTTTGTGTGTCCAAAACCTAAAATCATCCATCAATATCTCCAGGTCTCCTCTTCAAAGCAGACTCTTGGTTTGACTGCCCTTCCTGCATCTTCCCCACTAACCAGAGGACATCAAGGGCTGGCCAGTCTTTCCCATCTGCCAGGGTGATTAGGGTAGGTTTACATCAGGCTTCTTGCCTAATCCCTGGTTTATTTGCTGGCAGAAGAGCTGTAATTCAGGTAATTGCACTCCTCCTGGTCTATGCCAACAAAACTTTCCCATCTATGTTTAGAGATCAGTCTGTCTGAAGTCCAAGAGCAAATGCACTCAGGCCTTTTGTGTTGCACATGAAGGTGTAAAAAAGCACTGGCAAGGAAAAGAGGAGGCAAGAAAGGAAAGAAACCTGTCTCTTGTGCAGAGGAATTCTGAGCACCACCTTCCTCCCGAGCTCATGTATGAAGCTGTTTTTCACAAGGTCTGCCTAAAGAGGCTGCCTTTGGTAGCCTTGCTTCTTCATGAGCTATTGCAACTTTTTTATCCTCTGTGGTTCATTACTACCAGCCCTTACTGGCTCCTGGTCTTTCATGTGTTCAGACATTGAGACAGGGTGTTTTTATCTTGAGAGACAAAGCCACCTGCTCAGTCTCCAAACATGCCCTGGGCACAGGGAGCTCAAGGTTTCCTGAGTATGCCCTGCAACATGCTACCTTTTCCTGTTTTTGGCTGCTGCTTCTGGCTGGTGCTTCCTTTGTACAGGGGGGGTTCTTCTCCCCTCTGGAGTTTGTCAGCCCCACCACTCTTGAACCAGTTCCTGCAGAACAAGGATTTAGTTCTTTTTCACAGTGCAAGGAGTTGAATCACCCCACGAGCAGTGAGAAGCCTCCCTGGTGGCAGGGAAAGCCATCAGACTTGCTAGAGTCAGTAAAATGAAATTAGGGAGCAGGCTTCCATTAACCTGGTTAATAGGTGCATTGACCTCAATTCCTTGGAGAGTATGTTTAATACATCAGAGTGATGCTTTATTGCAGGCATTTTATTAGCACTTTAAAACCACTTTTGAACTTGGCTAGTGAATCATGGGTGTATAACAGTTGACTGCTGCACCTACTGCCATGTGAGGTGCTAACCAGGGTTTCTGTTGGAAACAGATCTGCTGATCTTCTAGAAGTGTTTTTTTTACACAAAAACAAAAAAATCAGAAGAATGTGGTGTAATCTCCCCCTTAGATGTGCACCACTGTCCCTGACCACAGTGGTACAATATTGCCTAAGAACTGAAATACATTGCGTGGACTTAAAAAGACTGGGAAAAATGTTGAATTGCTTTTATTTGACCTTCCTTGCCTTTCAACCCAGGTTAGATACTCCTGAAAAGTTCTCTTGTGAGCAGTGCACAAACAAGACCTACAAAATGAAAGCTGAGTTTCTCTGGTCTCATCTGACCTGGGAAAAAGAATTGTAAGGAAAACTAGCAAAGAGCAGAAGTGAAAGTGGTGTGATTAAAATTGTAATAGCTACTACTACAACAAAACTGTGTAACATCAAGGCACTTGCCACAAAAGCCTGGGTGAGCATGACTTGAACTGGCACCTAAAAGTGGAATGCCATGGAGGGATGTCATGCATGACACTGTACTTTTGTGTTTAGGGGACTCCACTGGTGCAGGATGGAATTGAACACATGCATATGAAAGTTCAAACCTGTCCCTAAGTATCACTGCACTCTTTTTATCTGCTGAGGGTTAAGTTTTCTACTGTTACGCTGAATTAAGCCAAATAGTGCTCACAGCTCATCTGATAAGCAGTTGTAATGCTCCTGTGGAGTGGCTCCAGGGTGTTTTTGCATGGCCCATAGACTCCCTTCTGAGGAAAAGCTGGAGAGCTACTGCCAGGTGTAGGATGGAGGAGAGGAGGATGGGGAATGACCTCTTGAGATAACCTCTTGAGAAATGGCAGACCTGGCATTCCTGCAGCTTAAGGGAAGACCTTTGTGGGTGATTAGGAAGGTGGAGGTGGGAAAACTTTACTCTGTGGTTTCTGCAACCAAAAGGTATGTGGACAGTGAGCCAACCAACATCCACCTGCAGAACTGCCAGTTCTTACAGAGTGAATAACACAAATACCTTCATCACTAGGGATCACCTGGGGTAAACTCCACCAAACTCAGGTTTTGTGGGCTTGTCCCCTCCCTGGTCAGACTGATGTGCTGTGTGGCCTTCAAGAGGCAAACACCATGGCCATGTACTCTCTGAAATGTCTCCAAAGCATGCTGGGGCTTGTCTGGGGAAAGGGAGAAATCAGATTCACCCTAGTCATTAGCCTGTACTTATTTGCTCAGTTGGAGCTATGCTTCCCTTGGTTGTTTGGACACAGCTGGTTCTGTTTGCTGCCAATAAACAATTCATCTTTTCTGCCTTTGTCTTGGAACTTCTATCTTTGTCTTGGAAATTCTTGGTCTATCTTTTTGTCTTGGAAATTCTATCTTTGTCTCCTCTGCTGTGTTTTCCAGCTCAGTGAGGACATTGCAGGGGCTCTTCTGACTGCACCCAGTAGAGAGCAGTGCTGGCCACCCCTCACTCCCCAACAAGTTCAACAGGTTCCTTTGTTGTTTTTACACAAGGTCCTTGTGTTGGGCACCCGGTTCCTTGTCAAGAGGCACCTACAAACAGAATGTCTGCCTCATGAATCAGCCTGCAGCCTGCTTGGCTGCTCCTTTCCAGGCAAGCTGAGCACACCTTTCGCTTTGTTAGCAATTCTTCAGTTGTCACGGGGATGGGAGGGGATGAGTTACGTGTGTTTTGTCTTTGCTTCTGATTTGGATTGTGTGTTGCTCAATGGGCATGTCCAGTGTTGGCTGAAGAAGTGAAGACAGCAAACCCTGCTACCTTGGTGCCTATTTGGTGGCTTATCCTGTAGGAGTGGATACCGCCTTTGTGGCTGTTGAGTAATTCTGGGATGATGGAGTTCATGGAAGCAGAAAGTCTTTGTGGGGGCGTAGTTATGGCTATGTGGTCAGAAGAAATAAGTCAAGCCTTGATCCCTAGATTTGAGCATATCATGAGCAAGCTGTAATCTCTGTCCTAGTTTAAGGATCCTCTCAGTACCTGCCAATGTGGTAATTCCAAGTGATAATGCACCAAGGGTGCATTCAGGTGGAGCCAGTGGGAGATACAAACACACAGATGTTCAGGTTTAGAGTTCTTTAAATTACATGGTGGGTAGTGGAAAGACTTGCCTAGATAGAAAGCCTGCAGCTGGATGACTGATGAACTGAATTGCCAGGGGAAACTGGTTGGAGTTGTTAAGGATGAGCATAGGAATGATGGCTTTTGGATGCAGTAGGGAAGAGAAGGATTATCCAGTTGGAGCAAACATCTTTAAGCAAGACCTCCCTTTGCTACAAGGAAACACTTTTATCATCCAAAATAAACAGCTTTTGTCTGCCAGAGTGCTTGGTTTGGTGCACCCCAATCTTGGACAAAAGGCCAAGACTGGCTGTGCTGATGGACTCTCTTGAATGTGGACTTTTCTTTCTGGAGCCTGAAAAGAGAACTCCATGAATGTCAGGCTGAATGTGGCCTTCTTCAGTCATGACTGTATTTCCAGGCACTGACAAAATTGTTCCCTACCAATCTATGTGCTATTGTGTCAAAGAATTATTACCCTTTTTAACACAAAGATACCCAGATCCCTCATTAGAATAGCTGTACTGTGAATACCTCTGCAGACCAGGATGCCATCTGGCTGATCCTTTTCACCTGTCATCTTAAAATTAGATGTTTGGACAAAGAATTCCAGACTCCTGTAGGTCCATCTTGCTTTTAATTTTGGCCCTGTTTTCAGTCCATCCTGCCAGGAGATAGATTTGTCTGTGCCCTTTCTTCTTCTTTCCCATCCCTAGAGATAATACCTAGATACTTTGACCGAAGATTGAAGCAGTGAAGGCTTTGAGTTGTGAGTGGACTATGATGGTCCATGAAGGTGTAAGTGGAGCGACTGCAGGCACTTGTCAGCAACTGGCCCTGATGTGAAGCAGAGAAGATAATTTCAGTCTCTTTTTCTCCTCCTAGCTCTTTGGCTGTGGCTCTGTTGCACAGATCGTGCTCAGCAGAGGGACTCATGGAGGTTTCCTGACTGTCAACCTGGCCTTTGGCTTCGCTGTAACACTTGGTATCCTGATTGCAGGACAGGTATCAGGTACGTGTGGCTCCACATAGGCTGAATTTCACTTGAGTCAATTGTTGTGTTGTCTACTTCTCCTGTGTGGCATTGGTATGGAAGCTAGTGCCCCTTGGCACAACTCTGGGACCTAAATTCTACCTGTAAAAGTACACTAACCACCCCCCCTCTCTGCAGGTGGACACCTGAACCCAGCTGTCACTTTTGCCATGTGTTTATTGGCCCGGGAGCCCTGGATCAAGCTACCAATTTATGGTCTTGCACAAACCCTGGGAGCTTTCCTTGGATCTGGGATAGTCTTTGGGCTGTACTATGGTAAGTGTGGAAACTTTGTGTGTTTTTTGAGGTGAGACTATTGCATTTGTGACTCACTGCAGGGAGGGAGGTTTCCAGATCAGAGAGGAGCGCTTTCTTGCAGATCAGAGATCCAAGAAACCTCCTTACTGTGTTTCTGGGATGACTTTCCTGTTCTTGAGATGATGGGTTCCAGCCTTCTCAAAGCAATCTCAAGGCCAACCAACATTGCCAAAGTGGAAGTCTTTGCCCTTGAGTAATGAACAACACTGGACCTCTGGATGGCTCCTTTTGTGTCTATTGGTCTTCCAGAAAAGTCAGTGGAACACTGGCCATGATGGAGATCTTATATCTGTTCACTGTTCCAGAACCATTTCTCATTCTTAGCTTAAAAAAAATGTTGTGTTCACTGTGATGTCTTATGCATTGTCTTGTGTTAGCTTTCAGATAATGTGACTTTAGCAGATTTTACTGCTTTTGTCAGAGTGATTCCATACATTGGAAAGCACCCTGGAAATCCAGTTCCTCAAGCCTCTATTCCTCCTGTGTGCTTTTCATCATCACAGGGAAATGTTCAGTAGGCAAGAACTGAATCTTTGTGCTGGCCCTTGCTCTTTCTCTAATATCAGGTGTGACATTTGGACTCAGACTTTGCCTCCTGATGTCTGTTTCTGGCAATAGGAGTGATGTTCCCTGTAGCTGAGTGGAACATCTGGGTCACTGTTATTTCCAGCTGGAGGGAGGAAGCTGCCACCCCAGCACTAGCAGGGGTGCTTCTCACTTTAGGAGGAAGCAAGGAGACCTACCTTCCTCTCAGTAAACATCACGGCTACAGTTCAATTACCTTTCCAACTGGTGGACTGAAGCCTCCTCTTCAGAAGGGACTTAACCCCATTTTAGTTACCTAACCCATGGAAAAGCTACCTTCAGAGGTGTCTGGTTTTGTCTCCACTCACCATGATGGGAATATAGACCCTCCTAAGTTAGTTATCCAGTTTCTACACAGTGGTTGGCAAGGTGCTGGCTGCTCTAAAGACAACCTTGGGAGTTGAGACTAAGAAAAGTGAAAGAACAGCCCAAATTCTGTTTGCTGATCCATGTCACTATGTCATGTCTTCACACCAAGACTGATACCAGAGCCATTTAGTTACCTTTGGGAGAGAGTTGGAGTCACCTTAGTGTTTGCTTTTTGGCTCTCTTTCCTGATGCCTGGCAAATAATAATTGTTAGGAACAGGGACTAATGCCATCTGCCTCTGAGCCTGACTGGTACAACACTGTGGTGGATGATGCTCTAAGTTTTCCGAATGAGTGTTTGCTCTACAGCTAATGTTTTTTTTTTCCTCCTTCCCTACCTCTAGATGCCATCTGGGCTTTTGACAATAACCGACTCAGTGTACTGGGACCAAATGGCACTGCTGGTATCTTTGCCACCTACCCATCTGAGCATCTGAATGTTGTGAACGGCTTCTTTGACCAGGTAAGAGGGTGCTGGGAGGATAAAAGTCCATTTGAAGAGGAATCTTTTGGGTGGTTCTGGGCCTCATCTTTAGTTAGAAAACGAATTGCAATGTAAAGATAAGATATCCAGAAAGGTGTTTAGGAGTTGACACAGGTATCTTCACTGGCCCATAGGAAGAGCAGGGCCAGAAAGGACCTTACAGCCAGAAGGTTAATGCTAAGGCATTAACAAGTGGTACAACACTGGTCAGGACACCAGAGAAAAGAACACCATTTGCTCATAGTCCCAAAGAGTCACAGAGTGAGGAATGATGGCTCTTCCTTACTCTCACTCTACTACTGTGGTTGTGACACAATCCAGAGGTCAGCTGGGTGTGGGGTGGTGGTTGCTGTTGAATGTAACTGTCTCCTAAAGTTGCCATCAACCACAAAAGGGACAGCTTCTACCCTGCCATGGCACGTGGGAAGAAGATGTTTCCAGCTTCTCTGGCTGCCTAAACAGCTATTCATAGCTCTTCTAGGGGTAGGGATAAACGTGCAAGCTTGAGTGAGATTATGGGCTGCCACAGTCTCAAAAGAGGAGCATGGTCCACTCTCATTCCCATGGCTGCTGTGGTCTTATAATGTCATGGGATGACTTGGTGCACCTCTTCCTGTTAAGAGAATTACATCCCAGAGGAGTTAAATAACTGGGTTAGAAGATTAATCTGGATTAAATTCATGTTTTTCTTCCCCATCCCTCTCCAGTTCATTGGTACTGCCTCCCTGATTGTTTGTGTCTTGGCTATTGTTGATCCCTACAACAACCCTGTCCCCACTGGGCTGGAAGCTTTCACAGTTGGCTTTGTTGTCCTCGTTATTGGAACCTCCATGGGCTTCAACTCTGGCTATGCTGTCAACCCCGCCAGGGACTTCGGGCCTCGTCTCTTCACAGCCATTGCTGGCTGGGGCACCGAAGTGTTCCAGTAAGTGCTTGATGATGAAAACATTGTGCATCAAGGGGGAAAAAGAATTATGAGTCCAAATAAATGGTAGCTCTGGCACTATAAAGAGTCTTGGCAGCCATGAGGTATTTTTGGATTGTCTAAATGTTGCTAAAAGACACTCTCTGCTTTTTGACTTCTTAAGAAATTGTACAAGCTGGGCAGCTTCCAGTGGTGAGAGCAAATGACATAACTTTGCTATCAAAAAGGTAATCTGGGAGCATCCATGAGAATTTCAGTTGTGCCTTGAATGTCAGCATTTCATGTTTTTTTAATGGTAGGAAATGGAAAGCATTTTTTCTTTTTGAGACAATTAAGGGAGCCCTGTTATCAAGGGTTGCTTTCCTGCCAGCAGTGGGAGGGAATTGAAGGTGTAGGCTCTGCAGATCCTTCTCACCTTTTTTTGGTGGAGATGCAGTCTTGGAAGTCCTGAAAGTAGCTGTTCTGAATTGCTTGTCACTGGGACTTACAAGTGTGTGTGTGTGCTGTGTTCCATCTGCCTTGGAAGTTCTGCAGCTGAGCATGTGGTATTGTCTTGCCCAAGTGAGTGGTGATGGCTGGAGAGGGTCAGATCTTGCATTGCTCCAGATCTGAGTGCAAATATCCTAATGCTTAGGCTCCAGTTCTTACCTTGTGCACTTTCTTCTTGTTTTCCAGGATTGGTAAGCCGTCCCACTGGTGGTGGGTTCCAGTTGTTGCTCCTTTCCTTGGGGCAGTTGCGGGAGTGATTGTTTATCAGCTGATGATTGGATGTCACGATGAGCCTTCTCCTCCTGCCTCTGAGCAGGAAACAGTCAAGCTGGCTAACGTGAAGCACAAGGAGAGGGTCTGAGGAAGCTGCCACCCAGCTCTGGCAGGTATTCATTACTCAGGACTGCAGCTGGCAAAAAGGAGAAGTTAAGAAGAGCTTCAAGAACAACGGGAAGAGTTTTTTACCTGTCTTGAGATATTCTAGTAATTTTTTTTTCTCTTTTTTATATCCCTGACACATTTGCTTTTGACATTTCCCTGTGAGCCTTCCTCCAAATGCAGTATCATTTAATCTTTTCCTAATAGAAGGGGATTGAGGACTGTAGGAGTCAGGGGAGAAGTGGGCATTTTTGTCCAACACGAATCAGGTGTTCAGGAATCTGAGCTTTTTTGAGCTATGTTGCTGACGTTGCCTGTGACCTTGGCAAACTGCTTCCCTTCAAACCTGTGTTCCAATCTGTAGAATGGGGATCATGCAAAACTAAAATTGTTTTGCTGGCATGGATTGGAAACTCCTCCATCCTCGAGGAAATTTGCCTGTGATTCTTCTGTGGATCAAATTGTGCTCGATATTGCTCTAAAGTCAGTACCTTGACACCAGGAATTAACTTGTCTAAAGGATTTTATTGGTCAAACTTTTGTATCTCCTATGAATTCCTAGAATTCCATAATTTCAGTCCATAAAGTAAGAATGCATTGGATTTTCATTCAATATTAAGACAAAATGTTTACAAAAAAGTGCACCCTGATGTTACAATCAAAAATTTTAATATTGCCAACTCCTAGAAGATCACACATAGTAAATCCTTATCCTAACCAGGGGCTAACCTAGACAGAAAGCTTGGCTCCCTGAGCCTTTCTAATTAACATTGTATATAAACTGCAAGCAGCTAATAGCCAAGATCCACTGGAAATGCAGTGTTGCTTAAGTTGCGTGTGTTCATGTAAATTTTACAATGGTGTTGTTGGGGTTTGGTTTTTTTTTTAGTAGATTTATATATGAATATACTCCTTAAAGCTGTTACTAAATACCAAGGTTGGGATGAGTTAATTTAGAGATGTGTGGGAACTGCTGATTCTCTGTCAGCTTTGAGATATTATTGGATTTTCCTGGGGTGGTCTTGGATTACGGCATTGTGTTTTTTGGAGCACCTCCTTTTCTACCTTGCAGAATAACTGGGATATCCCTGGTACTCATGGCTGAGGGACTGAGGTCAGGCACCTCCTGTATTAGCAGTACTGGCATCTCAGGGGATCTCTGGCTCTCCCAATGCCATATTATTACAAAGTCTTTGAAAAAAAAAAATATTGTTGGATGTGAAAGAATTTGTAAGTCCCGTGCATTAGAAACTTGTTTAAAGCCTGTTTCATTAATGCATGAATTCATTGAAAAATGTAACTTTGTATGCATTTCCAGCCACTAAAAGGATGTATTCTTTTTTTTTCCTTTTTTAAAAAATAAAATGTCAATACCCACACTGTAAAATGCTAGTGTTGGTTGTATTTTTAAGCAGCTGTCAGCAAACTTCACCGTGAAAAGGAAGTCACCTATAGCAATAGCTTCCTCGAGCCCTTTTCCTCTTCAGCCTGAGCACAGGAGAATTAACCCTTTCAGGCAGTGCATCTACATGCTCCATTGGTGTTTTATTCCTTTCCCTTTTGGGATGTGATTTTGGGGGATGTGGGAGGAGATGGAGAAGCTGTGCTCAGTATAGTGACCAAGGTATGGGCTGGGGGTGAGAGTGTCATGCTATCAGGCATCTTAATCTTAGGACAAAAGAACAGCCAGGTAAGTATTTGTCCTTCATCCTTTGTACAATTTAATTTCCCTTACTAATCTTTCACTTAATGTAGTTCTGAATGTGCAGTCCTACTCTGCCTTCATCTACTGTCCAGCCCCGTCTGGCATATTACCCGTCACCTTTTTTTTTTAAACTGTGCCAGGCAAGGAAAAGTACTACAGAGCTGAACACAGTGCTCACAGAATTAGATGAGCAGTTTCCCTATAAATAAAATCCTTGTTGCTCCTTGTCTGGTGTGTGTACTGCTGTATTTTTCCTGTATTAATTGTGCTCCCTTAAAATAACTCCTCACTTCCCACATGGAGCCATACTGAACAATTCAGTGAGGTCTGGATGAATGTGGTTTCCTGCAATTCACCAACTAGGAATCAAATGGCTTTTTGGAAGAAATTTCCCAGGTTTGTTTGATTTGCTCTATGTGCAGACAGCACATTGTTTTTTCCGTTTTTAACACGAAAGTTTATCCCTCAAACTCTGTGTAGTAGCCTTGTATATTGCTGTGATCAGCTAACATTGCTGCAGAATTCAATTCTCATTTCCCTTCAGGACTGCTAGCCTTTTTTTCTACTCTTCCACCACTTTGTATCTTCAACTGGCTTAATCAGTACATGAAAATTCTTGCTGCAGATCTTAAGACTTTTGATTCAAGGTGTAGTGTGGGTTCTGGTTTGTTTGGTTTTCCCCTTTGTTTGTTTTGTGGTTTTTGTTGTTGTTGTTACATTATTTACCAAATTCCTCTTGCTTTTGCCTGGCATGTAGTAATCAGCTTTTCCTATATCCCTGCCTTACTCATGCTTCAATGGTGTCATTACCCTTATTAAAATGGTAATCATATCAGTTTCAGGTTAAATTTTCTGTCCTAACCACTGTGTGAAGTTTTGGCTTTGCTGTTGGAGAAGCACCGAGCACTGCTGAGTAGATCCATCAACATGAGAAAAGGGGCAGGCATTGCCTGCCATCAGGGGCTGGGGAGCTGTGGAGAACAGAGCCCCCAGAAGGGTCTGCACATGATTGTGTCTTTGCTCTTTGCTAGCCCTGTAAGGAGGGCAGTGCACAGCACAGTTTGATACACCAGATTTCAAGAGCTCTAGAACCTGTTACTAAAGCGTGGGGAGGGAAAGGTGTTTTCCCTGGCAGCAGACACCCTTTAAATTGCTGTGAGCTGTGGTTCTGCTTGTTTTCAATTTAGCTGCCTAGAGAGACCTTCTGGGTGTTATTCACCTGGCAGACCCGTGCAAATCCAAACATTTTTCTTCTTCTTTTTTTTTTTTTTTAATCCATACCTAAATTTCAAAGGCAATGAATCACCCTGTAGTGCCTCACTGGAGAGGTAAGAATCATCTGGCCAACTATAATCATCCAGATTTTAGATCAGATGAACTCCAGCTGTCAAGCTATTGAAATATGCTTTGTAGGAAGAAATAAATCTACAATTTAAACTATTCATGCTTGACAGGGAGAGTAATTTGTTGTTGGAACAAAGTGTTAAAAGTTGTTGTGGATTCTCTATTGTGTGAGGTTTTCAAATTAAGACTGGCTGTCTTGCAAAAAGATCTTTCAGTTAAACTGCAAACCACAAGTCCTGCTGGAGGAAATTCCCAGACCTCCATTACAGGAGGTCAAATTGACAGGATTTGTCCTTTCTGACCTTAAAACCTATGAAATTTAAAAGACAAGATCAAAGTGGCTATGTATTAAATTCCTCTAGGTTCTTGTCTGGTCTAAGCTTTTTGCTGCAGGTGCTTTGACATTTTTGGTATATCTCGGGAAGCTCTTCCAGGTCTGTTTGATCTATCCCATCTGTAAAATGGCAGCAGCAGTGCTGATCTCTTCCAAACCCTACTCTGTTTCACCTTGTGGGAGCATGAATCAAAGGCTTCTTGGCACTGCAGTGTGGATGGGAGAATAGCACATTCTCCCTTTGTGCACCCCTTGCATCCCAGAGTTTCAGTTCTCCATTTGGCAGTGGTGGGTGCTGGGGATGCAGGATCTGGCTCTATTTGCTGAACACCTCCAGGCAGGTCTGGTGAGGCTGTACCAGGGCAGGTTTCCACATGTGCCCAAAGTGGATGAAAATTGTCAGATAATTTGCTTGCTGTCTTCCCATCACCTACACCCTGGTGAAGAAGAGAAAATAAGTAAATGGGAGGAAGATAATAAGGAGAACAAGCTCTCAGGCTGAAGATTTCTAACTAGGATAGACCTCTGAAAATATAACAAGAAATATGCTGCCTGAGATGGTGGTTTTGTTTGCTGCAGGATCACCAACTGCCTTAGCCCCTTTCAGGGGATTTGCCTAGTTTCCATCAACCAAATCTCCTCCTCTCCCTCCTCCCCAGGATATCTGCTTGCATTCTACTAATTTCTGCTGCTGGCCCGGAACCAGCTGAATGAAACCTTTTGGGATCTAAGAAACTTTCTCTAAAATGTCCATCACTCCTCTACACTTTGTCTCAGATGAAAGTGTCTTTGACTTCGTTTTCTTGCTTGCATAAAATCTTTTAATTAAAGCACCCACACAGCTCATCTGCATCTCAGTCCATGAGTCTGACCCAGACCAGCTGGCTCACAGGACCTGCTTGGCTGGGTGACACCTGGTTTGGCAGCTGGTGGCATAAGAGAGAACAGCCTCCCTTTGAATGCAGGTAACCACCCTGGCCCAAGGGCCTGGAGTTTGGGGTAAGACCTTCCTCCTGCCCCCAGAACAGCTTAGAGTATCTTACCTACTGCCCCTGCTTGCTCACCAGCCAGTGCCCTGCATTCCCACAACAGTTACTTGGGTATTGGGATATGGCTTGGTCCCCTTCATGAGTTACTCTGGTGAGGGCCAAAAATCTGCAATCTGGATATTAGATGTGAGACCCAAGTATAGCTCATTAAACATAAGAACTGCCAGTGTGCTCCCATCTAACCACCTTCAGGAGGGAAAACAGGTCCCTGAGTCCTGTAACATTCATCATACGTGGTGTGGATGTAATGTCCAGGAACAGGGTGGGATAGGGAGAAAGCTGGGGCTCTCGTCAGGTCTTGTCACCCTAAAAACTCTTTTGCTTCTTGAAAAGTACCATGTATAGAGTAGCTATATATCTGTGAACAGGACCTGCTCTCACCTACTTTGGGACATTCTACATTTACCCACAGTGTCTGTAATGCCACTAGCTCTTTAAATTCATCACTCTGTCCCTGGTGGAAACACGAGATAAGAGAGTCTCCTCTATCTCTGAGCAACAGGGCCACAAAGTGACGCTCTCTGTGTCTGCTGTCTGTGTCACAGTCCATGCACTCCAAGTGCTGAACAGACATCACACACTGCAGCCCATCCCTGTGCCTACCCTGATGAATAGCTCAGCTTGAGAAACGTGCCACAGGGATGAATGTTCCTGGTACTGGGATGGTATTTGTCCTTCCAGACAGAAAGGAGAGGTAATGGTATCTCCAGACTCCAGACAAGAACAGTGGAACACAGAGAAGATTTTTATGTTGTCTCTGGGGACCTGAGGGTGTAAGGATGACTGTGTAAGACTGTTGGAAAACCCATCAGAGGGGGAAGAGGCAGTAGGTATCTGAACTCTGCAGCTTGAGACAAGCACAGTGCAAGAGGGACAAAGAGCCGCTGAGAGAGGTCTGGGAGCCCTCGACTCTTCTCTGACTGGCAAGTGACAACAGGAACTTTCCCTGTGTCCACCTGGAAAGGAGAAATGACTTGTTTCACTGACTGCACTGACTATGGGCTCAACTCAGATGACTGGGTGCAGGGGTCAGAAAACATTTGAGAAGCCCTGGGTCATCCTGCCTGGCTCTAGTTGCCACTCCAGAGGGGCTGAGGTCTCCCACAGGGCCCACGTCACACATGCAAACCCCGTGCAGGTGTCTTTGAGAGTCCTATGTGTGTGTGACTGGCTCAAGTCCTGGAGATCACTGAACTGGAGTGGAATTCCCCCCTGGAAGCTATGGCCTGGGCAGAGGCAGAAACTCAACAAATCTTCATAGTTCCATTGCCTTTGTGGTAGAGCACCCATTTCCATAGAGGCACAGGGAACAGATGAAAGGTCTGCCTGCCCCTGTAGCCAGTCTTCAACAACAGCCACTTACACCTCCCTACCCTCTTTAGGAATGCTTCCACAGGGAGCAGCAAAAACCACATGAATGAGGTGTCTTTTGAGCTTCCAAACTCTCTTGGTTTGGTTTGTGACAGACTTCATTGAAACCAGCTCTCTGGAGGAGCTGGAGTAACACTGCATTTACATAGTAACCAAAAGGAATTTGTTGATTTTTATAGGGAGGGGCAATCTCATTCACTGTCCCAAGGAGGAACACTGATGCTGTCTCATAATTAACACTTCTTTTTTTCTAATTTTCTAGCCAGGAGACAACTTTCCTGCCAGGCAGGTTTAGCTTGTCCCAGGAGATCTTCAACTGTTTTAAGTTGTATTTGGGAGTACAGTAACACCTTCCTGAAGAACCTGTCAGAGAACACCCCAGATGTGAGGTTTCTTGCTGCTATCAGTGGTAAATGGTCCCTGGTGGGTGTTCCCTGCCAGACATGGCAGCTAAGGCTCAGCCTGAGATACTGGAGCTAAAAGAAACATAGTTTGAGTCAAAGAGATATACCAGTTTCCTTGTTCTATCTGAACTGAGCACACTCAAGTGTCAGTCACACAAACATGTCATTTCACATGACAGGCTCTTATTAAGACTCTACCCTGTCCCTGGCCAGGGGCCTCAAACCCAGAGCACTAATGCTGAAGGCTAATATCTGGATAACACTCACCTCTCAGGTATGAGTCATGGGGACAACTTGTAATAGCTGTATTTTGTGATTTAAATGACTGCCAGCTTAGACCCTGAAAGAATTACATTTTCACTTAAACCTTCTGGGCTCTCTTGGAACCTCGGAACTCCATCCGGCACAAAAGGACAGAGTTTCTGTTGCCCTTTAACTTTGCTTTCCCTTTCTTGCTGCATTGCTTTAGGTAATCTTCAGGCAAATAATTGCCTCTCTGAGTCCTTTAATTTACTTTGTGCTCACTCAGGAAATATTTACTGCTCTATTGGCCTTCCAGGAGGAAAGACAATGATGGGAGAGGAGAAGCCATGCTGATAAGCTTCCTCTGAGCCAGTGGGAAAGATGTATAGATCCACAGGAGAGGCACAATCCAATAAATCCCATCTCAGCTACTCCCTGAACTCTAGGAGCAGCAATGCTGCTGCTCCAGCACATTTGGAGGATCACTGAGTCTGAGATGAGTAAAGTTGGAAGGGTCCACTGGCTCAGTTATCTGGTCCAATGTCTCTGCTCCAGCAGGGTTATCCTACAGCACATTGCACAGGATAATGTCCACATGGTTGTGGAATACCTGCAGTAAGGAAGACTCCACAACCAGGATCCCTGTCCAGAAGAAGCTGGCTTTTGTATCAGTCTCTCTGAGTTTCATAAGCTAAGTGGGGCTGTGAAGGGCTGTGTGATCCCTGACTACCTGCAGAGCAAGGTGTGAGTAGTGTGGTCTTCCACCCTCCCTGCTTTTGGGACTGGGATTACTAGCAGGAAAAACCTTGTGACAAAAAGCAGCAAAGCAAGAAAGGCCATGACCCTGAAGGGCTGATAGCAGCAATAGTTCTGCTTGATTTCGGTTCAGTGATTTTTAAACCTTGAATTCCACGCTCAATGAGAGTGGCCAGAATGAAACCATTAACTTAAAACCAGGGCTCTTGGGTCTATCCTGAAATGTGGAACCAGGGAAAAAATTTATGTTTTATATCTATAACCAAGGGAGTAATAACACAGGATGGAAAATCTCAAGGACTGCCCTTGGTCTCAGGAGATAGGAACTGGTTTTGGAAGAGTGGATCCCCCTGTTTGTGCCACAGGGCACTTGTGTGTCTTCTGCAGTGTGCATGCCAGGTGTAAGGAAGTGGGGAGTGGTGATGAAAAGCTTTCCCACGCCTGAGACCCTTTGCTGGTCTGGGCACGGGCCTTTGGGTGTCTTTAAAATAGAGAGAGAGAGAGAGAAAGCAGCACCACCCTGCCCCTGGGCAGGCAGGGAGAAGGTGCATGCTGAAGATAATGTTGTGCACTGAAGGAGACAGGCTGTACACAGCATTTGCTATTCAATCATTTTGGTTAACTGGCTTGGTATTTTCCCTTCCCATGACCTCTTCTCTGCTCAGCCCTTTTATGTGACTCTTCTGCATTTTGGTGTCTCTTAGATTAATTTGTCTTCCAGGTTTTTTCCTGTTCCTCTCTTTCATTAAGGCACTCTCCCTCCTGTTCAGTGCTTTTCCCTCTGCTCTCCTCTCACCTCAGTCCTCGCAGAGCCCCCAGCCCCCAGCACCATTTATACCTGTGAGTGATGGAGGCAGGGAGGAAGGACCAGCCTTGATAAAGCAAGCTGTGAATTTGGGGGCACAAGTAATCTGGGAGCTCTTGCTCCAGGCTAGCAGCCAGCCACATTTCTCTGAAGAGCTTTCATAAAACCTTCCCAGCATTTTATCAAAGAGGTGATGCTGTCATGGGTTTGTTTATTATTTCCCTTTGAGGCCTGGCTGCTTCATGGCTTCTTCCTTTCATTTTTGAGGAGGAAACATTTGCAGCTCTGTCAACCCCCAGGAGGAAAGTAATATACAAAGGGAGCAGGGGTAATGAGAGCTTTTTCCTGAACCAAGGTAACACAGCTTTATGGTCACCTATGCCCTAAACATGTGGGAATGGAGCTCTTCCCGTAAGAAATTGAAGCTAGGAGGTGGTCAGTGGAAGAAAGAGCCATGGCAGCAGTTCAGGGACACAGCCTGTGTACTGTTCATGTACCTTCCCAACTCAGTTCCTCCACCTGCTCCCCTTTCTCTCTCTCCAAGGTCTCTGACCTTGAGCAGACTTCCCTTCCTACTGTGTCTGAACCTTCCTCTCTGAGAGGGTCCTCAGTGTTTCCTCACCTCCCAGCCAGTGCAATCACTCAGACATTTCAGCCAAAACGTGGGAAGATCTGTTTAAACCCTTCCCTCCTCCATCTTCTTCCCCTCCCATTTCCATATGGATTTCACTGGGCAGAAGTGACCAGGAGCTTTTCTGTGGTGAAGGTAGAGGGAGGGACAGAATCAGGTGAGTATCCCATCCCCTGGTGCCTCCCTGTTCCAGCCTTTGCTCCACATGTACCCTGCTATGGCCTTGCCTGGGGCACCACATGAGCCTGGGACCAGAGCTCCTTCAGGTTTGTGCTTCTAATGTACCTGCCTGCTGGCAGAATATTGTAAACTAAAAAAGTCCTGGGTTTAGGGTAAACATTACTTAGCAACAACCAAAACATCAGTGTGTCATCAATGTAATTCTTATACTAAAGGCAAAACACAGCACTGTACCAGCTACTAGGAAAATTACTAAGAAAATGTACTCTTAGCCACAGACTTATCTAGGTGAAAGTCCACAGCTTGCAGACTGAGGCTTCAGCAAATCCAGCTACTCATGCCAAGCAAGTAAGCTAAGCAAACAACATACTAATCACGCAACACTATAACCCTGTGACTCATTCTATTTGAAACTTACTTATTTAAGCTAAACAACTTATATCTCTCAACAGTCCTCCCTTGGTTCTTATTAAGCATTCCTGCTCACATGCTGAACACAGTTCATGAAACCTTTCAAACTGTGTGATTATTCTCCATGATTTTATGTACCAGGTGACTACCAGTAACAAGTTGAGCTTGGATGCAGCTAAAGCAAAGTGCAGCGTTGCCTTGGACTATTGACAGAGCACTGCAATGGCAAAAGCAGTTGATCTACAGGCAGCTGCTGGTCTCTTTCCCTGAATTTTCCCACCGAGGTTATGTATCAGACACAAACCATTGGTTAGTCCCTAATGCTAACAGAGAGGACCACACTCGGTGTTCCAAATTCCTTGAAGTCAGTTGTAGTTATGACCAATTTGTGCACAAGTACATCAGCACATACACTGTTTAAGAGTCTCAGTCCTGTCCCTACAGTACCAGCTGCATCTCTTTTTGTTCATCTAGAGGGGGCAAAGGTTTGCTCCTGCAGCCATGCTCACCGACCCACAGAGGATGTGCGTAGGAACGGTGAACAGCTCGGTTTGACTGTAGAAATACCAACTTGTCTTATCAGTTCTGCCTGTTTCAGTGATCATGAGGGATTAAGTAATGCCTATTGTCCCTATGTGTTTAAGAGCATATTTCAGATATTTGTGGGGGTCAACTCCTCTCTTATTAGCAGAGTGGAAGTTGGATTCATTGCAGTGGGGAGAGGGATTGCAGATGGTATCGAGTCAATTTTTTCACAAGGTCAAGTAGTTTGTATTCTGCAAAATTCACTGTCAACTTCCACATAACACCTGAAATTAACAACTAGCATGACTGGAACAATAAGGTCTAATTTTTTTACTACCTCTGTCACAGTAGGATCATATGCCTTATCTGATCCACAACAAAAAATTAGAGTCCCCTCTTTAGATTCCTCAAGAATTTGGAACTTGAACCTTGTATACTTTTTGTAGATTTTTTCTTTTCAAATTTATCACTTTCCCACCCCTTTGGATCATTCTTTCTTTTTAGTTTTCTACTTAGCCATGCTGTAGTTGTCACCAGAATCGACTGCATCAGGAGTAGAGTAGGATCCCATTTAATTCTTTGTTGGTTTTCAAGATTCTGTCATCAATCAGCTGGGTTGTTTGATGTCAGAATGATGTATCCAATTTTCTTTTCCTAGAACTTGGACAGCAAAACAAGAATACAGTAAGACAGCATATGGCCCCTCCCTTTTGGGTTCAGTTTTGATTTTCAGAAAAATACTTTAATTAAGACTTTGTCTCCAGGCTGTTTATCATGTATCTGCATTTCAGGTGGTGTTATTTGGCACCACTGGGCATATTTCCTTTTATCTTTAACCCTTTTTGCTTATATATGTCTCACTGGAGTGGGACTCAAGTCCCAGCAGTTAAAAGTCTCAGGTGATGTGTGTGCAACTTCTTGAAAGGTGTGACAATGCTCAGGCAGAGGCTTCTCCTTTAACACGTTTAATCTCTTTTAACTTCCTTACTCTCTTTACCTTGTGCATATTTGGGAGCATCATGAAGTACATCCCTTAGAAACTCCACTTCAAAGACAGGAGGAAGCATGAACAAGGAAGTGATTGAAAAGTGTGTGTGGGTCTTCTTTCATGGTCTATGTCCTTGCTGGTAGATTTGGTCTCCTATTTTTCTCCCTTATGGCATCACAAATATCCCATGAAGGCAGCAGAGTGGTGTCTCTGGGGGAAAGTTTGTGTTGCAGATTAGCTCTTGGCTGTACCCTGTCTCAGCTGTACATGAGATAGATAAGCAGAAAATTCTCACTATTCTTTCCTGTGAGATTTTGTTTAGCTTCTTCAAAGGAAACCCAGGAAAAATCTTCCAGAGTGATCTGTGTGCAAACAAGCTCTCATCTTCAAAACAAGCTTCATCTCTGCCTTGGATCCAAAGCTCAAATGACACTCTTCTTCTTTTGTTTTTAGCATATGTATGCTCTGCAGGCAGGGAAATCTACCCACACAAGAAGTCTTCTCTCCTGCAGGGGATAATTTTACTCTTGGAGACATACAGTGAGATGGTTATCCACTTCTGTCTGGTTTCCCCAGGAGACCAGGTCTGTGTGATCCTGCAGCAGGGGTGTGCAAAAGGGAGAGTGCATGCACTGCCTGCATCTCTCTCCTCCCCTGATACCTTTGAACCACCCGGTCCACTGCAGGCAAAAATGAGAGAAGGGTCAATACCCTTCCCTCATTGTGAAGAATTCCTACCAATTCTATAAACATCTGTGGCTGGATAGAGAAATGAAATAGTGTTATTGACCCTGTTGAGGGGATATTAGTAAGCATGATAGTTAAAACTATAACAGTCTCCAAGGACTAGAGGAAGGGAAGCAGTCACCTGTGATAACAGGATCCTAGAGTTCAGATAGATAGATATGTAAATTATTTTCAATTTCTTTTTAACTTGGAAAACAATCTTTGTTTTGAAAATTTCTCTTGTTTAAAAATGGAATCAGCACAAAGGTGACTGTGCTTTTCAGAGAGGAAGGTCTGTTTTGGCTAAGCAGGTTGTTCTGCATGAGAATCCCTTTTGGTTAGACATAGTCCCTTCCATATTCAGCTGCTGACTGCTGAAACCCAGTTCTTGATATTTTCCCATGTGTGGAAATATATCTATTAAAAAAAAAAAAAGAAAGAAAAGGAAAAGAAAAAAGAGACTAAAACCTTCTGGCTCTTTCAAGGTGTCATTGGACAAACCAGGCCCAAACAGCAAACCTTGACTCATTGCTGTAAGTTAACTGATAAAATGTCTGTCATTCTGTGCTCTTACTCATTTCTAGGAAGGCAATTACATTGGTTTCTCTGGTTTTGAGGGAAAATGTGTGCTGTTCCAGGGAGCAGAGTTGGCTCATGGAAGTTGGTTGGTGTAAGATCCCAGCACAGCATCGTACCCACTGCCCACCACCCAGTCCTGTTAAATGCCTGGGCCTGTACCCTTGGCATTTGGTGATCATGGAGCAGATTCCTCATCTTGTGTGTTGTCAGTCATCTTTGTTATTTTCTCTCTTGTGAGAAAACAAAAATGAGCAATGAGGACAAGGATCAAAGTTTCAAGGCCCTGGAGAAACAGTGGGTGAATCACATGGATGCTCTCCAGATGTGAGGCAAACACAATCAAGTCATCAGGGCGCTGCAGAGTTCCTGCCGGGAAGGGGCCAGCTCTCTGGGGAGGCTAAAGTGAACTCAAAGCCCCAGGGTGGGGAAGGAAGGTGATTTTCCAGGGCTGGTTCTTTATCCAAGCCCTGCTGTGATGCTCATCTGAGGGGCTTGGAGCTCCAGAGTGGATGGGCTGCTCTCCTGGGTTTGTTCTCTGAGTGGTGTGAGTGCAGCTGGGGTAATGTAAACCTGTAATTTAGATCCTATTTACACTAATGCATTTTAAGTATTACAGCACTGCAGTTGCCAGGATATAAAAGCCAGAAGCATAAACCACTTCTGTTTCTCAGCTGCATTTATAACAGAAAAATACTTTTATGAGGGGAGTGGTTTCTTTATTCCACACATCTTTTTCCATTCCTGGATGCAACTCCAGGGTGTTCAGTCTTTCTGCCCAAGGCATAAAACCTGTGATTTCCTGCTCTAGGGGGTTTTGCAACAAACTCAGGTGTGTCCCACAAGCCCACAGCTCAAAGGGTAATGTGGCCACAAGGTTTCTTAAATCTGTAACAAGAAACATTCATGGTCTGGAAGGGGTAACACAGCAATGCCTATAATAAGTTACTGCAGCCATGGTTTAGTGAGGATTTTAAAGGAAAATGTAATCATCAGGCACAGTCCACAGGGGTTCATCAAACATCCTGTTTGTCTAATTTGATATCCTTCTATGAGAAGGTCACCCACCAAGTGGGTATAATTTTTCTGGATTTTAGGAAGGCTTTTGATACTGTCCCTCACAAGTCCCCAGCTGTGGGATGAGCAGATTCATGGTGTGCAAGGTGAAGAACTGTCTAAAGGAAGGGCTCAAGGGTGTAAATGAATGGGCCACATCTGGCTGGCAATCAGTCACCAGTGGTTTTCCTCTGGGGTCAATTCAAGGACCAGTTCAGTATATTTATCAACACTCTGGATGCAGGAGTTGAGTGCACCATGAGCAAGCTGATGATTGCCCTTCCAACAAAGATAGTCTATTCTATTTTTCTGATGTAAGGTGACAACTACTGTTGATGAAACTTCCATGCCTGGCCATCCAGGAACCACTCTGGCCATGACACTTGCACTCCCTGAGCTGAGGCCCCTTCTCATCTACAACACCTCAGGTTCACACAGTCAGATGGGGTTTCCTTACTGGCTTGACCCCAGGTCTCCCACAGAAGCAGTTTCAGACATCCTGATCCTTAAAATAATTTGATCATGGTGCAATAACAGAATAACAGCTCAATCTGGTGCCTCAGATGGGGAACCCCAACACAGAAATCCCTGTGCTTTTATTCCCTCAGAGTCTAAGTGTGGCAAAAGCCTGGAGTCATTGGCTCCTGGTGTGTCTCTGAACGCCCAGTCCCCTGCCCAGGCTGCAGGTCCCTGTGCCCTTTGTTATGCAAAGGACTAGCAGTCCTTCACATCCTCTTACTTGAGGCTCAGTCTCTGGCTCCTGCTCTTCAGAGCTGAACCTGGAGCTTGCACACTGAGCTGCTTGTGTTAAATATATTCCTCAGCACTATCCTCCTCTTCCCCTTCCATTTTTTTTTCTGTTTTTTCTTACCTGATCTCTCTTCTTGTTCTTTGCCTTTCCTATAAGAGCAGGTCTAGCTCTGGCTCTCACCATCTTTATCTGTCAGTTGCTCTGGTTCCAGTGTCTTATAGGAAATAAATGTGACATACAGACTTGGGATTAGAGACAGCTGTGAGATGACTCATGTTGTGTCTTCCAGTCTTGTTGGTGTTTGAGGCAGGGCTTCTCCTCTCAGCATGGTTTTGTAGGGGGCTGTAAGGGCCTGACCTGCAAGCCAGCAGGAGATTATGGTTTTCCTAAAGTGATTGTCCCTGAAGAGCATCACCTGACTCCCTCTGCACTGAGATCCCACATCCCAGAGATGTGGGAGTAGTTAAGCCTTTTGCAAAGGCTTGCCATTTCCCAAGAAAGACATACTTGGCTGAAAAGCAAGTTAAATAAAAACAGCAACTGATTGTACTGTTAGATGTCAGCTCTATGACCAAGGAAGCTTTGGGATTACTTTTTTCCTAGAATAGTTTTATATTGCTTATATATTGGTTCCCCACCTCCTCCTCTGTTGCCATAATAGACAACAGTGACCTGATGGTGGGTATGGACTCCCCTGTGCCTCAGCTGAGGACACATGCCTAGCTCAAAGTGGTTACAGCTGATGCCAGACAAGAACAACAGCTGGATGAAGAGCCAGGGGGCAGAAGAAGGAAGTGACACCCTAAGGATCAGCCTGAAAAATGATGGTTTGAACACAGAGGGGGTGTCAGAAGATGAGGGACAAGGAAAATTCCCTCAAGAATGAGGACCATGGGATAAAAGTACATATTTGAAAACCAGCAGGCAATACAGGGTAGCTGGACTACCTGGATTGGGACCCAAACCCTTTGTGGTTACCACTGATGGAATCCCATACAGGACTTGACCAATTGAAGGAAGTGCTCACACATCCTGGTGATACAGCACCCCATCAACCCAGTGTCTGATGAATCCTTCCAGCTTTGTGCTGAGTCCTCAGCTTGATCCTTGTCAAATTCCTTGAAAGTGCAGTGAGAACAGTCAGTCATACAAAGACTTTGCTGAACTTGTGAGGCACCATTTGCTCACCACTAACTTTTGTTCCTCCTGCCCTGCTCAGACACTTGTTCCTTGGAAATTTTCCAGCTTGGAAAAATATTTCTAGAGCTGTTATTAACACTGCATAGTGCAGCTTTGCTGCTGTTGGCTTATGCTTTTAGTCTGGTAGCAGATGTGGGACATGATGAGAATTTGGATTTGCTGATTTTCCCTTCCCCCTGGTACATTGTTGACCATGTGTGTGTGAAACAACCAAGATATTACAACTTAGGAAATTGTGGTGAGCTGCAATGATTGTGTGTTCTCAGTCTGTCCCATCTGTATAGATATTTGTAACCAACTCTTTGGCATGAACCCACAACACTTAAAAATTATCCACTATTCCTGGATTAGGCAATGCTATTATTCAAAAGGAGGGAAAAAGAAGAGAAACTGGATTAAACTGAGGAAGAGTGTGAGCCCAGAAGCACACATTTTGTACCCTGATGATATTCCAGAGGGAGCCAGAGCCACTGCAGGTCACTGTAAGACTCACAGTACAGCCTTCATGGGGGAACTCAGGGACTCTCCCCATTGTCCTGCTGCACGGCAAAGAACTTTCCTGGAAAAGCCTTCTTTTCCTGGAAATACCCTCTCCATTACCTGCCCCCAGTGTGATCCATGCAGGTGAGTGATGTACAGGTCATAACCCTTCTGTTTCTTGGGGTAATGTGGTGTCGTGAGCAGGAGAGAGCATTATCACACCCACTGGCATTGATTCTCAAGAACTGCAATGTCACTCAAGTTGAACAAAACTAAACAAAGAAATTGTATGTGACAGCAAACCAACCAGAACTTAGTGTGCTGGAAGAAGAGCTGAATAAGAGAAAAGCACATTTTGTTCCAGTCATCCTAGGGCTGGTCTGCATCAGCTCTCTTACTGTGCAGCACACAGCCAGCCCAGGACCCCTTTCTCTACCTGTCCTGTCGTGCTTTTCTTAGAGAAGCTACACAGCCATGAATTTTTCTTCATGGAAGCAAATGCACATTTCAATATTTATCTTCCTTTTGTACTGAAACTCAGTGTGAAGTTCTGTTCAGATTCAAATCTTGCCTCCTCTCCCCACAAACAAGCTTTTTCATAACTGATTTGATTAGGAGGCAGTCTGTTGCTGGTGAAATTACTTTCAGGGAATTGTTGTCATAAGATGAGGTGGGACTTCTGTTCTCCTACATGCACTTGCACATTACAAGCTCATTACAAGCTCTGAACTGGGACTGTGTTGGGGTTTGAAAGTTCT
>VXAC01008551.1:0-86218 GCA_013399225.1 Rhipidura dahli
TATCCAATATCTTATCTATCTTAACTCATCAAGTATACCTAAGTATCTGATTTAACTGTTTACTTATCCAATATCTTAACTTATCTATCTTAACTTATCAAGTACATCTAAAGCTTGAGCAATATCAATACCTAAAAAGAACAGCACAGTGTTTATTTTTCAGTAGTATCAGAGATCAAAGTGTCCTTCTCAAGCCAGGGATGAATCCACTTTGCTGCCACCCATCGTGGTCCTTTATCTGTAATGACACAAGCACAACTCCTTCCCCTCATTAGCAACTCTATAGGTCTTTCCCATGACTCTGACATAGGATTTTTAAAACGAACTTTTGGTCGGTGCTGTATTGATTCAGAATCTTGCTGCAAGCCTGAGTAGTGGGTTAATGCTTGTTGGTCACTGTGAGTACCTACTAATCATAGATGGTTCATAACATAACCTGCTTTCAGTACTCTGTCTTGCAGGCTCAGCCCATCTTCTCCTGGATTTTGTTTATCAAGCAGCCCTTTCAATACCTGATGTGTTCTTTCTATTAAGGCTTCTCCAGTAGAGTTACCTGGAATGCCTGTGCTATGCCTCACTCCCCAAAGAGCTAAGAAATCTTGGGTTTGCTGGGCTGTATAACCTGACCCATTATCTGTTTTTATTTCCTGAGGCAATCCCATTACAGCAAAGCAGCCTTACCAATGTCGAATGACCAAGCAAGACGCTTCACTCGTCATAGGAGTGGCCCAAACCATGACTGAAAAGGTATCCATGGTCACATGAAGGCATTTAAAGTGACCAAAAGGAACATAGAAAGTCACATCAGTTTGCCATAATTGCAGAGGTCCTAGGCCACGAGGATTAACCCCAGGGCCTAACCTACCAACCATACCCTGACATTGTGGACAGGTTGAGATGATTCCTTGAGCATTCTGCAGTGATATTCCAAATTGTTTGTGTAAAACCTTTGTGCTCTGGTGAAAAAACTTGTGAACCCTTCTGGCTTGGCTACACTTATCAATATTGGGAGAAACAGAGGCTCAAAGTGGTGCTACCAATTGGTCAGCCTTCTCGTTCCCCAAGGCTAGACCTTCTGTTAATCCAGAGTCACTTTGTATGTGGGTGATGAAATAATCTTGCTTGTGAGAATTAGGTAACTGCCAGAGCTGCACAAAGAGTTGCCTCAACTTCTGGTTTTGAATTTCTCTCAGTACCGATCACTCCATGTGCTCAACAACACCTGCTACATAAAGAGAATCAGGAACAATGTTAACAGGGTCATTTGGCCATTTCTCAAATACTTGGATAACTGCACGTAACTCAAGGACCTGCAAAGAATCTCCTGGTCCCTCAAGGATTTCACTGAGCCATTTGCCTCTATCCTGCCAAGTCAGTCCTGCTTTAGAAGTCTTTCAGCTGGCATCAGTAAAAACTGTGAGGCCTTCCAGAGGTTGTTTTGATAACCAAGGCAATTCCTCAACCTGTTGATGTAAAGAAAAGAATTGATGAGGAGGAAAATTAATACTAATGAGACCTGGAAAATTCAATAATGCCCACTGTAAGACATCTGAGTTCTGTAATGACCATTGCAAGTATTCCTTCGTTAATGGGAGAAGAATATTTTGGGGTTCCATTCCTGCAATTTCCAGTGTTTGTTTTCGTGCTTTGACCACAATTTTTGCTATAGCCTCCATTTGTGGAGTCACAGATTTACCCAGATTGAATGGTAAAAACACTCACTCTTAAGCTCTTTAGTGGCTGTTTAGCTTGGCTATCCTGCTGCATAGCCATGGACAATGGCAAAGTAGGAGACCAGTGATCTGCAAAGGAATTACCCAATTTTGTAGCAATTTGAGTAGGAGCCTTCTGTTGTTTTTCAGTCAGCTTGCACAGCAAATTGGCCTGATTTTTCTCTTTTCAGTAATGGCATTTAGGGGCTCAATATCTTCATTTGTTATGCCATAGGTACTACGAATCCACTGTATGTCCCCAATTAATTTTTGAGCATCTGTTAAAGTCTGAATTTCTGTGCAAATTGTTAATTTTTGAGGCCGAATTTGAGCTTCAGTGATAAGCATTCCCAGATATTTCCATGGAGCCTGTTGTTGGACTTTCTCAGGGGCAATTTGAAGGCCTGCCTCTCGCAATTGCTGCTGTAAGGCAGGTAGCAGGTTTGCAGTGTCTAGATGTTCCCCTGCTATCAGAATGTCATCCATGTAATGATAGATAAGGTACTGTGGGTACTGTTTTCTCAATGGAGCTAATGCTCAGGCAACATAGAGTTGGCACATCATGGGGGAATTACACATCCCTTGTGGCAACACAACCCATTGGTACCTCTTTGCTGGCTCTGCCTTGGTAATGGATGGCACTGAGAAGGCAAACTTCTCACTATCATCTTCGTGCAGAGGAATTGTAAAAAAGCAGTCTTTCAAGTCAATAACCAAGAGTTGCCAATTAATAGGTAATGTTGACGAAGAGGGTAAGCTAGGCTGCAGGACTCTCATTTCTTGCATTACAGAATTAATGGCTTGAATGTCATGTAATAATCTCCATCTCCCTGATTTCTTGGGGATTATAAAAATGGGCGTATTCCAGGGCTTGTAGAAGGAATGATATGTTCCCCTTTCAACTGACCCTCCTATACTTCTAACCACATTAGCAACATAAGCAAAAACTATGATCAGATTAACAGGCTCTATAAAACTGAAAAGCTCTGACCCCTTACTAAATATCGTCACAGCATCTAAAGGCACTTCACTTAACAGAGGTCTCTATCTAAAGCTCAATTTTGCTTGCAATAACTTATGATTAGGGAAATGAATAGAACAGGTGCCTGGGTAATTTAGCAATACAATTTGAAGTTTTTCTGATTTTGCAATGCCCAATCAAGATTCACAACCTGAATCTACCTCTGAATATAATCTTGTGCTAACATTTCCATTGTGGCGAAGATCGTTTTTGGAGACCTGCTAAGTAAAAAACCCACTCAATTATTAGCAAAGGATCTTTAACAGAAGCATTCCATTGAAATATAAGATCATACAATTGCATTTTTCCTCCTAAAACTGCAAGGAAAAATGGTTGTGAAACTACACAACGATGCGCTTGTCTTTTCTTCTTATCTCTGTTCAGTTGATGACATTGGGTGTATCTTCTGAAGAATTATTTGAGTCACTGTTTTTAAAATTCTCCCAAATTGGAAGAAAATGCAGCTGACGCTCTATTTGCATTCTGTAGATTGTTTGTGTCCTGTGGATTTGTGCTCTGTAAAGATGTTTTTTCTTCTGGCTTGAAAACTGCATTCATGTCTTCTTCCCTTGTGCAGAGATTTTGCTCTGGTTTGTTTTTTCTTTTCTTTTTTTTGATGTGAGGTGTAGTTAGAATTTTAGGAGAGCCGCTATAAATTGCAGGATTGTTAAGCAGTAAAAACCAGCTGCTGTCTTATCTCTTTTAGTAGCAAGGTCATAAAACTTAATTGCAAGTTTGTCCTAGGCAGATTTATTGATGAGAAAATTAACGTCCACTTCTGAAGGAACAGAACTTTTAAAGTCTCTGCTGAAAATAGCTCAGAATGTAACTCAGCAGGGTTCTAACTTAGATTACACATCTCTGTTTCGCGGAGCTATCTCCCTCTGATTTTCTCGCTCTCGCAGTTTCCCTTCTCGCTCTGTTCGCCAAACTGTTTCCTCAGCAGCAGTCACAGGGCAGCCAGACCCCCCTGCGGAACCGAGCCCTGCGATCCCCGCTGCCAACACAGTCCAGCAGCAGCAGTTTCTTTTCTTTCTTTCAGCAGTTTTTTTTTCTTTCTTTCTCCTCCCTCCCAACCCCATCTCAGCAGTTTTTCAAGACCTCCAGGTCATACTGAATATCTCTCGCCAAGAGAATATGCTGGAGGATGCCGAAAGCGACCCGTTCTTCTTTCCACAGTCTCTTTCTCATCCCTCCAGCCCTTGGCCTCACCTCTTTGGGTGTCCCTGCTGCAGCATACATTCCAGAATTCTTTTCCCAGGAGCTTTCTTTGGCCCCCAAACTCTGACCAGGTCGTTTCCAACCCCCCCTGCCATGGACCAGCCGGGGCGAGCTCCGACCAGAGCCTCCTGTCTTTTCATCCACAGGACCCCCTTCAGAATCTAAAGGGATCTGGTCCATTTCATTATTGAACATTTATCACTTTGGTGGCACCAGAATGCAGGAGCACTGGACTCTTGTGAAAATCATCTTGGTTTGTTATGCAAGGGTCCCATGCTCCTGCACTATGGAGCTCAGCTGTGTGATTGTCCTGCAGGGTGAAGTGTCTCCCATTGTCAGACCCTGTTTTGAGCAGGACCATTTGGTTCACATTCCTGACTGCTTGGGACTTCTCTTCAGCACTGATTTTCACTTTTAAAGTGCACCGTGTAAATGCTACCACCCTTGATCATTTTGGTGTAAAGAAGCCAGGTCAGGACTGAGGATGGCATCTTTGGGAATGAACATTTTTGTATGGGAAATCTAAAATTAATTTCCAGGCTGTTGAACTTTAATTAATTTTGCTTCTCAATAGAGATGCTTTGTATCTTCTGTTAATTCCTCAAAAAACCTAATTCAAACATCCTTGACTTCTGCTGGGAGATGTGAGTAAATAGGAGCTACTTACAGATTCTGGTATGGTGAGAGAGAAATGATTTCTCCCTCATCACTGGAAACTCAGTCGCAGTCTCCAAAAAAAATTGAATTAAGGAAAATTTTCATAGACTCACCTAGGGCATTAAAGAGATTTAGAGCATTAATACAGAAATATGCTTCATGCTGTGGTTTGCATGACAAAAATGTTGAGGGGTTAAGGAATATGCAGGAAGTCAAAGATATGCATTAAATCATCCCTCAGTTTGGAAAGTCCCACAAGCCAGGTGACAGAGTTCTCATTCACAGCACATGTCTGTCTGGACACAAATTCTCTTCTTCACATCAGAAAAATGCCAGTTTTCATCAGGACCTGAGCAGAGATCCAGGCATGAAAACTGTAGCAACGAGTTTTGGCACACAGGATTTATTGATAAGCTCAAGTATTTTTTCTTATCCTGATGTATATGCTTGGCAATGTGGCAGGAGACAAAGGAAATACGTCCCCATTAGTTATGTGGAGCAAACATTCTGCTTTCTTCATTTAGTCAATTAGGATGCTGTTTGTAAGTACAGAATGTTAGTTCTAGACAAACTGATATATGGAGCTGAGCTGGAGCTGCATTTTCCAGGAACAGTCCCATGGAATGTGTGCTCGCTGCTTGGAGCTGGGAGAAATGTCAAATGCAAGTAGATTTTGCAAAACCTGTCTGGTTTCTGTGTGTGAATATTAATGATGGCGGCTTGTTGTTTTCATGATAAACCCTTGCAGCTATTAAATCACTGGAAAGAAATCCACCACTTCAACAGAGATGCCTGGATGAGTCATGTCCATTTAAAAGAAAGGTAATTTTGATTGGTTTTTGACTCTAAAAAAGAAAATACCCTGCAGAATTTCGTTGTGGTTTTCATTTAAAAAACACACAAACTTTTTTTATAACATAACAAGAGGGCTTTAATCTAAAGTTTCTGGGGAAGGGGAACCTTCATCCTTCCCACTCCTACCAGTCTGATGCCAGTGCCAGTAAGAGAAACCTGGAGAGGGGTTGCAGGTCAGCAGAGAAAGCCTGAAGAGCAGCAGAAAGGATTTCACAGGATGGGTAAGGTTGGAAGGCATCACTGAGGTCATCTGGCTCAACCTCCCCACAGCCTCCTTGGACAATCTGTTCAGGGCTCTGCACAGGGGAGAACTTCTCCCTCATGTTTAGGTGGAATTCCCTGGGCATCAGTTACTGCCCATTCCTCTTGTCCTGTTGCTCAGCACTAAGGAGCAGGGGGTTTGGGAGTTTTTGTTTGTTTTGTTTGCTTGATTGGTTTTTTCTCCTGGGTTCTTCTCCGGTACCTGGCAGTGGACAGTCCCATCTCCTCATGGACTTGTTCCTGATCTATTCCTGCTTTCCCAGACACACTGCAGGTTTCCTTATCAGCTGTACCACTCCAATTACAACCCCCTAACCTCTGACTGCAGTGAATATCCCAAAGCCACAGGTGTTTTAGTAGCTCATTTTTGGTGCTCTTTAGCCAAGACATGATTAAAAAATCCTCACTCTTTCTCCTCTCTCCCATCAGCATTAAATGCTGGATTTTGAAACTCTCCAGAGGGATACAAAAAAGAATGCTTAACTGGTATGAATAAAACAGTCTTTTCCAAAGGAAAGCAGCTTGGAAAAATGTGCTTTTTGGAGTCACAAAGTGTTGATTCCTGACAGTTTCCACCTGGAGTAAATCCTGGTGAGCTTGCTGGCTTGTGTAACACGGGAGGCCAAGGCAGGTGAGCATAACAGCCTCTCCTCCCTTCTAATCAGTGAAGGCAGCATTTTAGGCCTGTTCTGTGACATTTATAAAGCCTGACACTATTCTATCTGCTGCTGATCTTGCCTGGAGGGAATTTAAGGGTGAGGTGTCCTGGCTTGAGTGAGACTGATTTTGTTTTGGTTTTGGGTGAATACCAAATAATTTTTCATCGTGACATTTAGCCCGTGGAGATCCTTCCCCAAATGACTGAGGTGGGTTTGTAAACACAGAGCTGGCCTGGGCTTGGTGCTATGTGGACACTGCTGAACCTGGACCTTGGACAGCCGAGGGCAGGGGGATGTGTGAGGCAGAGCCCCTTGCTCATCCCTGCCTGGGTGATGGTCAACACAAGGGCTCCAGATCTCTGTTATTTTGGTATTTACTCTGCAGAGTGTGACAGCTGTGGGATGCAGAGGGAAAAATGGCTGGAGAGAGGCCAATGACTGAGCCATGGCAGAGACCAAACACCTGAAGGTTCAACCCAGCCGTGGTTCTTGGCCAGTTACGCAGCTACAGAAGCCCTTATTACATAACACAGTTTCACTACGGTTTCATAACCAAAACTTCATTTGAAAGCACGTTGTTTCCAAACTCAGTCCCTCCTAAGAACAGGAAGACTTTGTGAGATGTTTTGGGAGATGCCCTGGGAGCCAGCAGCCAGGAGCACTTCGCTCAGGAGGAGCTGTGGGTTCTGCCCACCCAAGGTTCTGCACCAGCTCTGCCTTGTGCTTTCTGCTTGTCTGAATCAATGAAAGGACAGAACATCTCAGGGTGGTGAGGGCACATACTGTGGTTTGCCCTGTAGCAGGTGCTGGGTTGCTGTCATTTTCAGCCCTTATTTAACAAAAGAAGCTTCATGTAGATGACAAAGGCAGTGAACAGGAGCATGACACTTGAGTTCTTTTTAATTTGGATAGAGCAACAATGCCTCGTGCCAACATGACAGTTTGATTTTTTTTTTTAAATAAAATGCAATGGTGCTATGCTAAAATCCCAGGAAATCTCGGAGGTAATAAAGGGGAGAGTGTAAAAACTAATACCTCAAAGCCTGGAAGTTTATGAGGCATTAAAGCAGTGCCTGGAGCTCTTTGGTGCCCTGTAAACTGTTCTGTTACATAAGCATGTCTTCTTATGGCTTAACTCATGGATATAAAATCCCTCCAGGCTGATAACAGGAGATGCCTCAGCCTAGAAAAGCTGTTATTTATTTACTTTACGGGTTTGGAGTAAGCTTGCCTGTATTTAACTCTTTCTGGGCCCAGTGGTTGCTCCACAGAAAAATTTGCTGTTTTGGCCGAAAAGCTGCATCCAGGTTTGTTTCCCACTGAGCTTTCACTCAAATTGTATTTGTAGCCTCAAATTCCTGAAAAGGATTTTTCTACAAATTGTAAAAACAAAAAAAATAATTGGCATAAAGTTTGTGTGATAGGGGAAGGGTGTCCAGGAATGCTCAGCCTGGATTTGGACCTGGCTAAACCATGGGGATGCTGCTAGCATCTCAAGGAAGATGAGCTGGGAAAGGTTTATGGCAGCTGGCTGTGCTGATGAATTTGGGTCAGCCTGGACCACATCTTCAGCATCCAGATGGCCTCCCTGCCCCAGAGAAATAATTACCCAGGCAGTTGGTACAGCTGCAGCATGTTTTGCATGACAAAACAAAGAGATTTTAATTCTCAGAGGGCCTCATGTAAATATATATATATTTGTTTAAATGTCCCTGTTGCTGCACTGGAAAGAGAGACTGGAGGGCAGATTGTTGCCTGTGGAGAAGGAGTTAGTGAAGTTTCTTTGCAGCCAAGGACATTCTCTGCACCTCACACACCTGATGTCCTGCCAGATGTGGTGACCTGCAGCAAGGGCCACCCCCAGCCCATCTTTGTCCTTCTTTCCTTCCCAGGATATTGTATGAGGTACTGACACACCTGAATTTGGGCTGTTCTTGGTATTATTTTTAAAAGCAATCCATATCCTCAAACACTTCTAACTTTCCAGGGAACTGACTGTGACCTTCCTGGTTGTTGTGTCATGTGTCTCTGGAGCAGGGGGTTTATGTGCAGTGCATACCGACCCTGAATCCTTGCTACAAGCTGAGTTCCTTCCTAAGACTAGTTTCTGGCTGGTGTCAATTCTGCAAGAGTCTGCTGTTCTTGGCTGAACATGAACTTTAGTAAGGTTTGTCTGCAAAGTGTCTGTTTTTAATGCTTTCTTTCAAAAAGTGACCTTGGTTTGTAGAAACCAGAAAAATTAGATTTTTCTCCCCTTCTAGAGGGATGAATTTTTTTTACAGGAAAAGGATACCTGCTGGATCTAAGAGTTAAAGTCTGGATAAATGCTTGCCCAGTTCTCTGTCTCAATAGGGGTGACTTTGAGAGGTGTAGCCACTGTCCTGGTATAATCATTGCTGAGGGAAAGAAAACCACGGGGCTTTGGCACCAAACTCTGCCAGTGAAGCTCCAACATTTGCAGTGTCAGTGCTTGCATCAGTGTGAATGCTCAGGTACCTTGCACTGAAAATGAGGGCAGGAAAAAAGCCACTTTTGGGACTTGATTCATCCCAATCTGAATAGGTCCGATGAAAATGTTGTGTTCTGCAGTTATTTAAATCCTGTGGAAGTGAATGTCAAACAGGGTAGCTGAACAATACAAATCTCTCTTTTGTGCCTCTCCATTCCCTGTGTTTTGATTTCCCCAGTCACTTGTCAGCTGTTTGATGTCCTTGGGTGATGCAGGGTTGGATGTGGAGCGCTGAAGCTGCTGCTGGGAGGTTGGTGCAGTTCCTGATGCTGCTTCTTGTTTATGGGATTTTGAATAAATTCTTTGCTGTGCCTCAGTCTCTCTGCTGTAAACAGATTCTAATGGTTAGCATTGTTGTGAAATGCTTTGTTTTCTACAGCTAAAAAGCCAGGAATAAATTCTTTTTATTATCCTGTTGCACAGTATGCCTTTCTTACCTCTGCAGCACCTGGAGACCCTATTTTGATGATCTTTATTTTCTACTTCTCCTTTATTTTCACTCAGAAGTTATGCAAGGTCCCAAGGTCCAGTTTTCAAAAAGAATTCAGAAGGGAGAGGATTAGAATGTGGCCTTTGAAAGATGGGGTTGGAAGGGAGAGAATTTCCCCCCACATCCTGGTTTATGACTCCATGGAATGCCTGGACTTTGGATAAAAGCTCTGTTGTGCATCAGGGCTGGTGGGGGAACAGATCAGGAGATTTGGGGTTTTAAGATAATTCCTGCTTCTCTTGTTCTGGAAGTTTTTTGGTTGTAATCACCTGGCTGAGGTGTAGGTTCATGGTGGAATAGCTGCTCTGGAGCCAGGCATTTGCTGGGTTATCTAAGCTGAGCAAGGCCTGGAGCAAATTTAATCTCGGACTGACCTTCACTTGCTTTCCAACAACCCCCCCCAAGTCTTAATAAGTAAATAATTTCCCCAGCAACATGCAAATGGAGTTGCCATTAATATAGATAGCAGCTATTATTTACTAAATAGACTTCTTGGTTAACTGTGTGTTTATTGAAGGTTTGAATAAAGTCAGAGTATGATCTCTGTTATGTAGCAGCTGCAGGCTTGAGGATGGAGGAAAGGAAGAAATAATGAGTTAGCTGGTGGCCTGTAATTACCTGCTTAGCATGGTCTGGGTGTGTGATTAAATGCTCAGCACTTGCCCTGTAAATAAAGTGACCTTCCTGGCTGGTGTCTCTGGGTGTCTCTGGAGCAGGGGGTTTATGTGCAGTGCATACCGACCCTGAATCCTTGCTACAAGCTGAGTTCCTTCCTAAGATTAGTTCCTGACTGATGTCAATCCTGCAGGAGTCTGACCAGAGGAGCTGAGTTCTGTGGGCAAAAGTCACATTTTGGGTCACTTTGCTGGTTAATCTGGCAGGGATTTATGTTAATGTGTCAGAGCTTTGCAAAAATGAGTTCTCTTATTTTGGCAGCTGGAGTCCTTCTGAGTTGTCATTTAAATATCACTTTAATAATCAGAATTTTTTTTTTTTTTTTGGTCAGTGAATCTGATTAAAGTTTTATGGGAAGTAGAATCTTCAGTTTCTCTCAAGCTTCTTTCTGCTGGAGCATTTTAATTTACCCTTCCATCATTGGAATGGTAAACAGGGAGGAAGGGCATGGCTTAAGGATGCTGTTTTCTAGGCTGCTCTTCATCTTAGAGAGATGGAGCTAATTATGAAATGCCTTTTAGCACTAGAAAGGCCCAGTACAGTTTGCTCATCAGTGCTGAACTGTGCTCGTTTATTCTGGGTATGTGCAACCCACAGGAGAATTCTTCAACCTTGAATGCCTCTAAAATTCTGTCCTGAAGTGTATTTGGGTGTCCTGTAGCTCTCAGCATGGGCTGGATGGCACAGGGGCTGTCCCTGCATGGTGACCTGAGGGTGCTTCATGGCAGGGAGCCCCTGTGCCAGTCCAGTTCCCCTCCGAATGATATTTTTGGGAAACTTGCTAAAATGATGGTTTTCCCAAATGGTTTTCAGTTCCTTATTTGAAGTACTCTCTCTGTTTGATGTTCTGGTGTCTCATTAGCTGATGTCCTGCAGCCATAGTCCATGGTGGGCATTCCCAGGTATCCAGGTGAGACCCTGAACGTGGCACTGGAGACACGTGGGCATTGCCAGGGGTGCCTTTAGGGAGCCTAAACTGTGCCCAGTGGCTGCAGTGGTGAGCATAGAATATTGAGAAGTAGGGGGCAGATGTTATTGTAAAGTTCATATCCTCGTGCATGTTAACACACTGGGAGCCAAACGTGAATTCTTACATTTCCTGTTTTTTAAATGCTCGACTTGGCACTGAAATAATATTTAACAGTAAGGTACATCTTAGTGATGCTCTCACTGGATTGATGGAAAATACAGTTATGCCACAGTGGTAAGAGAAAAAAAAGAACCCAGTGTACGATTGAAATGGATTCTCTTTGAAAATAAATAGGGTGGAAACCCTTTTTCTTTCTGGCGTGTCACTGTTCCAGTCCAAAAAGAAACAAGTGATCCTGAATAAACAGAATTATTATTGTTAGAAGGAGTAAAATACATGGTTTAATATTCCATCAATGTATAAATACAATTAAAATTGTGTGTGCTTTACATTGCAAAATAATTTAAAAGATTATTTTAATTATATCTGGGCTGTATCTCATGCCCTTGCCTGAGATATAGCCCAGATATATTGAAAAAAACAGGTGTCAAACTGTTTCCTGAAAAATAATAAGCAGAGTGATTAAGGAAGGAGGAGAATTATTTTGAGAAACAGCATCTGGGATATACATAATTTAAGCTGCTGAAGTGTGATATCTAATTGCTTGTTTTTTCTTTCAGCACAGGAACGCTGCAAATTAACACTTCATTCACTGCAAAACTCTGTCACATCTAGGTCAAACCTGAAAGGCATCATCTCAGTGTGATTTGTACTGCTGGGGATGTGGAGGAATCCTTCAAACTGCTGCTTAAATGCTGTTAGGAAATGGACTCAAATTATCGACCACATATTTGCCTACAAACAACAGCATTTCCTTTTAATCCTCTCCTGGTTTTACATCACACTGTGATTTACTGGATCTGGAGCACAGGTAGAAATTCTGTTGTGTTAAGAAAGCAACAGAACCAAGCTCCAGAAGCTGAGTTTGGAGCTGTGCAGTTGTTTTTCATCCATCTTCAGGGGTGGAAGAAGAGGACAAACCAGAAGTTTCACATTTTAAGTAACTAACTCTTCACTTGTGGCTTGGATCTCTGTGGCAGCCGTGCGACTCTCTCTGACTCCATATTCTCTGTTTAATAATTTGATCTAGAGCTGCCTTTGCCTCCTCTGGTCTGCTCTTTAATAGCCTGGATGTGGACTGATGGAACATTTTTTCCCAGGTCACTGCACAAATTGGAAAAGAGATTATGGTTTGGTTTCACCTTTTTCTTAAGCCTTTCCTTCCATGATCTTTCTGTATCACTTGAGCCCTGTCTCAGGATCCTGAAGCTCATGGAAGACATTTGCTGTGTGCAATAAATAATGAATATTAACTGTTGGATGCTGGAGCACGAGTGTAGACTGCAGGGAATCCTCCTGACCACTGAGTGTCATTGTTAACTCAGGAGAAATGGGGGATGAGGAAAACTTTTATTTGGGGAAGATGGGGAGACGAATCTGTGCAGGGAGGCTGGGAGGGCATTGCCATCACTGAAATGGTTTGGTGGCTGTCAAGGTTCATTTCCCTCAGAAGTGCTGTGTGCTCAGGAGCTTGCTGGAGGCTGGGAATGGCACAGACTTGCAAAATATGCTGCCATGTTTCTGTGGGAACAGGGATACCTTGGCTGTGTTGAGATTAAATGTGAATTTCTGGGACCCTCTCAGCTGGGCGTCCAAGGCTCCTCTGTGCTGTCTCTGCTCATCTCCCACCCAACCCGGCTCACAGACCTCTGAGTTCTCCCCAGGACTGATGGCACTTCTGATGTTTCTCTGGGCCCTCTTCTTGGGGCTTGTGCCCACTTGTAGGGTTACACCATGGGTGTTATAAAGAGCAGGTCTGGAAGGCTGAGAATGAGCCTCTTCCCTAGACCTGGAGATAACCATGGAAACACATCCAGGTCACCTGAGATGGGCTGGAAAAGGGATTTATGGGTTCGTGGCCTTCTTGACCAATTGTGTGGGAAGATTGTGCTTTGTGACCTTACAGGGCATTGTTCACCTATTACCATCATAATTAACATCCAGGCAATGCTGCAGGTGACTGGGGGCCTCTCTGGGAAGCATCTTTCCTGTTTATATGAGGTTATATCCTGTTTGTGGGATAGTATTTAGGGAATGGAAACTGTGCAATAAAGGTCTTTGCACTTCTCCATCTTGTGTGAAGTCCTTGCCCCAGCGTGAATCCTGCACCCACTGAAGTCCCCTCTGTCCTGTGGGGTGACACCCAGCACTTTTCCAGCCCGGTCTCAGTGCCCATGTGGGGCCCTGGCTGCTGCAGGGGGTGAGGGAGAAGGGCTGGTGCCTCTTTCAGCTCACAAAGCTTTGAAATGCAATCGTCTGGTAGAAGCCACTGCCATCTGAGGCAAAGTTATTTCCATAGAAGGAAAAATACTTTGAGAGAAATAGTTCCAATAGTGCTCTGTGCAGCTGTTTGCAAATAGTGAGTTTTATTACCTGTAAGTATTGTCACTTTTCTTTGTGGCTGTGCCTGTTATGTGAGCAGAGTGCAATTTCCTCATATATTAACTTAGAAATTAATGCTATTCCTGTATTGTTTATAGGGTTGAAGCCTTGAAATTCTAATGCCCTGGTATGGACTGTTTGCTCTGCAGGGTAAACTCACCTTTATCATCATTGCCAATGCTGGAACTAAGACAGCAACTCTTTTTGGGGGAGTTTGGGCTTAAAGTGCATCCTGCATCAGCCTTCATGTTAATGATACTGATTTCAGTGTCAGCAAAAGCAAAGGAGGAAAGGGCATTGGGTTGGGAGAAGGAAACTCACAGATAGGAAGGTGCTGGGTTTACTAAGTGAGCAGTGTTACTTTAATTCTTCTTAAAATCATCTTATTCCTACATCTTTGTGCTACACCTGAACAGGCAGTTGCTCTGCAGGTTTGCCTTTGACACTGATAAAACCAAGCTCTTTCCTTTGCAGAATTGCAAAATCTGTCCAAGACTCCTCTATTATCTGAAATCAGATTCTGGTATTTTACTGACTAAGCAGGAGGGGAAACCTCCAGCTGCCTTCATTCCACCAGGATTCAACAGCAAGATTGCTATTGCCTTGGAGCTATGTTGCCATGAAAACACCACCTTTTTGGCTCGCAAATGTACTTAAACTGGGCAGCTTAGGCTGGAGTGAGGCACCAGGAGGACTTCCATGGTCTGCCCGTGGCTTGGTGAGTGGAGACTCTGGCAGGGAGCGAGAGGTTGGTCCTCAGCCACAAACTGCCTCTTTCCCTGGCCCTTCTTCTGCAGCCCCACAGCTGTGGTTTAGCTCCTCACAGCCCTGGAGCTGTGCTGGTTCTCTCCTGCCTGCATTCAGTCCCTTTCCTTCTGGTGGGCCTTGGTTGGAGCAGTGGGAGATTTTCCTGCCTTGGGTTTGAGAATGTTGGTTCCATTCCCACGTGTGTTAGTCAGTGATCTGGGTGGTATTGGGATAACCAGAGAGTTTCTGCCCCATCCTGTTATTGTCAATCTCCCCGTTTGGCCTCCCCAGTTGGCTGTTGGCTCTGCCCTTTCACCACTCCCCCAGAGCTTCCCTATCGGTCCCGTTCCCCTGATCCCACCTCCTCCCGAGCCCGGGAAAACCCAACGTTCTCTTTGTTCTGTGGTATTTGCTTGGAGATTCTGAAGGGCACAGATGAATAAACTCATGCTCTGCTGGGATGAAGAGCAGTGCCCTTCTCCACTCTTTGCTACTGACATGTCACTGACCCTGCCTGAGCTCTGTGGGGCACGCGGGACCTGACAGAGCCAGGCTAAAAAAGTGACTAAAGTAATACCTGTGCTGTGGGGCTTTTGTGATTTCTTGGTTCTCTGGTGCGTTTGGGCAGAATTTAAAGTGCTCTCAAGTGCTAGAGGAGCAAATCTTCTGCCCAAATGGCTTTGCTATTAGCATGGGGGTTTTGTTGGTTTGGTTTGGTTTTTTTTTTTGCTTCAGCTCAAAATCGCTTTTCTGCTGTGGCTGAAGATGTAATTCAGCCTTGCTTTGATTAGTGACTATTCAGAGCCCTCTGGGAATTCAGATGTATTATTGCTCCACTCTGGGAATAGTTCCCTGCCCACTGGGTTGAGAACTGCTTAACTCCAGTGTTTCTTGAGTAGATTCAATCAATACAAGCTGCAGAGAGATCTTTGTCCATTCCAGGCAAGGGGCAGCATTAGCATCACACCAGGGTGACAGAGCCTGGGAGAGCACACATGGAGGCCAAGTGCCGTGGGCATCAGCTCAGGAAAAGAAGACAGCATGGAAAAAATACTAAAAGTGATGTGTTTTCTCAGTAAAAGCTTGGTTTTGTTTTTATTCATAATAAATTAAAGTCCTTCACTGCTCCCTCTGTCCCTGTAACAGCAGCTCTTGATGCCACGCTGCTCGTGTCTGCTGACCTGTGAGCTGACTGCTTGCACTCAGGAGAAATAAAAAAAAAACAAAACCAGAGCTATTTGGAAAGGCTACACTGAAGTGACATAAAATGACCTCATCTGACCCCAAATTGAATATCTTGTTTTCTATGAAAACAATTCTAAAATGTTATTCAATGTTCATCTTTCCTAGAAATTCCTGGTTTGCAAAAAAATAATCCTTGCCCTACAGCAGCTGAATGGTGGAATGCTTTCAAGGAATCAAATGTTCTTTGATTCTTCATGTTTCCCCTGAGTTTTGGAGGTGGTGATGAGGGTGGTGGTTTTATTTACTCTTAAAAGGCTTCCCTGTCATTCACTGTTGATCATTTCTACTTGTTACCCATCACTAATTTTACCTTTTCTCATTCTCCTCCCCAAATGCTCCAAATGCCCTGATATTGCTTTATCTAGTTACCAGGGACAACTGCCTGGTCCACTGCTTTACTCCCTGCCCCAGGAGTGATCAGGGAGGTTTTCCATAGGAATTTCCATCCCTCATCAGAACTGTGTGGGCAGGACCAGACTCAAAACAGAGACAATAAAAACCAGGGATTATTTTTGCAGCCAGTGAAATCAGCCATGTCTGACTCTAGGGAAGGTGTCAATGGGTGAGGTGTAAAAGGTGATTTACGGTGGGTAAAGCCAAATTTGTCATCTCCTCATGGCCTCCTGAGCAGCTGCTGGTCAGCAAGTTTGTCTCCAGTGCACAGTCAGCAATGTCCTGGATGGGAAAGGCTGGGCAAAAGTTGTCACCCAGCTGCTCCTGCTGCTGTAATGAAACAGGACGGGGGAGCCGAGACAGACACTCCAGGAACTTAGATTATTTTATTCGCCTCATAAACTATCTTGAGACCTCAGGGATAATACAAGCTCATGCTGCAGGCAAAAACTCGAGATTTCCTGGTTACAGAATATTCTTAAAAGCTTCTCAGCCCATAGCAGTTGCTCTAAAGGTTACAGACAGCTGTTTCAACCAATCTTCTATATTGCACGTACACTTGTTAAAACAATACTTGCTTGTTTTATACCTTATACAATAGTGCATAATATTCCTTTATTAAGCTTAACTTTATCATCTCTTGCTAAGCATAAATTTTGCAACTTCTAAAAGTTCTCTCAGCTAGGCTTAAAACCATGGCTCTTTCTTCTCCTGTCCTTGTGCTAATGTTCTAATTGTATCTTCTTTAATATTTTCTCAGGCGGAGCTGTTCCCTAAAATCTTTCTGCTTGGTTCTTAAAGCCTGCTTTTTGTTTCTCACCTTTAGAAATCCCATTACCTTTTTCTGAGTTTCCTACATCTCCTTCTAAAAGAAGTGCATTGCTTAGTGGTAAAAAAAAAAAAAAAGAGAATACTGGGATTAATATCCGTAATTAAAATTACTCCCTCTGTAGAAAGGTCCTCTTTTAAGTTGATGTGTAACATTTTGAGGTGAACACATCAGTCAATTAACTTTAAAGCAGGGCTTGTTGCATTGTGTCTATTTTTCATTGGAATTAATTTCTGTCATGGCTCACAAGAAAACCCACAAACCTCCCTGAAGTACATTCCACCTAATGAAATTAAATATGTCACAGTTTAGGACTTGGCTCTTTCTTTATGAAATAGTGTTTGGGTGACCTCTGTATTCATGAGGATGAAGGGGGGTCATAGCAGTGACCTGACCTGGCAAGGCAAGGATCTGTTCTGCCAACCTTTTCCCCAGAATTCTGCCAGAGACCTGTGGAGAAGCTGCTTTTGGAGCCTGCTTTCCTTGGCTGATTATTTGTGATATGTGAGTGACCACCCGAGTGCAGGGTGTTCCCTTGGGCTCAACCTCCTGGTTTTTTCTCTGCTGGTTTCTAGAAGCCTTGGGGTTCACCCTTCTGCAGGATTCAAGCTGGGGCATGGACTTCACACAAGATGGAGAAGTGCAAAGACCTTTATTGCACAGTTTCCATTCCCTAAATACCGGCCCACAAACAGGATATAACCTCATATAAACAGGAAGAATATATCCCAGAGAGGCCCCCAGTCACCTGCAGCATTGCCTGGATGTTAATTATGATTGTAATAGGTGAACAATGCCCTGTAAGGTCACAACCCACAATCTTCCCACACAATTGGTCAAGAAGGCCACAAACCCATAAATCCCTTTTCCAGCCCATCTCAGGTGGCCTGGATGTGTTTCCATGGTTATCTCCAGGTCTAGGGAAGAGGCTCATTTCAGGCCTTCCAGACCTGCTCTTTATAACACCCATGGTGTAATCCTAACACCCTTCCATCAAGGTTCACATGCAGTGTGTTGTATTGGCATTTACTTCCATCTTTTGCAGGCCAAAATTGCAATTTATGTGGATGTCTGCAGTGAGCAGCAGCTGATGAGTGTGAGCTACCTGAGTGCTGGAGACAGGGAGCTGCTGTGTGCCAGGGCATTGCTTTTAGGGGAGGGTCCAGCTGGCATCACCCCAAGCTGGGAAATGGGCAAAAATAATGGGACAAAGAGGCTCTTTTCCTTTACATATTAATATTTCTGAAATCCCATTTTAGCCTCAAAAAAGAAGTCTTTAAAATAATTACATGCTTTCAAACTCGCTCTATTCAGCCTCATAATAATAGTTACATTTTTTCTGATGGCTTCCCTGTGTGAGAAGGAAGTGTTTTATTTTCTCCATTTTACCTTTGGAGAACAAAGTGCTGAAGTGACTTGGCAAAGCTTGAGTAGGTGTCAGTGCTGCACCAGACCAGAACCACGTCTGTGCTCCCAAAACCACGTCTGTATTCTTGGCTCGTGCTCTTCCCCTGGAGCATCACCCACCTCCAGCAGCCATGGGTGGGCTCGTGCTCTCTTCTGTGCGTTCATTTTTGCACCAACATCTGTCTACAGATCAGTTATTATTTCCCATCCAGCTACCTCTTTGGGTATCCTGGGTCTCTCTCCAAAACAAATCTCTCCTAGGAGGGTATAGCCCCAGGCAGGAGGTGCTAATTTGGTGTTAAGGTTTGCTTCTGGACCCTACTTTATTTAGCAGGACAGGTCTGAAGGCTGCAGCTCCCTTTATCCTGCTGGAACCTCCGGGAGGTCTCAGTGCTGGGGTGTTTTGGAGGCTGCAGGGTGCTCTGCCCTGCTTAGTCCTTGGCTCCATAAAGTTCATGGGGTTTGCCAGGGTGCCTTCTACAGCTGCCTCGGTAGCTCCGGGGAGAGAGGTTCTGGCCAGCCTCCTCAAAGGCTGCAAGGAGGCTGACTTGAGCCTCCCAGGTTCTGGAACTCCGTGCTAGGCAAGCGGTACCTCGCTGTTATCAGGTTAGAACAGACTGACCACTTGTAGCTGGTATTTATAAACTTTTATTCCTCACAGAGGAAAAACACAGTGCAACCATACCAAGCAGCAAAATGTCCCCACTTGTCTCTCACCTGGGCTTCTTATGCCCTCGCCAGGAGAGGGGCCAGGCTAGGAGAAGAGCCAATGAGTGAATGAGGGAACAGTGACATTTGGCCAATACAGAGCTAACGGGGGGGAACAAAGGCAACAGCACCAATTCTGGACTTGAGAAACCTGAGAGCCCCCAGAGCTGATGCACAGTCATCAGACATCCAGGGAATTTATCCCGAACTGGGAATAGCTGCAAACAACAGCAGCACCCATTCGAGGGCGCTATTCACTCTGTGGCTTCTGGAACATTGCAGTCTGCCCATCTCGTTTTCTTCCTAAAGGGCACTTGCACTGCCCCAGCTCCAGGGATATTCTGCCCATCAGCCTTACACCAACACGCCTGGGGCTGGTTGGGGCTGCATGACTTCACATGCTGGGGCCTCCCACAGGTCTGTGAATAGCAAACCAAAAGGAAAAACAATTCTAATAATTTAAACTGGCTTGCCTTCTTCTCTGGTTAAATTTTCATGATTTAAACTTCATAAAGGTACTAGTATGACTTTATTACTTCAGTAGCTTATAGGGAATAAAAAAAAGCTTAAGAGTCCAAAATGACATATCTCCTCATAAAGTGGCTTGATGTACTTTTAAAAAGCTTTGCAAAATTCTACTAATGAGCCTACCAGTGACAAGCACTCAGAATGATAAAGGGCAAGATGATGCCTTCCAAATTTGGGCTGCTCCCTGGCCACCAGTGTTTTGCTGTGCAGCTTTAAAGCAGCTGGAAAAAGGAGAAGGAGCTTCCATGAGGGGTCTCATGCCACGCTGAGCATCTCCACAGAAAAACAGATCCAGCTGCAGCTTCTGGGCACAGACCAAATAAAATCATGGACCTCTCAATTTTAACTGCAAAAAAAGCAGGTTAAAGGAGCTGCTGTGTGAGTCTGAGAGGGAGAAAAGGCAGGTTTGGGAATGGCACCTGTCAGTGCCAGGCTGGAGCAAGGAAGGAGAGGATAAAGCTCCAAGTGACCCCACCAGCCCTTAAGCAGAGTTAAATGAAGCAAATAAATTCAAAAGGATTGCTGAAGTCCTGTTTCTTGCTCAGAGAACAGGCATAGACAGATGAAACACAGAAAATCTTATTTTAATGCATAGAAAAACAAGAGATGTGGCAGAGCAGAAGAGTTTGACTTGTTGGAGGGTGTCTTACCTTGTTATAGAGAGCCAGTTGTTGTAGGAGATGGAAATGCTTCCAAATATTCTACAAGAAACACGAGACAAAAACTTCAGAAGAGGTACATCCCCTTAAGTTTAAGGCCTCTTATGGGTATCAGCAAAATTTCTGAATGCAGAATATTCATATTTAGCTCTGGTTTAGAAATAAAAGAAACTGAGGCACAGAGCCCCTCAACTGCAGGCTCTGTACCCAAGGTCCTGGGAGCTACAGGACACGAGGTCTTCTGGATGCATCTCTGCTCACTTGCAGGCAGCTCAGCTTTATGCACTGGCCATATCCCTGGGGAGGCAGTCATCACCTAAAACCCTTCTTTTCCTCTCCTCTCCTACTGTGCAGAAGCAATCAGGTGCCCAAAGGCTCCTCTGACAGCTTCTCAGGAAAAACCTTTAATTAATGGCCCCAAGTTCCTGTCATATCTATTTATGGGAAGTCTTTTTGGGAAGGAATTAATTATCTTAATGTCTGTGAATCACAGAGCATGGTTAGAAAGGCCACTCAGAGAACTGTCTGAGGAACATTTAGACATTCCTTAAATAAACCTGGGGCTTTTTTTCCACCTCCTGGCCTCTGTAAAAAGCACAGGCTCCATCTATGCAGCTAATAAAATTTCCTGCTAATTGGACCCTAAACAATTACTGCATCTTCTGTTTGCTAATAGCTGGGCTGCTGTTGGGGTCACTGAAACAGCAGCTGTGTCAGCTGATGGGCATGAGAATATGGAATTGGCTGAGGTCGGCTGGCGGAAAAACTCAGGCATTTGATAAATATTTCTGTAAAGGAAAAGCCTCTCGCACAATTCCCCGCGGTGGGAATGTAACCCTACCCCCAGAGCCTGTTGAATGGAACACTACATCTCCCAGCAGCCTGTGCGGCCGCTTCCTGCCCTGCTCCTCTGCCCCGCCCCTTCCCTCTGCTCATTGGCTCCTTCCCTGGCCCCGCCTTGGTCCCGCCCCTGTGCCCTCAGAACGGGCTGTAAACCCGAGTGCCGCAGGTGCCCTCGGCCTTCTGCGCTCGCCTCCCTTCACGGAGGAATAAACCAGTGGAACTCGGCAGGCGGAAGGCCCTCCTTGTCTCTGGTAATATTTGAGCCATCCGGCATAAGGTGTGGGGAGCGTGCCACCAGCGCCTTCCAGCAGCGCAGGGCAGAAAGAGGAGTTTGCCAGCAATTTATCCTGCACCCGAATTGTCCCTCTCAAGAGACAGTTTGGGGAACACAGCAGCCCCCCTGACTGCCCTATCCCCCCACAACTTTCTCGTTTTTATAGGCTGCTAAGATAAGAGGCTCTGTGAAGAGGCAGGGGCCCAAATGAGAGCATCACAGCTGATGTCAGCTAATGCCTTCTCCAGTGTACTCCAGGAGTTCAGCCTGTGCATGCCTGATTAATCCCAGTGTGAGGCACCTGCAGCACTGGGATGGTTTTAATCAGGCCCAGCACTCTGCCACGGTGGTGGGAAGGATTTCTCAGCTGCAGAGAGGCAGATGCTCATCTGTTTATTAGCAGCAAGTTCATCACTTCATCATTGCCTGGCGCAGATTAACTAAAAGACAAAAGGTTGCTTCTGACAGCTTTTTGGGCAGCTATTGTGGCCAGAAAAAAAAAGTCTCTGTGACAATGTTTTGTTCTCCCAAAATAAGTGATGTGGTTCTTTCTCTTAACAACAAAACAAAGTGCTGCCAGCAGCCTGGTGTTTCTGAGGAGCCCAGCAATAATGAACGGGGAAATGAAGCCCAAACCTTGTGAGCAATTTAGTGCAGTAAATAACCTGAACAGCACAGTGTCGAGGCTACCAGGATAAGCACACATTTCTCATTGGTAAGAGGATCTGAAAAAAGTAGAGAGTTGTTACTTTTGTCAGCAAGCAACAGCACCACCTCCCCCTGCCCCACAGATGGGCTGTGTCTGAATCCGTCACCCAGCTGGTTTTGAGGGGAGAGGATGAAGAAGGGAAGCTCAGCTTGATTGATACAGCTGCTATTTATCCCAGGGCTCTGCTCCTCCCTTCACTGGCTCTTCAGATCCTCTAGAAGCCTCTCCCAGCTACTGTTCCTCTTCCTGAGTCTGTGGTTTCACTTCTTGGCCAATGAAATATGCTGTGAAAGGCACGAAGAGAATAGAGGCTGTCAAAATATACACTTCAGCGCAAGGAATTGCATAACCACAACACGATTATATTTAAATACCCCTCATGTTATTTCAAATGGTCTTTGATTGGCCAACAGAGTTCTCCAGCTCTGGCTGGGAGCACAGAGAGCTGCACATCACAGGCAGGAACGGAGGAACCACCTGGCACCTGGAGCAGCTGCTCTTGCAGAGCTGCAGAGCAAAGTGGGGAAGAAGCACCCGCCACCTTTGTTGTTATTCCCTGGTAGCCATACAATGATCCTGTTCTCTAATGAGCAGACAATTCAACCTCAGTAAAGCACAACCTAACACTTCAAATAGCTGCTCCTTGTTCTCCCAGCTGGGAGCCTCCAGGGACTGTGCATTAAAGTCATATCTGAAGATAAAGCACGAAAACTTATGCAGTGAAACTTCACAGGAGAAACAGAAAATAGAAGGAAGAGAGTCTGAAGACCTAACCTGGCAGAAAACCAAACAAAAACACATGGCAGAGATAAAGGAAGAGGTTTCAGCCTAGAAACTTCCAGTGGACATGTGTATATCATATATGACCACCCACAACTGTGCATTTGACACACATTTTCTGCTTCTGTGTGGCTGAAACACCCTAAATGTGTTTGAGTGGTTTCAGTAACCAAATCTAAGGCAAAAGGGTTATCAATTACGCTGTGAGAGTGGGGAGAAGTCTTCCAAGTGGAAGGTCCCTCTGGGATTATGGATACTTCTCTCACACCTGCTTTCCACTGATAAGGGACAGGAATAAATCCCTCTAAGATTGCTTTTCCTTGGCCAGGAAGTTGTGTAGATGAGAGGCTGCAAGCTTGATTTGTGATGCTACTTGCTGGGAATAGTGAGCTTCACTAAAGAAGAGGAAAATTGGAGTGGAATGATAGATTTTGCAAAACCCAACCCAATCTTTCTGCAGGAAGAGTCAGCTAAATTAGAGCACCAAACATGTAGTGTGAGTAGTGTTTTAGTAGTGTGAGTCTCGCAAGCTGCATAACTCTGGCTAAGAAAGAATCCAGACCAAAGACTGATTTCCCCTTGCTGGTGTATAACCCTCAGCACCTGCTGCTCCAAACACATTTGGAAACTGATTTGGTTTTATTATTCCCTTTTCTGCTGAGGGTCTGGATGATGCCCCATGCTGCTGTGCAGCCTTTCCCCCAGCATCTGGGTCTGATGGAGATGGGGAGTGTAAAGCACCTCCAAAGCTGGAAAAAGACCTTTTTGGGCTTAGAAATGTTCAATTTGTGTAGATTTGTGTCAACAGATCTTCTGGGCTCCCATTTGTCTGAATGTGTCATTTCATTTGGTTGTTTGGGTTCTTGGGATGGCTTTGAGCACTTGTTTTACCACAGCATTCTTGTGGTCTGTGCCTGACCTCTCTGTTCTGCTTTCTCTTATTCCATGGAAGTGGCAATAAAAGAGACAGCTTAAAAATGTGGGGGTTTTAACCACAGGTTTCACAGGTTTTTATAAGAGCTGTCTTCTACAGGAAGAATGAGTGGGAAATCATTGATGAATACAATAGATAATTAACCTGGTTTAGTTCTAAAGGACTTTTTACTTCAGGATAAGCTACACCAGTAGCAGGCACATTTTCCTTGTCCTCTGTATTTTATTCATCTGGCTGTCTGTTTTCTGTCTTTTGTCTGCAAGGTGCTTTTGGTAAGAGATCAAGGCGAAACCTTTTCCATTCTTCATAATCTGAAAGTGCAAAGAATTACTGTGAAACTCTTTGAAATAGATTTCTGCTGAACGAAAAGCCCTGTTGGAAAAAAGAAATAATTCCTAAGGCAGCAGAAGATACTGGCAACAGACAACTGAGCTGATGTAAGAACTCAGTTATCTGTGGTGTAGCATCACACTGTGCATGGGGGTGAGGTGGAGCGAATTCCCTCTCCAAAGGGGAGGTTGGAGAATGAAGCAGAGAAGCAGCTGGAGAGGCTTTGGGTAGAGCTGTCTTTGGGGATGATTCCCTGGTATCTGCCTCTTTTTTCCTGTGCCCCTTGAATGCAGACCCTGACCTAACCAGAGCTGCTGGTTGCAAAGCGATCATTTCTTTCATCTTTTTTCTCCCTCTTCACCCTTTTTCCAGCAGAAGGTATTGACTTCTTCCAAAAAACACAAGGAGAAACCACAGGTTTTTCAACCAAGTGCAAGCATTTTTGTGGGGAGAAAAAAATGGAGCAGATCCAAGTCCAGGCTCTTTGCAGAAGGCAGTTCTGCTAAAAAATGAAGGTGACTTTATATTCATTGTGAGAAATGAAGGCTCTTTTGTTCAGCTAAAGCCTGGTATCTAATTCTGGACAAAAAACTCTGAATGTGATGGAAATTTTGACTAAGGACAGTGACATGTGGGCTCTGCAAGGCTCCTTGTTCTGACTCTGCTTTTCGAAGTGTGCTCTGACATTGGCTGCCACCTGCTAAAATCTTTCAGATGAACAATTCCTTTTTACCCCTAAAATAAAGACAGCTGCTGCCTCTCACTTTAGCCCCGATTTGGGTGTGTTTTGTTTATAGTCAGCTTTAACCAGAATGAACAATTCTGTCTAGTTCTGCTGCTTCTCATCCTGGCTCTGGTTTCCGATTTTCCATGTGTGCTCCCATCCCAAAGGCCTGTCTGTGCCCATCCATAGAAAGTGGTGTTTCTCACCGTTTTCAAGTCCGTGTGTCTAGTATGCATGAGACCTTTTTACCTTCATTCAAGAGTCCTTGTGAATCTTGGGAAAGCATGGAAACCTCTGAGCTTGCAAAATGTCTGGTTAAATCTTGTCCCATTACAGAGGAGCTGTGATGGAGAGGGAAAAACTCTCATCGGGTCAGTGGTTTCAAGGGGAGTGGAAGCTATACAAATGCAGCAGAAATCACAATTAATGATTGTTTAATAACTGAAAGGAGGGCTTGATCTCCTCCTTTGCATTATGAGGAATAATGAGGAATATTTTAGTGTGAAAGCTGCCTTGGAGCCTGGGAGTCTGATCCTGGGAGGGCAATGGAAGTATTTGGCCCTGTACAAATGCTGTTGGAAAATCCACAGGACAAGTGCAGTTATTTCAGAAGTCATTTCCCAATTTTCCTCTTTTTCTTATTTCTCCCTGATTAGGGTTTTCTCCAAAATGTGAAAATTGCTGTTGATTTTTCCAGTTGGAGAAGGTAAATGACTTATTTGAAGCTGGCCTGTCTTGCTTGCCTATTTGAGCAGTTTTGTCTTTTAATGAATTGCTTTGATACTTAACTTATTTCAACCAGCCTGGCTCAGTGCCATATTCACCTTGTGGGAGTTTAAGAATTCCCTGCTCCTCTTCCCTACTCTTTGGGATTTTCCTAAAAGTGGGAGCCTCCTCTGAGATTTTGCTGGAGAGATCAAGCCTGGAACTTTTGATGGCAACAGAGGGGTTTGAATTCCTTTTGTTTTATGGTCTCTCTTCATCTTGGTATCACCTCTTATGGGCCAGGATGACTTTGTACTGAGTCATACTGTGTCATTTCTGAGTCATACTCAGAAAATAAGGGAATGAGAGTCTAACAGCATCCGGTTCTCAGCTTAGTAGGTGTGGAGGTTCTTTAGATGTCTCTGCATTGTCATTCTGAAGTAAGGTGCATTACTGTAAAGGGTAGGGATTCTCAGTGCCAGAAGGTCTTTGCAGGGTCACAACAGTGCAGTTGCCTGGAGTCTTTCTCAAATGCTCTGGAGTCTGGCAATGGTGCCCCTATGCTGCCACGGTCCGTGGTGGCCTCAGCTGGCCTCTCCTGTGTGTCTCTTTTATCACAGCTTCCAGCAATGCATGTCTCATCTCTCTCCAGCATGCTATCTCTCAGATAGCATTGATTCCAGAGGACTGTTTCTTATTTCAGACCTCTCCCTTTCTATGTGATAAGGAAACCTATTTTTTTTGCTTAGAAGATGATGCAGCTTACATTCTTTGGAGGGTAATTTCAATAATTCTCCTTCAGTATGCTAACAGCACAATTATCATCTCACTTGACAGCTGTTCCCTTGAATTTTAAATATCCAAAACACATCCAAGGGCACTGGAGAAATTTGGTGGTATTGCTGTCAGTTCCTAAGAAGTATTGAGAATTTTTGGAAGGGGAAAGGATTTCTGTGATCCCAGGGAAGACATTCCACAACGTGTAGGTGGCAGCTCTCTGATGAGAAGGGATTTGGGAAATATAATCAGATTTAAGAATGAAAACTATGAGCAGCGAATTATCAGAAAACGCAATTAGGAGCAAAGGAGATCAAACAGAAAAACAAGGAATACTTTGCTTTGACTTTCCTTCACAGCACGAGCTGGTTGATCCTGCCATGCACTGGCCATTTCCAGTGTTTATGTGGGCAAAGGAGCTGAAGTATAATGAAAGCCTGTGGGTGATCCCACGGCTGTTCCCAGTAACACTGATGCCTGTTGAACTCGGACCCCTGAGCAAATCTTTGACATCCAAACAGCAGCATGAATGAGGAACTTGTCAGGTGGAGATTCAGAAAATGAAACCAGATTTTTTGACAACCCAAACTCAAATGTGGTATTTTGGAGATATTGGTGTTTGGGATGGGGCTGAAGCCCTGACAGTAGGCAGATAACAAAGGGTAAGACATCAGCATCTCCAAAGAGTTATTTTTCTGTCATCCATCAGTTCTTTTCTACTCCCTCTCACTAAGATCCTGCTTAGTTTGTTCAGCAAAATGGGGGAAAAAAGGATCAGCACTTTCAGAAGGAGCCATAGATACAAATCTTGTTCCCCTTTACTCATTTGGGTGTCCCTGAGATAGGAAACATTGAAGACCCTTAACCTCAGAAAGTTTTTACAGGTCAAGCTAATTAAATCAACCACGTGAGTATTTACAGGCAAAAAGCATTGGAATCACTAAACAGGTATAAAAAAACTCAGTGCCTCATTGTGAATTGTGCCCTATCATTTTTTATGCAGAAAGCATTAATCTTTCCTTCCTGAAGGCCAAGATGCTTCGCCAGAGCTTCAGGGAAAAAAAAGTTGGGACCTCTCCACTGCTTGTTGTGTTTCCCCTTTCTGCATGGAAGAGTCTTTTTGTGGTACCTGCAGCATCTTCGGTATTAACTGATGAAACACGATGTGGTAGTCCCGTATCTGAGTAATTTTGTGGTAACCAGAGAGTTTCTGCCCCATCCTGGTACTGTCAGTCTCCCCATTTGGCCTCCCTGGTTGGCTGTTGGCTCAGCCTCTCACTACTCCCCAGAGCTTCCCCATTGGTTCCCGTCCCCCTGATCCCGCCTCCTCCCGAGCCCGGGAACAACCCGGCATCACCCTTGTCTCGTGGTAATTGCTTGGAAATTCTGAGGGGCACAGATGAATAAACCTCATGCTCTGCTGGGATGAAAGCAAAACCCTTGTGAAAAACGAGGTTCACTCTCCTGCTAGGATTTATAAGTTTAATAAAGGACAATGAGGGACAAAGACAGTAAAGCAAAAGTTAGCGCTGGGTGTTTTGGTGCTCAGCCAAGAGCACACCTGCTATTTCAGAGATTCTCTTTACATACACATCAGCCTGTTGCATATTCATAAACACTTATGTCTATTCAAACTTTTCCAGGAACTGTTTAGCATGGCTCCTCCTTGGGTCCGCTTTTTTAGAGCATGCGTATTTCTGGGCTGTGGTTTTAGTTTGTTTTTCTTATCAGCTCCAGAGTGGGCTTCAGTCCGTGGTTTTTGTAAATGGCCGTTGCTGATAGTAGCAGGGTCCTTAATATTTGTCGGTGGGATGTTATCTAGCCAGGCAGATAGCCCACAAGTATAGCCGTTTCGCTATTGTGTTTAAGTTTTAGATTAAATGACAGGAATAAAAGGCATTAGTTATTGTTAAAAAAATCTTATATCTTCATAACCCAGCTGCATTATCCATATTGCATTTTATTTATGATAAAACTACCTATAGCATTTATTTGAAGCCACTATTATATTTATTACAAAAGCTACCTTAACCTTACCATTTTAACATTTGCAGAAAGCCAGTATTATATCAACTATTTATCACATCCTTCTCGACTCTTTGCTACTGACATGTTACTTACCCTGCCTGAGCTCTGTGGGGGCACGCGGGACCCCACGGAGCCAGGGTTAAAAAGGTTTAAAGTAATAACAGGAGATAAGGAAACCAACATTAATGAGATCATTTCATTTAACCCAGGCTCACCCAGGCAGACCCAGGCTGAGGTCTGCCTCCCTGTTGCCTTGGAGAAAACACAGCCCTTTTCTGGAGGGATGTGAATGGAATTTGCCTGAGAAGTGCCCTTGAGTTTGTTCTGCTCCTTTCCGGCAGCTCGTGCAGCATCTGGTTTAGGATCAGAGCAGGAGCTCTCTCTGTTCTTCCTGCATCAAAAATATGGACATTTTTGCCAATAGTTGAATCTTCTGTTCCTGTTTGACTAAAAGCTGAGGCCAGAAAGTTCAGGTTTAAGGTATCCACTTAGTAGGAGAGATGGTTTAAGGTGAGGAAGCATTTTAACTAGCACTGGTTGTAGAAGAATGCTTAGAACAGAGCCCACCTTGGTGCAGAGCACTCATACCAAAAACCACATTGTGCCCCTGAACAGGCTGGTGGGATCCTGCAGCCCTTCCTGGGAGGGTCAGCAGCTGCAGTGATTAATATGTGAGCAGTGGTAATTGTGGTTATTCTCTCTGTTGCTGTGGGAAGGATGACAGACTCTAGTTTTTTGTGCATTCTGCTTGAGCACTGCTGGGCAGCCTGAGGATCAAGGATTAGAAAGGATTCATTAATGTGAGCTTTCTAACCAGTATTCACCAAAATTGGCAACAGTTTCCCGTCATTACCCCAAATTAATATAATTTGCTCCTCATTCCCATTTCCAAGGAATAAGCCCATGTCCTGACCAACCCTTCTGACTGCCAGTTGCTTATTTGATGTCCCTCCCTTTCTGATGAAGTGAAACTGCTAAGATCCAGCAACTTCCTTCTTGGCTGGTTTAATGACATCCCTTTTGCTCTTGAATCTTTGTCCCATCTTTACCTTTCACTCTTCAGTACAGCTGCAAAGTTTCCCCAGGTTTCTCTCTTTGTGGAGATTTTTGTCCTCATCTCCTACAGATGATGTTGCAGATGGAAGGTTTCCATTTCTCCTCTGTGCTCCAGCTCCCTCCCACCAGCATCAACAGCAAGTCTGCTGCTCCCCACCCCGTCAGCAGCAGGTAGGAGCAGTTTCCTAATGGATGCACACTGATATCTTTCCCTTTGGAGCACAATCTCTTTTGTAATATTATGATCTATGGTGATTGTGTTTGCCATTGTACATGTTGTACTTATTGTGCTTTCAGTCTGTACAATCAACAGGATGTGGAAAGGATTCTTTGGCACCTTTACTTAGTGATTAGTGTTTGTATAGCACTTGAAAGCTTAAAATGCTTTAAGAGGGATAAGTAGTGTTATTAATAATGACATGCTTTGCTATACAGAATGGAACTTATGCATATTTGTGGTGATAATCCCCGGTCTTCTCTTTTTCAGACTCTGTTGTCTTTGTGATCTGCTTCCAGCTTATCTTCCTCACACCTGTCAAAGCACTTTTCAAACAGCTTTTCTTCTTCCTCTGATTAAAGGCACAAACACCAAAAGAAAAGAGTCCCCTTCACACAGAATTCAGGTTTCAGTGACTGTGCTCACATGTGGTGGTCTCTAAGCCATGTTCAGAGACTTTGATCTAATCAGGTTTCCACTAATCCCTCTGTCTATTGCTGACCTAAGATCTGCCATCCATTAAAACCCATTTTGTTTTCAGCAGTGTTTGGGGTTTGATCTTCCTGGAGGAGTGCTTTCCTGTGTCCAGGTAATGTTTCATCCGTGCTTTTTACAAAACAATTAATTTTTTAATGTCACTGCCTGTAACTTCTTGTTGGAAAATCAGCTTTGTGGCTGAGGAGGAAATTAATAGAGACATGGAGAACAGTTTTCTTAATGGCTGAGGCAGAGTTAAGGCAGAGCTTTTTCCCTTCTATCTCAAGTTGAAAAAGCTGGGTGAATTTTGCGTGTACTTCTCTGCTTGAATTTTGAAGAGGTTAGGGCAGAAGGTTGTCTGGAAGAGATGAGTTTTGATGGAGTCAGAGTCTGTGTTTTTTAAGTGACCACTGTTCTCCTTTGGCAGGGCCCCTTTCAAAAGCAAAAATAGCTCCATGCTCAGTATCACATTGGCATCAGCAGCCTTCAAAGTGTTTTAAAATGTACTTGAGCCAGCAGAGGTTCATTGCCAGCAGCTGACCTTGGGTGTTTTTGGAGAACCTGCTCAGGTTTCCAGCTCTGGTAGCAAAATATTGGTGTAATCATAAACCTTTCTGCTGCTTTCCCAGGAGACAAGAAAGAGAACAGGAGGCACAAAATGTCTTGAGAACTTGAGAAAGGGAGGCACAAGATGTGTAATCTGGGTAGCGTGGCATCTGTGTGGAGTTATCAGCGTGCCTTAGAGGAGGGGTTGATTCAGAGACAGCTGGGCAGAAACTAAATTACTTGGGTGTTCCTCTGCAGTATTCACGCTGAGGCAAGGACTTCACACAAGATGGAGAAGTGCAAAGACCTTTATTGCACAGTTTCCATTCCCTAAATACTATCCCACAAACAGGATATAACCTCATATAAACAGGAAGAATAAATCCCAGAGTGTCTTCCATTCACCTGGGGTGCTGCCTAGATATTACCTGTTATGGTAATAGGTGAACAATACCCTGTAAGGTCACAAACCACAATCTTTCCACACAATTGGTCAAGAAGGCCACAAACCCATAAATCCCTTTTCCAGCCCATCTCAGGTGACCTGGATGTGTTTCCATGGTTACCTCCAGGCCTAGAGAAGAGGCTCATTTCAGGCCTTCCAGGTCTGCTCTTTATAACACCCATGGTGTAACCCTAAATTCCTCTTCCAGCCTGGGTCACCCTGTGCTCCAGGCCACCAATTTTCATGGAGGAGAGTCCTGAGCATGTGGCCTGGGAAGCAGAGTGGAGGTGGGCTGGTTTCAGGGCTAGAGCAGAAACCAGAGCCATCAGTCCTTGTGGTGGGATGGAGATTCTACTTTTAGCAAAACTTGTGTCTCTAAGTGTCCATTTTATAAATATTTTGCTCTGATGGATAGAGTTGTTGAGCATTTCTTCTTCTTCTGTATTTAAATGCATACTGAGGACATTCAGGTCTTGCAAAAATTGATTGCCTTCAGATGATTATCCGAAGTGACTTCAAATCCTGTGCCTCCCTCCCATTCTGACTGATGTCCTGAGGCACTTAAACCTGGCCTAGGCACTGCTGCCAGTGCTCTCAAATGCAGAAAAGACTCTTCCCTCCTGTCCACATGAGGGTTTTTTTTTTAATACAATCTCCTTTTTGACCTGATTCTCTTAGAACTTCCAAGATTCAGTACAGCAAAGGCCCCAGAAATGTGAAAATACCTTAGTGGAATGTGCTGAAGGGGAGATTCAGGCCTTCAGAGAAAGTGAATTTTTTATTTTTAGAATCATGTGATGCCCAATTAACAAAGCCTGGCCAATAAGAAAATCAGCAATATTGGGTTGATGCTTCTCTTCCAATTACCTGCAGCATGTTCAGAGACTTGAGAGTAAACAGCAATTCAAGCTGCCTACTGCTCAGAGGCTTTAATTAACCCTAATGATAATTGCAGAGCGTGTGTTGCCATTTTGGGCAGCAGTTACACAGCTTATGTGGGGATTCTTGTGTGGGTGAAAAGTACTGTGGGCAAAAAGCCCCTGGTATCTGAATATATATTCATACACTTGCTGCTAAACTTGGATGTTATTAGAGAGCGGAATCTGCCCTCAGCCCTGGGAGCACTGAGCATCACAAAGTCCTCCTGCCATGCCAAACAGAGCCTGGTTTGGTGTTTGGTTTCATTCTGAAAAAGCAGAACTGATCTCTCAGTTCAGCATTTCAAGAATCTTTTTGAATAGGGACAAAAAGATTGAATTTCACTTAGAAACACATGAGCCTAGAGTGGATACATGTTGTTGTAGGACACATGGGCTATTTCTAAGAGCACAAGCTCATAAAGGTTGGCACGTGGGGTGTTTAGGCTCTGAGATGTGTAGATGCTAAAAGGGCTTTAGCAGTGAATTTCTTCAGCTCTCTAGCATTTTGTCAGATTTATGTCTTTCCCATGCAAGCTAACTAAAACAAAGTTAGTAGTTTATCAAATATCCACACCTGTGCCTTGTTTTTGCCAGATTGTTACAGCTTCAACTAGAAAAACACTTGGGAAGGGATGTGTTAGAGTTGGGCCAATCCCCTCGAGGGGTGGATGGCCAGAGAACCAATTACTTTATGCCATTTAACTCACTTTTTGTGAACTAACATATAAAAACCTCAGGAAAAAGCCATTAAACTGGCTTTACTGCCATTTCTACCTGACCCTGGACTTTGTGTAGTTTTTCTATGCATCTGCATTGCGACAGGGACAGAGATGCCTTCAGCTGTCTTGAAAAGCCCAGCTGAAATGGAGCTGGTTTCACAAACAGCCTCACTCTGTGAGTGTTCTTACGCAGGCCTGTCTTTATTAGTTTTGGAAGTTTTCTCAGATGCTTAGCGAACAAACATCATTCCACTGATGGCCATCCTCAAGTGACCTCAGCAGCTTTTTTAAAAGGTACCTTTCTTCTTCCTTCTCCTCTGACTCCATGAGAGTTAAAATAAGTTGAGACTCATGGTCTGTTAATTTCACCCTAAAAATGGGAGTTCCAGCTCCTTGGGGTTCCTGTTGTCTCTGTTGTAGGGAAGTTCTCACAAGTCTCCTGCTCTGTCCTAAAAAGGGAGCATTTAATTTTTATTTCCAGAGGTTGGAAACGGTTCCCCATTTCTCAGTGGGAAAACTTGCTCAGAGTTTGTTTTTGTTTGTGGGGTTTTTTTTTTTTCTTTTCCTGGACATATTTGATAGACTTTCTCTGAGTACTCTGTTTTTGTAACACACACTGCGAAATCATCTCTAAATGTTGTAGCTCACATTTATGAACAATCAGAAGCACAAAAAAGCAGATGAAAGCTGGATTATTTTGCTTTTGACTAGAAGAGGTTGGAAAAGAACTAGTGCCATGGAGACACAAAAGAACCCTCCTTACAAAGGTTGTTGTGAAGCCAAACCCATGGACACTTTGAAAACCAGCTAATGGCCTTCTTTCAAAAGTCAAAGCAACACAGCCAAAACATTTCTGTTTTTCTGCTTTCTGATATTAGAAAACACAGCAAATGGGCAAGATTTTTGACAAGTAAATTTCAGGAAATGCTTTGCTCCAAAGGATCAAATGGGATAGAGGCATTAATTATTCACAAACTCCAAGTTGTGCTTATTGCTTGGAAAGGATGAGAACAAAACTAAAAGAAGATAATTTTGTAGAATTTGTTAGAGGTTCTGTATTTGGTAGAAACATTTCCTTAACCTGCAGAGAGCATGAGGTGGTTTAATGAATCTTCACATCTCTGCTGTGTGCTGGTCTTGGGTAGAATAAGGCTGATGCAAGCTGAGGGGAGAATGTTTTGTTTAATTCATATCTGCTTTTTCAGTTTAGTCCTATTCCTTCAGCCTGAGGGCTCTTGTGCAGGTGACTTCTATGTGACCTATGAGTATCACTTGATCTGATACCCTTTGGGGACATCCTGATGAGTCTTTACAATAATTTGGATGTGAGATGAGGAAGAATCAAATAGAGCAATAGAGCAAACTCTGAAGCAATTACAATGCAACCACAGTACTCATTTTTATCATTTCGAGTTCAAAGGGAGATAGAGAGCCTTTTGGGCATAGACTGCAGTTGCTGGGTGTCATTATAAACACATTTCTCTGTGACTGTTCCATGCTGAGGCTTGAAAGATTGGCAAGTCCTGTTCTGCATTGACTTCAGTCATGCACCACTTGTCCAGGAAAGGCCTGGAAATGATTCTGAGAGCGTTTCTCTCCCACGTGGTGCCTGCTGAGTATATCCATGTGTGCTGTGTGCATTGTCTCTTCCAGGGAAACCCCCCCCCCACTCAAAGCTGTGCTTGATCACCTCCAGTTATGAACTCTCCAGCAGTGCTGATTTTTCTATAATTTTGGGGGACAGCTCTTGCCTCTTACCATGAAATAAAACCATATCTAATCATGAAGAAGAAAGCCAAGATAAAGATAAAATTAGCTTTTAAGTCCTGCTGGTAATGCTGCCGGAGAAGAGTGCTTTGAACTGCATGCTTTAAAGTAGCCCAGCAAGGTGAATGTATCGCAAGGTTATAATAAATGTGGGAACTTTGTAATTATTCCTGGCTGTTGTATGGTAATCAGAAGTGCAGACTTGCAAATGACCGTGCCACTGCTGTGCTATAGCTAGTTTTTTCTCTCTGCAGTTCTGCCAGGAAAAGACCATTAATTAAAGCTTCAAAGCTCCAATGACCCTCCACTCCAATCTCAGAAGTTGTATTTTCTTCTTCCTCTTTCCTCCTCTGTTCATCTTTCAGAGTTTACTAATTTTCAGGACTGCACAGTTTTCACCTTGAAGTAGTTCAGACTTCAGCAAGTCCTTGAAGCTTGTGTGTCCCCACAACATGGTCTTTCAGGAAAAATCCCTGTTCATGCATCCTGCTGACCTTTAGAGGTAGAATGTTTTCCTTGCAGTCTTTCTTCACTGTAAAATAACTGGGTGAAGCTTGTGAGCATCAGTGGAGCCATTACATGAATTGTTTTTGTCATGCTGAGCCTGGGAAATGGTGCTGGATATTGGAGGTGTATTCTGGATCATGCTGTGATGGGAAGGATTTGACTTTTGGGGCTTTTTTCACATCAAATCTGGAACAAGGAATCTGTTTATCCTGGTTTTTCAGGGTGGTGGTCTTGCCAAACAATATGTCAAAACACCATAATGAGGTTTATCAGCTAAGAAAAAATAAAGAGGAATTGTATTAGAGCAATTGATTTAATTGCACCTCTTTCCTTCTTTCTTCATCTCAGGCTTTATCTCCATCCCCAGATCTGTCTCCATGGCCTCAGGCAGGGTGCAATATATCTACACCTGTAACATTTCCTATTGTTCAGTATTTTTTGGTGGTGCAGTAAGTCCTCTGTGGTTTAAGATCTGTGTCTGTGGTGTGTTTGTCCTCAGTTTGCCCCAGAAAACCAGCTGCGTGGAAGCACAGTAAATCTCCCAGAACAAGGTCTTGTGTTTGTGACATAAAAAAAATAAAATATAGACTGTGGAAGAAATGATGGGAAGCAGATTGGATGGGAGTTGATTAGGGTGACAGTGAAGTCAGCTGTTGATGAGGAAAGGAGAAGGATGTTGTCAGATCTCTCCATGAACCCAGGAATTAGGATGCTTGGATATAACTTGTCTTGTCACTTCTTGTGCTAATGGTGAAGGATGGGCACATTCTGAGCTGGAAAGTGGCACCTGGGCCAGTTTCACTGAGACAGATGTGGGAAGAGGAGCCTGGAGTGTGCAGGGGCAGCAGGTGAGTGCTGGGATTGGGGCTGTTCCCCCCTGCCCCTCCTGGCTGTCCCTGCTCACAGCTCTGCCCTACAGCACTTCCCACCTTGTCCTTGCTCCTGAGTCTCGGAGGGGGTTAAATTGATGCTTCTGTCAGGCAACCAGGTTAACCTGAGGCTTCTTTTACTCAGCCTGGCTGTGCTGGAGTTTGTCTGAACTGCTGTTTGTGGTGCACATTGGCTCCCCAGAGTGAGCTATTGACTGCAGCAGCAATAAGCATCTTCTGAGAAGTCTCACACCACTGCTCTGTGAGAGGGTTGTGCGATACTAATTGCTCTGACTCAAGGGCAAAGCAAACTTAATTTATAAATTCATTATTGCACTGAAGCAATGCCTTTTTTTGGCTTCTCACAGGTAATTGTGCTGCTGGAAACTCCTTTGATCAGGAACAAAATTATTTATTAGCAGCAAGTCAAAACTGGTGAAGCATTAACTCTGCACACGTCGGTAAGCAGAATAATTCATCCAAGCTCCAAAATATTAATTTATTGGCACAGTGTCCTGTAACAGCAGCAATGGAGGCAGATGTGGGTCCAGAGAGAAACAGATTGGACGCACACCTGGAAATAGGAAATATTGCCCTTTGGCCAAAGTTTTGTGGTCCATTGTGAACAAAGACCCATTCCCAGATGTTTCAGGGTTGTGAGGTTCATCCCTCTTCACTGTCTCTCTCTTCAACCACTGAAAGGTTCCTGCCCTGGAATATGTGGAGTCCTCAATAACCTGATGAGTGTTTTGGAACAACTGAGCATTGTCACTGGCAAGTGGTTACGGTGCCACAGATGCCCAGCCAAGTTCTTTGGAATTTGAAATAGGATATTATTGAGCTACCTGGACTAAACCAATACAGCAATAACAACAGCAAAGAGCTTCTGGTTCAGAAAGAAAAATACTGAATTCTTTTGAGGGCTTGAGGAACCAGGACACCATTTCCTTCTGAAAAATTTCTGGCATGATTTTGGAAAGAATTGCACTTTCCAATGAAATGCACTTTCATGTCTTTTTAGCCAACATTTATTTTATAATTATATTGTGTGAAAGTCACATTTAGAGTCCCTAACGAGGATTTAAGATCCTATTAGTCAAGCTGATCTAATGGCCATGAGACATTTGATACTGATGACACAGTGGAAAAGAAAGCATTTCTTATTAAAGAGCTCATTTATGCTTTCCAAATGGTCAAAAAACCTTGAGTAAATCTTCCCCTGGGTTTCCTGTGAGGAAAAAAAACTGGGTTAAGGGCTGGGTGTTATTTTTTTCCATTCCTTTCTGTGAGCACCAGAGCTCACAGGTTGACATCAGAGCTGATGTTGTACATGGAGCACAACACCTGGGACTTCTGCTCTCACACTTGTGGTGTGGATTTACATGAAAATCTTTAATATTACAAGCAAAAAAAGAGAAGAATCAGGATGCTTACTTGGATTATCAGTCCAGATGTCCTAGAGACAGTCAGGTTTATCGGAAAAGGGAAGTTTTAAAGTTTTTGGGTAACTCCTCATGGGAAATGCAAGGGGTTGCTGAGGCACCAAGCTGACTCGAGGCTCCTCAGTGAGGGGAGGAGAGCACACGTTGAAAGGGGGAAGGGCCAGAAATCAGAGGCTGAGAGTCCTGCTCTTGTCCTAGGAATAAGCAGCCGTAATGACAATCAATAAAAACTACTGTAGAGAAAGGACACAGTTGTGCCAAGGGTCTCGGGGACATGAACCCCAAGCTGTGGATCAAATCTAATCTCAAGATGTTGGAAAGCGAGGCTTGGTTTTAAATGTTCCTCTCTTGGAGGAATTTAGAGCCATTCAGAATCTTTGGAAATTCACATCCAGACTTAGACTGTACTCCAGGAGTCACAGTTTAAGCATATTTTGCTTAGAAGACAAATTGCAGATGATGAAAGCTCCTTTTAATAGTGGTGGTAATGTCTTGCCACGGCCTATGGTCCCTTTCAAAATAAAATCAGGGCCAGCCTGAATCTTGGCTCATCCTTTTCTCACTTTGAACTGTGAACTGCTCTTTGCCCTTTAAACTAGACTTGGCCTGCCAGAAATTATCTGGGGAAATGCTGGTAAGTGCTAACTTTTTCACAGCCATTAATAAATCTGTGTTTCAAACAAACAGAAGCAAATTTCCTTTCCTTCTCTAATGAATCCCTGGAGGGAGTTGTGGATTCTGCATATAAATGGGCTTTGCTCAGATTATCTGTTTTTAAATGCTGTGTGTTGTCCCTCTCCCTGTGCAGCTCAGCAAAAGTCCAGTTGTGGATAGTCAAGACTCTGAAAGACACTGGACTAGGCCCAAGTCATGTTTCTTGACTGCTCTTTCTGAAATGCAGCAATAGCCTCTGGCTCCACTTCTCATTCTGTTTATTTGGAAGTCCATCCTCTGCCTGAGAATGGAATCCCTACAGGCAATTTTGGGATACCTTAATTTAGTTAAATGATTGGGATTCACTCATTAATGTAAAAAATTGATGATTACTGACAATCAGTTAGGGCAAATGTTGCCCAGCTTTAAAAGAATCATCCCATTTTCTTGAGTTCAACAGCTTCAGTGTGACCAAGCTCTCATGGATGCCCAGTGCCTTCATGAGTGCAGTAGGAATCATCCCAGCAGTGCCTTCCCTGTGCCATATGGCTCCTTGATGCCCTGGCCCTGATAATGTGCTGACAAACAGCAGGTGCCACTGGATGGAAAATCAGGGGTTTGTAAAACATTCCTCCCACCAGCTGAACACACAGACATTTCACTCGTTAAATGGCTTTTTGCAGCATGGTTTTCTCAACTGCAGAACGGTTCAGATGAGAGTTTGTGGTACCATGTGAGGTAAGAAACAAGTAGGTTTTGTTTCCTTTCATTTGAGTTTGAGTCACTCTTAATCTTTGGCAGAGAATTCAGTCTGCAGCTTGTGTTGATTGGCACACCGTGATGATTGGCACACCAGGCTGAGAGACTGAGCTGGTGCTGAGGCTGGAGTTTTAAGTTTTCTTTCCCCTTTCAATGAACTGTCTAAGCTCCTGTTTTGCTGGTTAGTTAGCCAGGCAAGGTGGAGGCACTGAGGTCATTCACTGCCCTCTCTATCCAGGCAGAGGAGGGCCATTGTGTCTGACAATAGTTGTTAACACTGAGCTGCAGCAGCTTATTCCCTTCTTAGTCATTTGTGGTGCTCATCCGCCAACCCCACTCAGGCGAAATTAAAGAATAGCATTTATCAGTGATTTAATTCAGAAAGAGCCAGGGAGTGCATTAATGAGGCTGTCACAATGGATGATTTTACAATGCAGACAAAATATGGTTTAATATTAACAATGGCAGGGAAGAAATCAAAGGTGAGGTTTCAACAGTTTTGACTGTACAAATAAGGAATCTCCTGAGAAAGCTGACTGGAGCTGCAGAGCCTGTGAGCCTTCAGGGAGGACTGGGGAGGACCTGCTTTGTCCCAGAGTGACACTGAAAGGATGTGTGATATGAAAGGATTTGCCTTGGTGGAGAAGAGCTTGGAAAAGGAGGATAAACCAGTGGCATTTAGTGGCTCTTTGCTTTACATCAGAAACTCACTCAGCTCAGAGAGAAAATCTGGCTTCTTGGTTTCAAGGAATGTGTGAGGCCAGTATTCAAAAGAAGTAGAGGAATTTGTGGATGACATTTTGATTCTACATAATACGCAGGATAGTTACTGTTTGGTTTTAGTTACTCAGATCCTTCCTATCCCCTGTAAGAGCCATGAGATTTAAAATGGTTTGGATAACATTGTTGTCAACCCTTATGCTCTGTTGAAATTGGGTGTGATATAGGAAGTGGCAGCTGTGCTACACAACTCTTTCCCTGTGTGGAAAAGCTGCAGTTATTGTTTATGATGCTGCTAGAAATTTATTCCTCATGGAAGGAATAAATTCTGTTTGTTAAGAATGAGTCCAGGTAATTGGAAGAGGAGAAAGCCATAGGAGCTTCTAGAAAAAGTATCATTGGGCAGGCAGAAATTCTGACCCTATCTCAAATTGATCAAAATATAAAATTTGAAATGGTAAGAGAAGAGATTTTTATTTCTTTTCTGTCTCTGGTTTTTTTTTGTTTTTTTTTTTTTTTTTTTTTTGGTTGGGAGTTTTTCCAAATTTGGGTACTTCANTTTTTTTTTTTTCTGGATGGGAGTTTTCCCAAATTGTGATACATCACTGCCTTTCCTGGGCAGCGTATTCTCAGCCATCCAAACAAGCACTACTGTCCAGATAGGGGATTATATAATTGTTAAGGCTGGAAAAGACCTCCAAGATGCCAGATACCACAGAGGCCTTAGCTGGGCAGGCAAGACAACATTATTGCACCTCAGTGGCATTTAAGGAATCACAAAGAAATGTTGGAGTGAACCTGAATTTGCCAGGTATGAGGTGTTAACCTCATGTGGCATCCTCTGATCTTGGTGTGTTTGGGATGCTGCCCACTCCTCCTGCCTCTCTGTGCTGCCAGGGAGTTCAGATAATGAACCCCAAGGCCCTGCAGCATCCTGGCTCCTATGGCAGTAGCATGTGTTGCACAAGCTGGAGCCTGTGAAATGCTCCACTGGGGATTTGTTATGATCAAGTCAGTGTCCTTATCTATTTGTACACCCACAAAGTGTGGATGCCCCTCTTGTGGCACTTTAAACCTTTCATTCTTTAAGCTGTTTTCACTTCTCATCCTCCTTTACATGTGCAGCAGCCCAGTGCACTCCTGTCAGGATGTGTGTCACCCTCTCACTTCTGGTGTGGTGCTGTTAATGTGGAGCTGGGAAAAAGAAATAAATCACGTAACAAGAGACCTTGGACTTGAGCAGCAAGTCGGTGTTGCTGGAGATCTGCCCACAGGGAAGTGTTTCACGTGGTGCTTAGAGCCTGCAGCACACAAGGATGAGTTATAATGTCAAGGTTTTATGTGCTGTATTGTGTTTTGGGTTTTTTGGTAGGTTTTTTTTCCCTTTTTTAAAAAAGATAATTTTAAGTTGGGCATCACTACCAATAAGACAGAAGTCCTGTCCTGAGCTGCACATCATCCCCAGCAGCGCCTGGCCTTCTGCCCAGCCTCCTGTGCATTAGAGCCATGATCCACCCAAACAGAAACCGTGGAAGAACAAGAGACCTCTGAGCTTTGGATCGGGTCTGTTTCCAGAAAAGTCCTTTGTCCTCAGGCTTTTCATTTGAGAGGCTGAGGCTGCTGGTCAGTGACCAATTTAATAACGCAGTTCTGCTGTTTTGCTTCACTTCTGCTGTGGACTTGTGATGATGCCTTGGGTTTTAACTTTTCTATTTTTCACCCCCTGCAGTGCCCAGTGTGTAACTCTGGAGTTGCCTGTTCCCTGTTCAGTGCTGCTCTCTGTGCTGGGCACACACAACAAAGCCTCTCCGGGGCTGCTCTCCAAGGACACCCAGCCCCTCCTGGGCCCAAAAACTATATAAACCAAAAGCCTCTGAAAGGGAGGCAAGCTGCAGGGAATTACATCATTAACTGAAGCTTTAATTGGAGAATGAACCCTGAGATGCAAATGAACCAAACCTATAAAAGTGGGAAGAACTTGTGGCCTCTCAGGGTCCATCTCAGGGTCCATTTTGGCAGCAGCCTCTGGCTCCCCAGGGGTACCTTTGGAGGCCTTTCCAATAAATCCCCACCTTTATTCCCTTTACTCCTGTCTGGGCTCTGTTTCTAGGAGGCCTGTGGTAGTCTGGTATCTGAGTAATTTTGTGGTAACCAGAGAGTTTCTGCCCCATCCTGGTATTGTCAATCTCCCCATTTGGCCTCCCTGGTTGGCTGTTGGCTCAGCCTCTCACTNCCCATTTGGCCTCCCTGGTTGGCTGTTGGCTCAGCCTCTCACTACTCCCCAGAGCTTCCCCATCGGTTCCTGTCCCCCTCATCCCGCCTCCTCCCGAGCCCGGGAACAACCCAGCATCACCCTTGTCTCGTGGTAATTGCTTGGAAATTCTGAGGGGCACAGATGAATAAACTCATGCTCTGCCGGGATGAAGAGCAGTGCCCTTCTCAACTCTTTGCTACTGACATGTTACTGACCCTGCCTGAGCTCTGTGGGGCACGTGGGATCCCACAGAGCCAGGGTTAAAAAGGAATAAAGTAATAGAGGCCTCTTAAGGCATCAGTGCCTGTTCATATCTGGTTATATCAAAACTCAGTAAACTGTTCTAAGAGGAGCTGGCATAAAATGCTGTGTGCAGAGAATTGGGCCAGTTTGACTAGGCTGGCATCACGTCTCACCTGCATAAACACAGTGTGGAGATGTGCCCAGGCAGAACAGGGTGTGTATGACCTGGTTTGAATAAACACAACTCTCCTGTTCCCCTTCACAATGGGAGGTGATGCTTCAGCCCTGCTCCCAGACCTTTTCCAACCCTCCCAGAGCATGAGGACATCTGTCAGCTCTGGATCTGTCTCTGCAGTCCCTGCCTGCCGCCAATTCAGTTGTCTGTCTCCAGCTTACTTATTGTCCTTTGTAATTGTCTTTTCCCTAATTTCTTTGGTTATCTCTTGGAAGATGCTAAATGAGAAATTTGAAGGTGACTTGGCATAATTATTCTCTGGTGAGTTAACAGGGCTCTTCAGCAAGAACTGAGTGATAATAAACATTAAGTCCAATTAGGAACATGGATAACTGTTCTGTGGAGAAATGGACTTGTACATTTTCTGAGCTCTGATGGATTTTCTCCCTTGCAGAGCTCAGTGTGTTTAGCTTTTCTGTATCTGTGCACCTTCTTGAGGAAAAAGTGCTCACAAATACTGGGAATCATCCATAGTAGTGTAAAAAATAAAGGGTGTGTTTTGACTTTTTCAGTTGCTAGCCCTTTGAATTGCAACAGGATCTTCGAGGAGGAGTGGGAGAAACAGATCAACCTCCAGGGAAGTGAAATGGAAAAAACCCAAAATTAATGGGGATTAGAGAAACTTGCAGACCCCAAAAATAGCAAAGGTATTAATAATGGAAGGCTCTGGAGGGGATGTAAGCAGCTGGTTCATGAGTGCAGGAGGCTGAAATTTGCTCCAAAGCAGGTCAGGTCCAGCAAATCAAGAGGAGATGGTCGTGTGGGCTTTGGCTGAGGAGGTTTTGGGGAAGACATAAAACATGAAGAAGAGGGTCAGAATAAACTCTTAAATGCTGCTGTAGTCTAACAGTGTTCATTAACCACCTAGATTTTGGGAATTTCTGACCCCATCTCAAAATGATCAAAATATAACATCTGAAATGGTAAGAGAAGAGATTTTTATTTCTTTGCTCTGTTTTTCTTTTTTTTTCTGGATGAGAGTTTTCCTGTATTATGAGACATCACTGCCTCTCCTGGACAATGTATTCTTAAGCCATCCAAACAAGCACTACTGTCCAGATATGGGATCATATCATTATTAAGGTTGGAGCTGTATCATCTGAGCCATATAATCTATGGATTTACTGGGGATCTCTAGAGCCAGGACACTGGGGAGTCACCAGGGGACACCCCTCTTCACTGAGGTGAGGACAGAAGGGGACTCCAGCTGTGTTCTTGTGGTGGCAGATTGCAGTGCTTTGCTTGATGGTCTATTTAATGTAGAATTTAATAATAAACCTTTTCACACAGCCTCAGAACACAGGGCTTGTTTTCAGGCCCTGAAAATCTCCAAGCCACTTTGCCTCTGATCTTGTTTTATTGGCCCCAGCCATAAAAGCCTCCTGGCTGCTATGTATTGCTGGCTTCTGAAGTGCTTGGCATCTATGGGCAAAAAGCACCAGACAGGAACAGACTGAAAAAAAATCTGCTCAGTACTTTATTTGCAGTGTTTACCATGAAATGGGTGATGGAACTGTTTATGTGCATCCAATGGTGCAGCCTGCTATTGATGGCAAGGGATGAGCTGTCAACATTAAATAGTGCAAGAAGTGTGAATCTCACATACCACGAGTCTTTTGGATGTAAATGAGACAGAAAAGGACAGGAATGGGAAATGCACAAGGTCGTGTTCTGATAATTTTGCACAAAGCAGATGCTTCTGAGAGTAAGGGAGGCAAGACAGAGCTGTGAGATGGAGCTGATTTGCTTGCCAGGTGTTCACTACCAAGGAAAATACTCTTTTCTTTGCCAGGCTGCCCCTGCTGAGGATATGGCTCCAGTTACTTGGTTAAGCACTCTCCTGCATAGCTGGCTCATGTCATGCCACTTGTGCAGGAAGCAGTGATAAAGTGCTGTGAGCTGTGATGGGTCAGGTCAAGGTGCCGACCATAACATTTACTGAGTAAACTGCTAAACTGAACAGAATGTGTGAAGCTGGGCTTTGGGGGGGTGAACCAACAGACAGCAGGTCATCTGGGCAGGGAAAATGCAAGGCTCTTAAATGGTCTGCTAGAAATGTGTTCCTGGGGAAAGGACTTTGCAAAAATAAGCCTGGGATCCAAAACAAATGAACTGAGGGAAAAGCTGAGGCTGGGCTGTGCCTGCCAGCTGCCTATGGGGAGAGGCATGAGGGAAGGGCAGGGATCCTACCAAAGCCCTCGCTGGTTTCCTTGGGAGGGGTGGAAGTACTGATTGTGTTGTTGCAAAGAAGGGGTCGAATCCTGACCAGGAAATGGAAGGAGGAGAGGGTCTTTGGGTGTGGAGTGGCTGCTGCGGACAGGCTGTGGTCCATCGTGTGGGCTGTCCAGGCCAAATGCAGTTCCAAGGTGGGTGAGCATCGCGAGGTTGTGCTGCTCTGAGGCCACCCCCCTGTGATGTGGTTTTAGAGGTCAGAGGTGTACCAAGATGAAAGATGCCTCCAGGGTGGGTGGGGAATAGGCACAAGCTCTCAGCTTTCACGGTAAGAAGAATTTAATAGCAGCATCTCTGTGGTCAGGGCTGTTCTGTCAGCATGGCATTGACTGGGAGCAGTGCTGCAGGAAGCAACTGCAGAGCAGGAGCAGCCTCATTAAATCTGAGCCACAAATTGGAGCCAAAGAGGCTCCTGATGAGTCACTTGACAGAGGAAGAACAAGGCTAGAAGCAGAAAGCAGAAAAGGTAGAAAGCAACAGGTAGGTAAAAGATTGAAGCAAAATGCCCCAATAAACGTTCCTTGTCAGGCTCTGTCCCTGTAAGGAATCTTCACTTGGCTTCTTCACTGAAACTACCTCATTGAAAATGAAATTCCCTCTCCACCAGTTCCTCTTGTAATTAAACAGCTGGAAAGGATCCACATGAAATCCCCAAACTATATTCAGCCTGCTCCCATCCTGCACTGGTAACATGTCAGAAGGGTTTTGGGAAGTTGGTGGTGAGTTGATGCTGATTCATCAGACCTTGGCCAGAAGAGGCTGAGTCCAAGCCCAAACCACTAGCACTCCATTGGAGATTAGTTTGGAAGGCTGTGCTTAATCAGAGCTTGGGCACAGGTGGTTCTATTTTAGTCAGTCTGCAGAGTAATTATCTTTTATTTGTTGTCTTTGATCTCAACGCCCTGTACCTAAGTTGTTGTGCAGGAATGCAAATATGGTTTGGCTTGGCTCAAGCTCCCCTCTCCACCTGAAATGATCTGGGTTAATGCATCCCACTCTGTTTTCCTCATTTCCTGCATTATTCCATAGCCCTGCTGCCTAGTTGATACAAATGCTGCTGTGTCCATCTCAGCCTGGAGTGGCACGTGTCACCTAAACGTGCTGTGCCCATGTCCTGCTGCTGTGCCCGTGGTGTCCCACAGTGGGGGAAGCTCCAGGTCTGCCCAGGCTCCTCCAGCACCCTTTCCCTCTGCATTTTTGGATAGTGGCTGAACTACTTCCATGGGTTTAGCCCTGTAGCTCCACATCCACACAAAGTGTCTGCAAAACAACAGTTTGAGATGGAAACCTCTGGCTCTGTCCTGTTTTTGAATGCTCGTGTGGTACGGGAAAGGGACAAGGCTTTTATCCCCTGGGGAAAACCCATTATTAATTTCAGATGTGATTCATTTCCCAGCATGGTAAATATTCTGTGGGGTTTACACTGTAATCACAGAGCTGAGAAGACACCTGGGATCCGGTCCAATGTCACATTTTATCTTTGCACTCCATATCCTTGTTTGCTGGGAATGCTCCCTCTGGGAGCTATTTTGAGACAGAAGAGGTTGTGGCTGCCAGCCTGGGGCTGTGCAGTGCTGAGGGGCTGCTGGGCACAGGCTGCTGCTTCCCTGGCACCTCCAGCCTGTGTAACATCAGGGTTCGTTAGAGAGGAGGTTTAATTTGAGCTTGCAGGGAGCTAATTCTGTTCTGTCTGGAGTTTTTTGTTCTGTCATGAGTTATGGCACTGTTCATCCCCACTCTTCAAAGTGTCACCAAACTGTTTTTCAACCTTTTCTATTTTTCATCTGGCTAGTCTTAAATGGTTTTGTTTAGTTTTGTTTTTACACCACTTCCCAGGCTGGTTTGAGTCCTTGGATCTTGGTGATGTTACATCAGGGCACAAAATAGCAACTGTGTTCAGAGTAACGAAAATAAAAGTGACAGAGGCTGTTAATCAAGAGAAGTCAACTGGGGTCGGGAAGAGTTTCCAGCCATTTTGCATGAGCCAGAGATGAGGTTTGAATCGTGCTGCTAAACAAGATGAAATGTGCCTGTGGCCTCCTTCACCATTCCTGTGTGAAAATTTTGAAGAGTTGGGGCTTTTCTGCCTTAACTTTGTGAAATGTAGCAGCCAAAGTCACTGACTAGAAGGTTCTGGATCCATTTTGCCTGGGGTCCCAATGCCCATGGCACCCTGGACTTATTCCATGTAGTTTCAGCTTCTGAAACTCCTGGTGTCTGGTCAAGGAAAAGGAGAGACCAGCTCTTCCAGGGGATACATCACACTAAGGTTTGATTTATCCCTAATCAGCCTGAATTCCTTGAGGTGAGTCCTGGTAAATTTCTTGACTTACGGTATGTTTGCAAAGCCATGGGAGCAATTACTTTGGCCAAAAATTTACATGGTGAGTTTCTCCCCATTGCAGTGAATTATCCATGAGCAGTTTAAAGTTTGATGACACACATATAATTTAAAGTAGTTCTGACACTTGCATATAATTTAAAGGAGTTCACAAAATAACTTCTGGTTTGTAAATTGGAGCAACCAGCACAGGAGCACATATGGAAAAGCTGAGCTTGGATCCCTGCTGATTTAGTGCTGGCACTGCAGACACAGCCTGCTCTTTGTGCAGTTTGGACTGTGACCAGTTCAAACTTTTTACAGCAGAAAGACTTCTCTAGAGCAGCTTTAAAGTGAATGTCAAGAGATCATTAGTTGATAGGCAAAAAAAGAAATTATCTCTCATAGAAAAGACTTGTTCCTTCCTAGTGAGGAGTTGAAATTTGTTTTGCCAGTTAGAGCAATCTCATCTCCAAGCCCTGCTTGTGTTACTTGGCAAGTGCTGCTGCCTGAATCTGTTAACCTTGGCAGTGTGTTGCTTTGAGATTGTCTGTTTTGTAAGATGGCATTTGCAGAGCTGCTGTTGAAATCCCAGCTGAAGGAAGTAACAGTCTCATCACTCCACTGTCCAATAAACCATCTCAGTCAGAGGAGGGCAACAGCTGGCGGATTGAGATGAAGCCTGATCACTTCAGCCTGTCCTCCTGGCCTGCAAAGTAGCTTTCCAAAGTAGGGGAGATTTTGAATGGGGTTAGTGGGAACTGGGAACATGATCTTTGGATGTTCCTGATGAGCACTTTCATGGCAACCGTGTCCCATCTGGCAGGGCCACACGTGGGATGGTGGTGGCCACGAAAGCTGCAGTGATTTATAGCTGGAGCCCTGGGACCAGACCAGAGTCTGTTTTTTTCATCAGCCTCAGCTAAGAATGGCTTTTACTGCCTCTTCTGCAGCACTGGGTCCTTTGAGAGCCCATGGCAGAGGACAGCAGGGATGTGTCCTGCTCTGGGTGTCTCTGAGCAGCTGTCTCTGGACTTGCTTGTGGCTCTCTTGCCCTTCCCAACCACAGGATATCAGCAGTGTCTGCTCTGCTGGGAGCTGAGGGGAGATTCACCCTGCCTAACCCAGAGCTGTAAAACCAGATGGGCAATCAGGGGGACAGCTGGGACACCTGAGCCTGTGAGGAGAGGCTGCCTCCTTTCTCTGCATATCTGACTCAGGGTTGGGTGACTCCCCCAGTGCTGGGGGACCACTGAAGACTGCACTCCAATTTAAGGTGGCTGTAAAATTACTAGAAATAATATTTTACAAATGTGGCCGTTGCCTCAGAGCTAATGCTCCTGGGAGCCACCAGCCAACACTGAGGCCACTGTCCCCTGTTCCTGCTGTCCCCAGTAAACACTCTTAGAGTGACCAAGCAATGTGTGCTGATGAACATGTACTGGCTCCTTTCCATCTCAGTTTCCTTACAGACGAGGCAAAAGCTTAAACCCCTGTGCCAGTTTGGCCAAATTCGGAAGAAAATATCTCCTGAGGGGAAAAAAAAAAAAAACAGGTTGCTACCACCCCTCCCCCTATCAGGTTCAGGAAAAAAATTACTTTTCCTTGGAGGAAAGTGAAAGAGATAAAAACTATTTATTTAACAGAACACACAGATAAGGATAATAATGCTAAATAATAAAATCTCTCACTGCAGAGAGAAACCTGGAAAGATTTCAGAGTCCTTCCGTAGGTGCAGGTGTCAGTGTCTAGATCCTCCTCCTCAGGGCTGTTGGGGGTCCCTACTGGGGCCTGGGAAGAAAGGTCTCCCAGTGTGCTCCAATGTTGTGAAAACGTCCCAAAAAGAAGAAGAAAAGAGGAAAAAAATTCCAAAAATGCCAGGAAAACTCTCTCCAGAGAAAAGAGTTGAAAGCAGGCTGGAAAGCAAGCGTGCTCCACCCCCCACAGCCACCAAGTATATCCCCAGTAGCCTGTCTGTCCTTGAACACCAACTTTTGTTTTAAAAACAAAAGTCTCTCAGTTTTTTTTTCCCTCTTGTGGGCTCAGTTTAAAGGCACCAGAGCCAGCCTCCAGAGCAGATGATGGGGTACATATTTCATATCATACTGTCACCCCAGGACAGCCCCCTAGGTTTGTTTTTGGACCCAGCCCAGGTGAAAGCCAAAGGTTTCCCGGTGCACAGCAGTGGGTCTGTTGCAGCACTGTGAGACCTTGCTGGCCTGTGGTTTGCTCTCCTGTTGGGTTCCTTTTGGGGATTCTGCAGCTCCATAATGAAAATGGGCTCTACAGTCCCCTGTTCCCTGCTGCAAGTGTTCATGGTGAGGGAGAACCTTCTCCTGGGGGAGTGTAGGTCTGTCTTGGGGGAGGTTTCACTACGATTCATATAAGTCCAAAACCTGGTATCAGCTCTAGAAGAAACTTGGTAAAGGAATTCTTCAGGCACCCTCTGCTTTTGTTACTCTCGCCTACTATATCCCACTGCTCAAAGTCAGCATTAGTGGAGATTTCAACTCTGTTGAATCTGCCTGCCTCTGCTGCATGGCTGTTTATCTCCACACAGCTGCTACTGAGGTTTAAGAACTCTATTTAGTCCCTGAGTGTGCCCTCAGCTATGATGATGTCCAGGATTTTTGTGTCATTTGTAAAATTGCCCATTCATATAAATGTGTCTGAATCGTTTCCATGGGAACACCTGCTCCATACAGGGAAAATACTATTTGCTTTTATGAATAAATATGAAACCTTGCTACCATCCAGAGCCTGAGCTAGAAAAGGAGTGGCTGCTAGCTAAGAAATAGTGCATGAGAGGCCAACACAAGCCCTGTGTCAGCACAGCCAGCAGCAGGGCCAATGCTTGGGGGAGAAAAGTCTCAGAGCTGAGCTCAGTCTGAACCCTCAAGTGTAGCTCAGAGCAGGTGGTATGGGAAGATTTTGGATTTTTCATTTACTGACTGAGAGTCACCAAGGTGCCACAGGTCTCACTGTCGCTGCACTGTTACCTGGGTGGGTCCTTGTGAGCAGCTTCTCTTCCAAGGGGAGAGCACCAAGGTCTGAGGTGAAGGTTTGACAATCACCTGGCATTTCATAAAGCCAGCCTGTGACTCGAGGGAGCTGTCTGGGGACTGAGGGGAAAAAGGGCCTGATGTCCTTTCAATATGGAGGGAGCTAGGTGAGGAGCTTCCCCTTGAGCTGGAGCCCATGTTGGCAAAGGAGCAACTTTTAAATTATTTCGCTCAAGCTTTTTGTTGGAGAGAATTAAACATAGAACTGAATACTTCAGGAAGGTCTTGGTTTTTTCTTCAGAGGATGAAGAAGCCCTCTTCTCAACCCTCTCATGGGAGGGTACAGAGCACTTAAATTCAAGTATCTTCACCCACATGCCAACCAGGCAGCCTGTTCTGCTCATCCCCCTTGCAGCCAACTGAATACATGGCCTGGGTTAGGTGCAACTCTTGTCACAGTGATAAGCTGAGAGTTTAATTTTGCCAATTCATTTCTCTTTGCAAGTGTTTAGCCATAACCTGAATGAATCGCGAAGCAGCCAGTAAAGGATGGGATTAAGACTGACATTTTGGTTGTTTGTTTGGACTTTTTTCTTGTTTTAGTTATTCTGAATATTAGTATGTCCCAGAGACTTCTCTCAGCTCAGAGTGGCAGTTCAGTGGAGATCTCTGCAGCATAAGCTCAATGTCCAGCATAGCTGTGATCTTTAGAGTCCCCTTGGGATTAGTGAAATTAGAAAAATAGCTGGAAATACCAAGTAAAAGGCAGCTGTAAATGTACAGGAACAACTCTATTCCTGCTATATCCCTTCCTGGCAGGGCTGCAGCTGCCTCTAAATGTTGGTCACTGGGTAAGGGTTTATTTTTTGGTCACTTTTGAGGGCATTGTCTTCTTTATATTTTCCTTGGCCTCTGAGTGTCTCATGTTTTCTTCATTTTAATCTTGCTCTTTTTCTCCCTCAGCTCAGTGCCATGTTTGTGCTGTAGCTCTGTCTCAGCCTCTGTTTCTCTTGCTATTTGTCATGTTAATTCCATGGTGCTTGGCACCTTTTGAGAGAAGTCAGCTAATCCTACTCCCAGTCCTCAATCAGAACCTATGTGGCATGATATTTTTCAGGCTTTACTAATTCCAGAGAGCATTAAACCTGGAGATGGGGATTGAAAGCAGAGCTGAGGAATACAGCACATTTGTTACTGAGCATCCACGTTAAAGCAGGACAAATGATTGCAGACCTCCTGCTGCTTTTAATGAAGCCTGAATTTCCAAAGGGGATGCTCATTTGAGCAGGATGGATGTGCAGAGGAGCACACCATGGTGGGTCTAAGCAGCAGAGGCCAGCAGAGGGATCCCCGGACTGCTGCTTTCCTCCTTCCCAATTTGTTGAGAAATTCCAGGTAGGACAGAAGCAAAAATGCGAAGTGAGGGGGCAACATCTGGTGTCTGCCAGTTCATCTGGGCTGTGGGAAGCAGTCTGTGTCTGATCTCCTGTCTGCCCTAACCCCCACCTCTCAGTGCTCAGCCTGCTTGTGCCTGCTGACTGCTCCTAGCAGGTCAAGCTGGGATTCATTTACCAGGAGGAGGGAAAGGCTCCCCAAGTCAGTGTCTGTATCCCTGAGGCCACTGGAGCTGGTGTGGTGCCCACATGCCACAGATACCGAGCAAGTGTGGAGAGTGAGGATCATTTCAGTAAAATGGAGTTTTATTTTCTGTCTCTTCTCAATATAAAAGAATGACAGTAACATGAGTCCTTCTGAGTGCCAGCAGAGCCCTCTTATGTGCCTGTGGGCTGGGTACCAAGTTCCTGCTCTGGAGCTGTGGAAGGGCTGGAATTAGCTGGGGGAAGGCACGAACTGTTCCTTCAGCTCTGTGTGCATCACAGTTTTCAGTAAGGTCAGCACGGTGATGCCAGCCCAGCTCCCTTTCTCTCGGCTGCAGTCACTGCAGATGGCTCAGGGCGTGAAGCTTCCTGCAGGGCTGACTCACTGGTGTTCTTTGAAGCTGGATTCTGCTGCTTCCCTTTGAATTCTCTTCCAGACGAGAACTCCCTCATGCTCCGTTCCCCTCTGGTTACAGAGTGACCAAGCGTGGGGTGACACTGGTGACATGTGCATGGCCTGTGTACCATGGGTCACACTCAGGTGGTGGCTTTCCTGTTGGGTGCCACCCCGACTGTGCTGCAGTTTTACACTCCCAAGAGCAAAGGGTTTGCTTTGGCATGAGGGGTGCCCTGAGGACCAGCCCAAAGTCACTCTCTGGTGTTTATCTCAAGGTGTGATGAGGTCCCCACAGTGCTCCTCACAGCCATGTCCCGGAGTCCTGATCATGACACCACCTCCCTTCTCTGCCTTCCTTGCCTGAGGAGCCGGCTCTCAGCCCAGAAATGCTGAGTTTTTAATGCCAACATGCTGATTTTCACTATTTTCTCTCTGCTGCCTTTTTACTTTGGTTCCTCCTGACATCCCTTGTCCCTGCAAGGAGATGTCTGGGCAGCAGCTTCAGCCAGCTTCTCCTGTGTGCAGCCTTTTATTTGCACTCTTTGCCTTTGAGATATTAACAGCTCTGAATGTTTTACACCACTTCCACCCTTTCTAAGACAACCATCTCAGAGGGAGTTTCATAAAATGGCTCCACAAACCATGATCTCTAATAACCGAGCATCATTTTCCTTTTCTGGTGGCATGACTTTATCAGGAATGGCCTGCAAACCTCCAAAGTCTCTCTTGAAAAGCCATCAACAACCAGCCCGTGTTCACCCTGACATCCTGAAGACCACAGGCTGGTTAACATTTGATGCATTTTGGCACCCTGACTGGTTTGAGGCCATTTCTTTCATGCTTTTTTTAAGATGTGTTTTGGCAAGGTGACTATTTTGTGGCTGATTTTCTGTGTGTTATTTGAACTTGGGTATGAAAATGTCTGTGATCTATTACCAGCCAAGGCCAGAGACAGACCAGTAGCCTGATTTATTGTCTCCTAGAACTAGAAAACAGCTCCTGTCTCTGTACAGGGATTATCTCCCATCCAGTATCTTAAATTCTTCCATCTAATAACAATTAAATATATATTTGAGAGCATCTTTTGTCTTAAAACTTGTGGGGTTTAAGCCCAGGAGAACAGTTTAATACTTAAAGTAAAAGCTGCATAGCTCTGAATCCACCAGGTCTGTGTTATTTAGAAGATTTTTAATATCAGAGCACATTTTCAGGTTTCTCTGTGATAGAAGCACATCCATTTGCAAGCAGGGAATTGTCTGTCCATCTGAAATAGTTTTAAATTCATTTATATAAGGTAAGAGACAATCTGGGCCATCACTATAATTAGGAGGCATTTAAAACCTTGTAGGACCAACTAAAGTGCATGTAGGTACAGCCAATAAATGATTTGACACAGGTTTTTGCAACAGCTTTGGAAGAGCCAAGGTTTTGTTGCTCCATTTTTCTTCTGAAGCTCACAGAAGCTCTGAGTCACTTTATCAATGACTGTTGCAGCAATCTGCTCTTGGCAGGGGGAAAAAATAATGCCCCAGTGGAATTTTGTGGCTGTTTTTGGCCCTGAGGCCAAATCTTGAAAGGTAAATGCTTTTGTGCTTGCTGAACAAGGAAGGCAAAGGTGGTGGGCAGGGATGCAGCTCTGTGAAGGTTGATTTACAGCAGGACAAGGTGTGCCCTGCCACTGTATTTTGGGAGAATTAGTTTTATTTTGCCCTGCTCTGTTGGTGAAGTGCTTTCTTGACTGTAGGAATGTTTCTATTGAGCAATGCAGAGCTGCTGCTGGGATGAATAATTCACAGGGAAATCAGCCACAGAAGAAACTTTCAACATTCACTCTGATTTTTTTTTTTCTTTCTAAATTCAGGCTGTTGCTGACCTAATTTATCTTGAGGATGAGTTTAGCTGATCTGGACAGACAGGGATTAATTTAACATTAGAAGTGGCAGGGAATGATGTGATAATGAACTATTAAACCCTTTTGCCACTCGATGCTCTTCCCCTCCCAGCAAGGGCACATCCTGTGCTGGCTATTCCCACTGCCATCTGGCTGCTGGATGAACATGTGGCTCTGTACCTGGAGAGTTGGACTCAGGGATTTGGGATTTGGATGTGTTTCAGCTTTGCCACTGCCCTACTGAGTGAGTGTGGAGAAGTTGCTTCTCCTTCCCGTGTCTGTGCCACGGCCTTGGGGGGATTGTTGTGGCACGGGGAAAACACAACAAAGGTTTGCTCTGGGAGCACGTGCAGGGACCTCAGCTACGTGGTTATTCCCAGGTGCTGTGGCTCTGGAGATGTCCTTGGTGCTGGGAGCTACTGCAGCTTCATTTGGGAAAATATTTCTGGCGGTTTCATTGCTCTTTTTGCCGCCGCTCTTGTTTCCCGGTGTTTGGATTTGTTTTCTTCCTCTGGTGGACTGGAATATGCAAAGCAGGGCCTGATTTTAGAGCTTCAGAGGAGGGCTCTGAGGAATGAGCATCGAGTCAGAGACAGCCAAGAAAACCTGTGGTGCAGGATGACAAAGCCCATCCTGAGACAGCAAGGCAGCCTCACTTTTCCTGATTATCTCCAGGGTTGCCTTCAGTGCAGTTTTCACTTTGTACTTTGTGATTAGCAGCTTCAATACCAGAGCAATTCCTTCTTTAATTCCTCATTTGCTTCTGAATAAAACATCCCCCCTTTGTAAGACATAAAAGACAACAGTGTGTGTGACTCAAGGAGCTGCTGGACCTTTTCACACTCCAAAAGACCAAGGAAGCAACAACAAGTGCCAGCTGAGAGCTCAGCGGTATCTGGAGCAATGTCACACTTTACCTTGTCTGTGGTGGGGTGTTGGCCTGGCAGCTTTGAAAATAAACATGCAATTCTGAAGAAATTAGAAGAAGCAGAATTACAAAAAATATCCTTTTTTGGGGGGTACAACTGGAACAAGGGTTGAGATGCAATCCCCTGCAGCTGCTGGTGTGATGTTTGCTGAGCATGCTGGTACTTTTGGATCTCAAAAGTTAGTGCTTTTACTGATTGCGTGCATTGGTTTCCTCAGGGGGTTTCTCTACATGACTTTCAGCCAGTGTTGACACTGCTGCTCCCACTGCTGCTGTGTGTCCTTATCTTGTGATTTATCTGGAGGTACAGTGTGTTTTCTTGCCTGCTGCAGATCTCTGCTGTGCCTTATCCTCCTGTAATAGCTCAGGAGTCAGTGCTGGGTGTGGGAAAGGCTTCATTGCCACATTCCTCCAAGAGAAGCACTTTGTGTGTGTCCTGCAGCTCACACACATTCCCCTCAGAGCTTGTGGTGGGTACCATAAGCTTTATAGACAAGCAAAACTTTCTCAGGCTGGCCCTAGTGTTTTTCCAGCCCCAGCTGCAGTCCCTGCTGTACCCAGAGTGCTGCTCTCCAGCTTCATTTCCCATTATCCTTGTGCTTCCCGTTGTCCTGAGACAGTGCTCAGCATGCTCAGCAATTCTGCCTCGACTCATTAGGTGTTCCTAAATGTGAGATGAGGTTCACAGGAGAACAAGTTCAGACTTTAGTTACAGAGATTAAAGCGTAAAGAACTCTATGCATTTGCTGTAAACCTGGAAACAAGCAATTATAAGAACAATCAGTCTTAGCTAATTGGGGTTTTTAGTTATTTTGCTCCATCCTCTCCAATTCAAGGCTTTCTTATTTGTGCTGTGGTCTGAAGAGGTTTTTACATGCTGCTTGCCCTTGGCACAGAGCCTGGGAGCTGAGGCATTTTATTCTTGAGAGCTGTGTCTGGAGTTGAGAATGGAGTTCTCATCTCCTGCCTGTAATTGTCTTTCAAATTGCTTCTGCCCTGATTTGACTGAGATGGCTTAATAGCTATTCCTGAGCTCTTGATAGAGTAACAGTTGTTTTCTGCACCATACAGCAAGAAAGACGAAGAGGTTAATTAGCCTGGGAAGCACAAGGCATTAATTACCAAAGCTCTGTGGAGAGAGCCAGGGACACCTTTTGGTCCACTACCAACACAGTTAACAAGGTGCTCTATCTGGATGTGTCCCTGTGAGCAAACACACCCATCCCAGAGCCTATGCTGAGACCTTGTGTACTGCTAACTCCCTAATCAGGCAAGGATTGGCAAAAAATCTGCAATGGTGTGTGCTGAAGGGCTTGGCTGGGAACACAAGGGCTGAGGGATGGCTGTGGAAAGGGAAACCAGCCAGAGATGGCCTTGGAAGCCTGGTTCTCTCCCAAGAGCTGAGAGAGAACCCAGTGGGTGAGGGGGTAGCAGATGGGATGGTGAGCAGCAGGAACAGGGTGTTTATCCCTGCCGAGCTGGGGGACAGGAGTGGCTGAGCTGGGTGTGTTACTGTGCTCCTGCCTGCAAGAACGATCCCACGTGAAGTTATTTTTGCAGTGGGAACAGTACACAGAGGGTCACAGGACGTTACATCCAGCCTTGCTAAGCCAGTCTTGGTGTAATGATAGCAGTCATTGGCCTCCTCCCAAAATCATGGTGATCACCACAGAGGCATCCCTCACCCCAGGCTAACCTTAGCAGACCTTTGCTTTCAAGGACAAGTGAAATTTGAGTGCCAGGTGAAAGCTCAGGTCTTGGTACCCACTGCACCCCGAGGGAGTTCCCAGGGCCAGCTGTGACATCTGGGTGCTGTGGAGGAGCAGGGGCTGGCACAGAGCTTCTGGCTGCTCTGCCTCAGCCAGGCCCTGCCTGCAGAGTGAGAGTGACTTCTGTCAGGAGCTGCCACCCAGCAGGGTGAGGAATGGGGGAGTCCCAGGCTGTCCTGGACAGAGACCCTGCTCAGGGGGCAGTGATGAGTTACAGCCCCAGTTCACACTGTGTCTCCTCTCTGAGGTGGTTCATGGTGAGGAGTCATGAGGAGAGTGGAAGAGGGTGTAACTACTCATGGTAAAGTGCTGAGCCACCTCACCTGTTCAATGAATTTGTTTGAGAATCCTTTTCCAGTTAGAAACCAGAATGAGCAGTACAGATAAAATTTGACTCATATCTCTTGTCACATCAGAGGAGGAAGACAAATAGGTGTGAGCAAATGCCCTGAGCTCTCATTTAAAGTGACTGTGATTGTTCCATTGAGCTGACATCCCACCCTCATGCATTTCTACACTTGCACATTTGAGTCATGTTATGGCAGTTAATCAAAACTACCTCTACTACTAATGCTGTTCCCCTGAACAGGATGATAAAACCCACGAGAAGCCCTAAGGCTGCTTAGTTTACAGCACAAATTATTACTGAGCTCAGTTTTTATGACCTGTGCTATTGCCCTGCTTTATGTTCCTGCTCCTTTCTGCTCAGTACAACACAGCTGCCAGCTGAAGCACACCCCAAATCACAGGAATTTAACATCAATATGCTTGTGACAAGTATAGCTGGGTTCTTGATGTGGAGCCACAGCATCCTAAAGCCTTCTGAAACCAGCTTGGCTTTTGCTGATGCTGCTGCAATCACATCTCTGCTCCCACACCCCCACCCCAGCCCCTCTCCCTTCACAGTCCTCAGCTGGGGGCTGGGAAGATCAGTGCAATGTGGGGAGAGAAATGCTGAGTGCATGCTCAAAAGCACCACTGTATTTTATAACTCCTCCTTCTCCTTCAGCAGGTCTGGGGACACATTCAGAGCTACAGCCACTCTGCAGGTCTCTTCCACAGTGTGCAGCTGAGCACTTCTGCTCTGTGGAAGAGCTCAAGTCTGTCCACAGCTTAACATGAGACTTCATTTTTTAGGCAAGTCTTAACAAGCCAGGCTTTTTCTGTGCTTTGGGGCTTTGTTTCAATGAGGGATACTAAAAATTAATTCCAGCAGCATCCTGGCAGTGGTAGTTGATGTTTTTTGGAGTGACCCCAGCCAGATAAGATACTTCAGAGTACTTTTTTTTAAAGCTTTTGGCACCAGAACCCTGTGAATTGAACAAATTCCTGTGTTATCTGTCCTAGAAATCTAATTTGGTTTGTACCTTCTTATCTTTGTTACATATCTAGACATAGATCAGTGCAATTTATGTAGAGGAGATCAAGCTTCTCTTGCAGTTTTCCTAAAAAAATGCTCTGAGTAACTCCTGTGTTCTTCTGGTCAGTCATAAACTTTACAGCTCAAATCCATTTTGGTCACATCATTAAAGTCCCTTTTAGTGGGTTACAACCTCCAGCTCAGCTGGAGGCAATTATTATCTGATATGTACCCTGAGTAGGACATAATTATACTTGTCACTAAGTGGCACTGTGTAAATTAGTCTTTAATTGCTGCACATCAAATGAGCAGCTACCCAGTCATTTTTCCGTGAGATAAAGAGTTCCAGCATTAGCTTCATCACTGTGGCTTCTGCCTTCACCCAGTTTCTCATTTGTTCTCTTTGGTGCCTAAGATCCAATTTTATGTGATAAGACCTTCTTAACATATTTGGCTTTTGCCTTGTGAACCCACTTGGTCTTAAATGTGGTGGTAGAGAGTTTAACATTAAAAACACAGGGAGTAATAGAGAAGATGTGTCCTTCAAGTACTGCTGTTAAGATATAATTATTGCATAGTATCTGGGGCCAGAAACCCTTTTCTGGCTGGTATGTTGATAAAATGGGGGCCATCTCAGGGGCCGAGGAATGCAACCCTTTAGCATGATTTAGTTGGGCTCTGCTTTGAGGTTTTTTGCCTTAATATGGGGTGGATCACTGTGTCTGAACCCCATTACTGTGTGTGAACTTTAACCCTCTTAACCCTTGATAAGCTGGGAGTTAATAGAGGGGAGGAAAAGCCTGATTGCTGCGATGCAAAGCTATTTATCTTATCTGGCAACATCTGGAGGCCAGGCCTTGGAGGAGACTGCTTCCCTTGGCTGCATTCCCGTGCACTGGCTGGGTTTGGGATGGATTGACAGGTATCCTGCTCCTGAGCCTGGGGCAGGTACATTCACAGTCCCCACACTGCCCTGCTCCAGCTCCTGGGGAGCCTTCCCCAAACCACTCAGAGTGGCAGTTCTGAGCGTTTCTCACCCAAAACAGCTTTGCTTGCTTTCCACACCAATGCTGGTGGATCAAGAAGCCATTTCAAGAGGCTGATTTCTATGGTATTGGGGCAAAGTCCAAATGTGGATGGAAACCTGAGACGAGTGTAATTGCTGACAGAGGTGTTTTGTCCCTGTGCTGGTTTTGGCTGTCGACAGTCCAGAACGTGGGTTTTACTGTCCCCTCCCTTTTGGCACAAAGCAGACAGTGCTGGGGAGTGGGGTGGATGGCTGCTGGAGCCAGGTGTTTGCTTTTTTATGCTTCTGTCCCTCTTTCTCTTGCTGACACCAGATATTCTTTGGCAGAGAGGCCTGGAGGAGCAGCCAGGGCCCACAGCCAGCCCAGCCTGGGTTTTCATTCCAGGCTGTAATTTCTAAAGCAGTTTATGCCATGAAGTGTGGACAGACTGTTCAGAATAACAGAAGGAATGTTTCCAGTCAGAGAAAACCTCAGCACTGTGCTGACGTGAAGCCTTTCCCGTCCTCTGCCTCCGTGAGCAGGGTCCGTAGCCAGAGCAACCCTTCCTTGTCCTGGGAAGGGGCTGCTGCCCTGGCCCAGAGCTCAGGCACTAAATTCAAAGAGTTATTCATTCAAAGTTATCTACCAATATGTTGTCATCAACATCTAAGTGCAGTCAAAAGCCAACCTTCCAAATTCCTTGCAGCCTGATAGCCTCCCATCACAAGGTTTTGATTTGGGTCCTTTATGGTGGTCCTTTCTCCAGAAATTCTGTCTGACTGAGGAAATGCTGCATCAGGAAGACCCCAAAAGGCCTTTTTAGTTTGTTCTTCTTCACTGTCTTTATCCTGCCCTTGTCTTTGGCGCAAGACTTTCCTAGAATTAATGTGTCAGGTGAGGGCAGTGAATCCATGGGCGCTGGGTAGCAGGAGCCTTAGCCTTGAGCTGAGCCAGAATTCTGGCTGGGACTGACTTAAGTAGCACAGGATAGTATGAAAAATGGACCTGGGTTTCTGTTGGTCTTCTTTGTCACACCCGTGAGCTAACTGAGGGGTTAGAAATTAAACTGTATATATATTTTTTTAAAGTAAGGCAATGTTTCTCCAAGTCCAGAGATTTCAAGAATCAGAGTGTTTAAATAAAATCACTTTACATCTGAGACTTAATAGAAAACCATGGGAGCTGGAGGCACAATGTCCTCTTTTAAGCTTGATAGGGCAATGACAAATCTGGTTTTAAAAGTCCTTGATTTCCATCTCTGCGGAGTCATTATTTCTGCCTTGTGTGTACACTGGAAAACATAGATGGACTCAGACATTTATTTTTCATCTATCTGGTCCATTGAAATCTCAGTCAGGATGCTATTTAAGTGATGAATTTACTGTTATCCAGCACTGGGGAAATTCAGGGCTGTGGCGAGGACTCTTGTGGTTTAGAGCTCTAGATGTTTACTCCAGACACCCTACCCCTAAATGAGACCTCAACACCACGTCTTTAGTACATTCCTGCCCCGAAAATCATCACAGGCTGGCCACACAGCTGTGCACTGCTAATGAGAAGGCTTGGCAGACTCACTGCCTTTGATAATGAGCTGCTTCTCTCTGCCCCATGGAAATAAATCAAAATGTGGCTGCTGGTTCCCAGCTCCCAGCTTTTCCTGCTCACCAGAGTGGTTTGCTTCAGCGAGGGTCTTCTGCCACCTCTGCCTCCTCCCAGGGAGGGATTACTTTGTTCCATCCAAACCAAACACTTTATTTACCCTGTGGGTGCTGACCCTACAATCTCCAGCCAAAGATGATGTTGCATTTCTCTTCTTTTGACTCCTGCGGACCGAGATCCTCAGGACACAGTGAAACTTCTGGAACTGTCAGAGACATAAATCCCTGTAATTACATAAACCAATTTTCTCCAACTACCCTTAGAGAGGTTTCTTACTGTCATCCATGACAAGTAAATCTGTGAGCTCCCTCAGCCTGGTGCCTTTCTAAACCTGCCACACTCTCCCTTCAGGCTGCTGCCAGGGACTTGCTGATGGGTCAACACTTATTAAACACAGACTTCCGTAGCCTACCACTGGCAAATTTAATCCTTAAGGCCTGCCTGGGAGTTTGGCAGGGCTTTTGGTGGCTGGTTGCATAAGCTAGATTTTACTCAAGGTAATTTTAGTTTCCCCCAAAGAATACTGATGATTTCCTTTCATTCAGGCTTTCTAAATTAGACAGGCATGCAAGGAGTATAATTTCTGTGGGATGGCTGCCACAGGGGCTGGGTGCTGGTTTTTTTGGTAAATATTTGTCAAATTAAATGTTGTGTTTGCTCCTGCTGGTTTTTGTACCCTTGTTTGTGGTGAAATTCCCAAATACCTGAGCTGCTGCGTTTGCTGTCAGGGAATGCCTTTGGCAAAAGTCACTGGGAGTGATCTGCAGGAAGCAAATGTGTCAAGTTGCAAGTGTGAAAATTTTCATCAGTAATCCCGGTCTATGAGTCTGTTTCATCTGGTTGAAATCTCATCTGGCAGTGGTGCCCAGTCCAAACTGAGTGACAAAAAAAATTCAGCATTCTTTGAAGAAACACCTGCTGGAAATGAATCTGCTTGAGTAAATGATAATGGGGTCTTTTTAAATCATGAGAGGAGAAAATGAAAAATAGAAGAAATTATTGTCTTTGCATCACGGTGAGACATGTCTCTGACCACCTTGCAGTTGCTGATTAGTTATGTGGGCATCCAAGGGGTGTAAAGTATCTCTCTGGATGCCAAGAAGCCGTGTCACAGGGTGCACAGTTGGGCTCAGGAGCCAGTTAATAGCATCATGACAGGTGCTTTCATGGTCTGTTTCACTGTGGCAAATGAGGACCATCTCCACTGCATGAATCCTTGGAACTTGTCACTTCTAATACGTTGTTAATACATCAGTTGCCCAGAGCATGAAGGTGATTGCTGTATCTACAGTGGTGCCTGCAAACTGTTCCCATATTTGCCCTTTTTTCTTCCCCTGCTCATTAACTGAGGGGCAAAAAGTGTTGCGGGGCAAATACATTATGCTGGTAGTTTAATGAGTTTTTGAGTTCTGTTCCATAGTGCAAAACAACTGATTTAGGGAAGGCCATGGGAGGGGAAAGTATGCCTGTGGCTTTAGTACTTCAGCATAAAGTACAGCTCCTTTCATCTATCCAAAGGAAGTAAATCCTACAGCTGGGCATCTCAGATCATAGTGAGAAACACAGCTGCTGGTTTCTCTTTATGTTTTGATCATCTCCAGAGTCGATGTGAAACTCATTCACATCATTCCTATGAAACTCACACTCATTCCCGTGAAACTGTTTGCTCTGTTCCAACTGGGACCAGCAGAGGAAAAGCTGCTCTTTAATAAATAAATAACTGGGTAATAAATATTAATAAATAAATACTGGATAAAAGAATATAGATGGCCCTGGTTGTATTTATGTACTGCAGCTTGGGGGAGGGTGTGTTTGTGCTTTCCAAGTCCTTCACATACATGGAGGAAATTATTTTGGAATGACCAAATGTCTGGGTTTGGCTGGGGCAGTCACGGAATGTGGATCCCTGTCTTCCTACCAAAGGTTTCTCCAGTACTCTCTCATTCATGATTTTGCTTTTGGCCACAGGATTTCCCCATTCCCCCTTCAGGTTATGACTTTAGCCATTTGCCTATTCCCAGCCTGTGGCACTAGACTGAGAGGCCAGTGGCCCATGCTTTTAGGGAACCTGGTGTGAGGTGTGTGCCTGTTGAACATCCCAGGACGGGTCACAGGCAGAATGGCACAGAGCCCTTTGTTCCACCTTTAATTTGCCACATTTGCAGGATGTGATTCAGATGCCTTTTGCCTGCTGTACCTGCTGAGAGTAACAAGGCAAAGCTGTGGAATAGCAGGAGTAGGAGTGCTCTTATCCTGCTGGATACCTTCTCCCAGCATTCCCAGCCCTGTCAGCAGTCCCATTCCATCAATTAAAACCGGCCCTCATGGTGGAGAAAAGCAGTGCCAGGCTCTGCAGTGTGCCCTCCTGCTGGCACCAGCAATGCTGGTAGTGGCTTGTGCCAGGGCAGTGTGGTGCCTGTGTGCCCACATGGTGGGAGCAGTGCTGCAGACCACCACTCCTGGCCATGCTGAGGATCCTGCTGCTGGAAACCTTCCCACAGTGGGAGCATCTCTGTGCTGAGATGGCTCCTGTCCAGCTGCACCAGGCACTGCAAGGGTTGGGGCCAGGGAGTGACACTGGTGGGGGCTCAGGACTGATGGAATCAGGTCCCTGCTGCCCAAGGGATGCCTGGATCCATCCCTGATCTCTGCAGCATCTCCCTAATTCTGCTTGGATGGGGTCTGACTGATGGAGGTGAGGTAGGGACAACATTTCTTAATGCCCCTTACTGCTGCCTCTTGTTGTTCTTATTTTCTGCTGGGCCTGTAGCACGTCCCTTTAGCTCTTTACTGGGGAGCTCAGACTTGCCAGCACCTCGGTGCCAGCCCCTGAGGAGGCGGGGAACCTGAGTGAGCCCAAACCTCTGCAGAGACATGGGGGTCCCATTCAGTGTTACCTCCTGGGGAGGGGAACTGCCGCATTCGAGCCTGTAAAGATGATTTTGAAATTGCCATAAAACAGCTGGACATCAAAAATTGTGGGGGCTTTAACCATCCTGACCCTGCAACGTGAGATACGAACCAGAGTTTGTTCTTCTTGTTGGGCACAAAGAGATGAGAATTCCTGGATGCAGATCATGCTGGAGTGCTTTGGAGAGCTGCTGCTGCTGGGAGCAAATGATACTGAGACACTGAATGCTTTTAAATGTCCATTCAGCGTGACATCAGTGCTGGCACTTAGATGTCTGTGTGTTCTCTCTCCCACCACTGTCTGCTTTTTCACTCTGTTTTTTGCAGTCCAAAAGCCACTAGAGTTGCTGCTGATCAGACTTAGGATTACTTAGGGGAGAAAAAGGAAAAAGAGAGAGAAAATAAAAACCTGGAATAAATTTCAGTGCTTGTGGGAGATGAAACCAAGAGCCTTCTCCAGAGCAGGCGCTGTGTGAGTATTGGTTTCTCCCCAGTGCTGGGCCAAGCCCTCCTCCTCACACTCTGCCGGGATTTCACAGTCTGTGCTGTCATGGAGAGAGAGAGAGATTAAAAACCCTGGTGGAAAAGTGTCCACTTGTGAGAAAGTTTACACTACCAAGCCCTTCTGGAAAGGCCCCATGTTGGATGCCGAGGTAATGTTTCCGTGAAATGTGGCACTGTAGGATGACTCCGAGCTAAAAAATCAGTGATGATAACATCCATTCCTCTCAGGAAGGATTCCTTTCTTGCCTGCTGTGGATGGTCTTGATTTCCAAATATCTGTCTACTTAATTTGTTGTCATTGCTGTAGCAGCACCAACAGCCAAAGCGTTTGCTATCCGTCCCTTGACACCAAGCCTTGAAATGGCAATTTGTTCCTCAGGCCTGCAGAAAGGCAGGACCTGGATGCTTTCCTCATCCCGGTGTCCTGGAGCCAGCTGGTCCTGCTGGCAGCAGGGAGGACTCAATTCCTGCAGTGTCTAGTCCAGTGCTGCCGTTGGGTATCTGAGCCTGCTGTCCCAGCTTTGTAGGAAGGCTTTTTTCAAAGTTCTTATAGGAGTCTGACTGATTTGGGATAATTTTTAAAGTCACTCTTCATGTAAATGCAGCTGCCCAAAGAAATGGGAACCAATTCCCTTCCTTTTCCTTTGGGCGGCGCTGGAAAAAAATTGGAGTTATTTTGCAGTTTGTAAAATTAGACTTCTCAGACTTGGGATGTGCTTCCATACCTTGAGCATGAGGTGATTCTTTCTGCTATCCTTTGAGGCAAAGGTAAATACCTCAGTTTGATGAGAAGAGCAAAGGGCTGGGAATTAGACAAATGAGTGAATGTGTGTGGGACTGCAAATTACGAAGCACACTTGTGGTGATGTACCCAGAATTTTTGCTCAAACTGCAGTGCAAGGAGGGAGGAGCCAGGTGTAAAATGGGAAAAACAATGTTTTCAAAGTGCTTTGGGGGAGAGTGAAAATCCTCAAGAGAAATGTGTTCTGCACCCAGCATGGCTGTGAGATAAAGCACAGATTTCTGTTGTGCCGGTGTGAGCAGAGAAGACTCTGCCAGCCCTGCCAGCTGTTAACGTGCCATTATCTAAGTGGCTTCAGCTACAACATTGTTATCTAATAATTGATTTTAAAGCACTCATTTGAAAGCTTTCCCACCCGTGTGCACACCTGCTGCTTCTCCCTGTAGCAGCTTCTTTAATTCCTTACATACTGAATGCCATGGGGATTGTAACAGAAAACACCAGCAGCCAGGGCAGGGGGAAAGAAAAAGGAAAGTCTCTTATTCATTTTGTTTCTAATTTTGTGAGTTCTTTTACTCAGAGTTTGGAGTAAAAGGCACGATACACAGGATTTTTCTTCTAAGCAGATATTTCTTATATTCTTATCTATGGCATTCCTGAACAGGATGTGCCTCTGAGTTAACAAGGCGGAAAACGGCCCCAGGTTCTCACTTCCAAGGCCATTTAAAGCCTAATTTATCCAATTAAGAATTGCCAAGTAATATGTTTTTACTTATAACCCATTATTCATGACCTGCACTGCAGGATTTTTGACCCAATACCAGAACACCCAGATTTGTGAAGAAGAAGAAAGAAGAAGGACTAACCCACACCCAAAATTCTCCATCTTGTTACCTACATATCACTAATATCCCATAAACCTAAACCCCAGGATTGCAACATGAGGGATGTATCCATGTGCAAGGGCTGGAGGCAGCGGTGCTCGGTCCCACAGGGGCAGTGGAGGTCAGCAGGGTGCTCGTGCCCATCTGCAGCAGCCTTTGAGATGCTGCCACATTTACAGTGCTTCAAATAACAGTGATTTGCTGCAGGGCCTCGGAGCACTCAGCTGCAGTTATGCAAAGCTCTTTGATTGTGGTTTGGTGCTGCAAGGCACAATTTTCTGCAGGGTAACCACAGGCCTTACAATGCCAATTACACTGATTTTCTGCTGCTGTCACACAGTGGCTAACAGCATTCAGGCCCCACCAGTTACAGAGGGTGTGGGAGCTCCTACCATGCTGGTTTACAGAGCCAACCACATCTTCTGTGACCCCTGTGCCATCCACAAAGTTATGAATCAAATGGAAGGATTAGATGTGCTGATCTCTGACTCCAGTGTGATGCAGCTCTATTCCAGAGCTCTGTGGGGGGATTCCCATTAGGTCTAGCCCCTACTGAGAGAGAAATCCCCTCAGGATGGAGAGGCATGTGGAGGCTATAGGAGGGGATGGACACTGAGGTCACCTGCTTGAAGCTGGGATGGGGTTGCTGGCTGTTAAGAGACTGAGCTTCTGGGTGACACTGGATCTGTCACTGGGCAGTCTTTGCATCAATTTGTGCATTATAGGTGTAATAAAATGCTTGCAGGTGCTGCCTTCCCCCCTGGTGTGTGCTGAACCCAGCCCTTGTTCCCTTCTTGCTTGATCTGGGTTTACTGGTTGCAATGTGCTCCTGACAAACTGAGGCTGCTGAGGTTTTTCCAATTAAATGGGTGCAGGGAAAATAGAAATTTGCTGTAGCCCAATACATCTTTCTGTTTCTGGAATGATGAAGGGCAAATTGTTCCTCCCTGTGGGGGTTTTAGGTGCTGTTATTACCAGGCTCTTGTGTTCCCCTGGCTTGGCTGACCTGGTTTGGCACAGGAGATGCTTAGAGGCTGTGGTGGTGATGCTAAGCAGATGTGATATAGACCTCTGTGAGAGTCTTGGAAAATTCCTTGGATGAAAATCAGCACTGGTGGGTTTTGATTGTCTCCAGTGATTCTTTACCCAAAGAATACATTTACTCTTTCCAGGGCTGAAAAACAGCTCTGTTATCTCCATGGCTGATCCACCAGGAATGTTAACACAGCGGATTAGGAGGAATATGGTGCTTTTGCTCACATGCACAGCCATGAACACCCCACTCACCTGCCTGTGTCAAGCAGAAAAGGACTGTCCAGTTGCTCCTCCAAACACTTCCACGCTAACATGACCACATTCAAATGCCCACAGCTCTGCATCTGCTATCCCACGTGGTTACCAGGCTGTCCACAGACAGTTTTGGGCTCCCCCTCAGTGGGCATTTTGAGCCCTTCACCCTGTGCCATGCCAAGCCCTGAATGAGAACTCCACATTCACAAGAAGTACAGAAATAAATAGAAAGGAGACAGAGAAACCTCCACAGGAGTGGAGCTGCCTCGGATGGTGCCAGAACAATCCTGCTCCACATCCCTGGACAAACTTTACTCTGAAGAAATGTCTGCCATTTGATTCAGCATGGGTTTATTTTTCTTCCATTTAAAAAAGCACCCTTATAAACATCACTTCAGCTTGGGAGAGATGTGCCAAGGATAACTCAGCGCTGTTGGGAGCGGCGGAGGGCTGAGCAGCATTCCCATTTCAGCAGCATTCCCACTTCAGCAGCATTCCCACTTCAGCAGCATTCCCATTTCAGCAGCATTCCCATTTCAGCTCAGGACAGGCTTTTCCTTTTCCTCTCAGGCCCCACAGCCAGGAGAAGCCAAATCCCTGGGGACTGAAGCTGTGATGCACTTTGCCAGGCAGATGATTTCAGCTCATGTGGCCTTGGGCAGAGCTCTCAGGTCTCCCTGCTTGCACCCAAATGTTTCTTTCTCCCTTTCTCAGCCAACAGATCCTCTCTCTTCTTGGAAATAATTTTGCTCAGAAATAAACAGAGCTGTGTGTTGGTTTATGCCAAAGAGAAGATCCAAGAGGTATAGGACATGCTGATCTCAAAGGACTCCAGGAAGGAAAACAAGTGTTGAGAGCTTTTCTTTGTCCATGAGAATGTGGCAGTGCTGGTTCAAGGTTCAGAGCTGGGGATGGAGCTCACCCTCCCTCAGGAGAGGCAGAGGGGACACCCTGCCACAGCTCCTCCTGTTTGGAGCTAAGCAGTTGGAGATTCTGGAGGAGTTTGCCAACCCCCAGGAGACACATCCACAGCCCTTCTCCATCCTGGCCTGGCAGACTGTTACCCTGAAACTCCTTCCCTCCGTGCACACCAACTTGTTGCTCTGTTTCTCAGCTGGGTGGGGAGATTTGGTCTCTCTGAGGTTGCCAGGTATTCTGCCATTTGCTGAGCTTCAGCACAGCATACCCAGGAGCTCATGGGCATGTGTGGAGAAGCCCCAGGGAAGCAAATTTCCATGGTTTCTAAATTCTTCAAAGCCAGTTTTCAGGTGCAGTTTGCTGGCTGGGCTTTGGCAGCTGCAGTGGGTGCCAGTGCAGCTCTGGGTAGTGCTGAGCATAACTCAAGCTCCCAGAGCTGCAAATTCAGCAGCTTCTCTAAGGAGAAACAACTGCACTTAACTAGTCCTGGGGTCATCTGACAGTGATGCCTTTTGCTGGTCTTAAAATCAAGAGTCAAACACGGTTAGAAGGGGAAAAGGGATTTTACCTTGGGATTTATTTTAAGGATCCTCAGGTGCACCACGTCCAGGTCGAATGCACCTCCCTGCACCCCACAATGCCCCTCCTCAAAGATCTGGTATCACATTGTAGATATTAATAATTAGCACATCTATCAAAGATTCCCCAGTGAGAGGTTTGAATGAGCCCCCCCCTCCCCAGGGCACCTTTCCCTGGATGGTTCTATCTCAGTTTACAAAATGTGTTCTGGAGAGGCCCTTGGGCTCTGGGCACACTGATCCCTCACTGTGAAGCTTCTAAAATGTTCAGTCTCCCAGCTTGACAAACAAGTCCAAGAATGGAGGCAAAAAGCACCAAGAATGCAGAAATTGTAAAAAGGTATAACAGGGGTATAAAAGGAAAGACAAAAATCATCATGACATCAACAGAAGCTTGCTTTTCTGACTTATGCCTTTCCTGCAAACTGATAGCTGATCCCTTTGGGCAGCATTTTTGCATGTCACTGATGGATTTACCTGACCAGTCAGAGAAGCTCTAAATATGCCAGCACAGCTCTTCCATAAGCATATATCCAGAGACAGCCCTTCTTTTCACAGCAGGGCAGAAAGGCTGCTTTATTACTCAATGGAAAAAAGGGTCGGTGTGGTGGGGGGAAGAAAGATATTTGCTGCAATAGCTATGGATGCAGCTGCATAACCTGGCTCAGCAAGGGCAGAGCCATCTCACAGAGATGGTAACAAGCACAGGATGAGGTTCTGCTGCACAGACATGTCCTGTCCCTTCCTTGCTCAGGAATATGGATGCTGGGTGTGCTGTCTAGGTGTGGACATCTAGCACAGCACCAGCTCTGTACAGGATTAAGCCTCTCTCCAGTAAATATCTTTGCTTTTTTAGCATTAGCAGCTGAAATTTGCTGTTTGTGTCATGCTGCTTCTGAAGTCACTGGTTACATTTGTGGCCCTGCTGTGCTGAGCACCTGCACAGGCTTTACAAGAGGTACCCGGTGTCCTGGGGAGTTTGGATCCTAAAGGGAGGAGAGGGACAACACTGGAGGAAAGAAAAGGCAGGTGAGAATCTCAAACACAGAAAAACTGATTGACTGGCCTGGGTTCACATGAAAGTCTGTGTTGGAGCCAGTTTCACCAAAATTTCTTCAGTTTCATCCAAGTGTCCTCAGCACATCTCCATTGCTTCCCTCCATGCCATAGGCACGTGGATTTCCTCATGTGGGAAGGGTACAATAACCACCTCCTTCTCCTGGGAAGGATGTTTTGTTCTTCAGGTGTTGGGATACAGGCTGGGCTTTTGCTTTTCTTCACATTTAAGAAGTTTTTTTTTCCTCCAAAGAAATGTTTAAAGCAGGTATTTGTGATCCTTAAACTATGCAGGATCATCCTCAATCACTGCACACCTGGGTTTGAGACCAGGTAGGTTTCTCTTTTTGGTCAAGGATTTTAATATTCTGGTGTTCCTGTAGAATGGGAGAAAGAGCTTTTAAGTCTCTCCTGGCTGAGCACAGCTGCTCCATGCACTGTGGTCATTTTTCTCTTCAACCTGGACAGGGAATCTGAGGCTGGGAGCTCCATGGGTGGGATGAAGCCCTCTCCCAGCTGGGCATGGATGTGCCCAACCTCTCTGGGCAAGACAGCCATAAAGAACAGCTTCAGTGGGGTCTGCATGAGGGTCCAAAATCCTGCTGGTGCTGGTTGTTTTCTCTTACAGGTTTTCTCTTTGAGGTTTCATCTCCACCCATTGATCATGGATAGCATAAATTAAAGCTCCTTCCTTGCTGTAGTGCAGGAGGGTGGCAGCATTGGGTGTTTGCCTCAGGGTTTGTTTTGGTGCAGGTTGGCCCAACAGATCTTTCCAGACACAGGTTTCAAAGGAAGGAAGAAATTTTAGGCAGCAGAAAGCAAATCAAGCTCCAGCAGCTTACAAAGAACATTTTCTTCCTTAATTAGCTAAACTAAATCTTAATCAACCCACCAGTTAACTTGATAAATGCCCGAAGGGAAACTGCTTTTCCTATTTTTGGTCTATCAAAAAGAAGCTGGGGATGATGGTGTAATAAAGCCAGATGGCCAAAGCTGCTGTACTGAAACGCAGCCATGGAGGAGGAGGAGGAGGCTGGAACAGCACAGGCTGCCCTTAAGGAGAGGAAATTTACCATTCTCTGATATTCCAAGGACTGCAAAACTTTGGAAATTCAATTTTAGATCACATTGTTTTGCACAGCTTCTGGTGTGGTGGGGCAGGTCTCACTTTTGAATACTTCTAGTCGTAGTAAGTGGAGTACCTTGTGGTTCATGGGCTCATTTGATATCTTGGCTATTACTAATGTGGGCAGCTGGAAAGCAGATTTCCTGGAGTCAGAGGGTCAAAAATGTCTGTGGTGTTCCTGGTTTTGAGTTTGGTGTTCCTGGTTTTGAGTTTGGGATAGTTTTGTCCTTTCTTCTAAACTGGTACAACTGCACTGACTCCAGTGGCAACAAACCTACTTTTATTGTTGAGAGACTTGTGACTTTTCCTTGGAAAGCTTAATTTGCATGAACTAAGAAATTAATAATAGCCTCAGTTGAAAACATAGGATGGGCAAAATTAAACATGTATTTCTTCCAGAAATCTCAGCCTGAATGTGTCAGTCCTGGGCCCCCTACTTGGTTTGGCCCACATTCCTCACATCCAGGCTTTCTTTTCCTTGGGCTACCTGCACATTCCAGCCAAGGCCAGCTGGGTCCCACCTGCTGCTCTGCTCCTGCCTTGCTCCTCTCCAGCTTTTGCCAAGTGTTGCCAAACTACCTGAGTGCATTTTCCTCGCTAGAGTTCAGTGGAGGTGCTGCTCTCAGGTGGTGGGATCCAGCATCTCCCAGGTGGAGTGGTTGGAATGATGAACCTCTGACCCCCAGGGAGAGGGTCCTGGGAGGGCAGCTGGGTCAGAGGCTGCTGGGGCTGATGGCACCCTGTGCCTTGTGCTCAGAACTGAGCTCTCTACAGCCCCTGCTCTGGATACTGAAGGAGATTCTCATCTGAGGATGCCAGAGAGGACCAGTGACTCACAGATTCACATAAACATTTTGCAGTTCACATAAACATGGAGCAATTCCGTTTGTGGAACGTTTGCAGTTAATGAATTAATTATGTTACACTCTCCTGTGAGCTGCAAGCCATAAACCAAACTAAGCAATCAGCAGGAGGCTTTGCTGCCCGTGCTTCCTGTTGTGTTTCAAATAAACACAAACACTGAAAAAGCCAAAGTGCACTTCTGCTGCCCAGCGTGCTCAGATTTGGGCACCAAATTCAACATGGGAAGGAAAACCTTGGAAGGAGTGTTGCTGTGAATTCCCAAAACATGTGGGTACCTGTTGTCACTGGGTTATGGATGAAACCTCCCACCTTCTAAGATTTTTTTTCCCCCTTTGTGAAAAAGAGATTAGGAATTAGAAATCTTTGTCATAATATTTGATTCTCATGTTCATGGGGCTCAAAGAATTTCCTTACTGATGCTCACACCTCACTCCTGGCATTGCCCTTTCTTTCCCACAAGGATTAATTTATTTTGATCTGTCTATTGGTGGGTGCACCCCTTGTGCTGCCTTTGGCACATCTGAGAAAAAAAAATAGGTCTTGGATGTTTTGTGGCTGGAACTGCAGTCGATGCCAATGAATTAACTCTGTTATGGGAGTTCCAGGATGTCTGGGAAAGGGATATGCCAGAATTGGCCAGGGATGGTAGAAAGAGTCAGAGCTGCTGTGGCAAATCCTGTCCTGTCTGCTTCTGTGCCTGTGGATGTTCTACTCTATCACTGAGGCATGTTATTCCATTGGTTTCTGTCATATATTTGCTCTTATTGTGCTATTTTATCATCTTCCTAGACAGCTTTAAACTAATAACAGCAGCTATTTGGGATGTAATTAAAGCTAATAACAGCTGAAATTATGCAAGCTTGAGTGGTTTGGTCTTTGAAACACAAATTGTGATTTTGTGTTTTCTCCCTAGGCAAAAACATGTGCTTGCCTCGCAGACAGATGGCTTCACAGGTGAGGAATATTTGGGAAGAGGGGATTTAGCCACAAGCCTTCAGTGTGCCTAGAAAACTCTGACTTTTTGACAGGTGGACTCCCTAATCTTTAAGTACATTGGTGGGGAGCTTGTTCCTAAGAAACCAGAATAAAAGCAAGCTGCTTTGTCCCTACCTAGCAATGGATTTATCTGCTGCTCAGCTTTCACTCACAGACATGGGGTTTTATTTTTCTGCCATGCTTGTAGTGAGTTCTCATTTTTACTGCACTGAAAAATTGGGAGTCAGCAACAAATCACCTGCTTTTGCTCTGCCTTCTCATGTCCAGCCCACTTTCAAATACCCCTCTATATTCTGGCAGCATAATTTACTTTCTGCTGTTGCACTGTTTCCTTGATTACCTGGATTCCACCACATTTCTGATGTGCCTGGATCAGCATCCTCAGCTAAAAATCAGGTGTTGCAGATCAGATACTGGAGGTGCAAGAGTGGTCAGACTCATTTAGAACTGACTCTGTTTCTCAGGATATGGCAGCTTGTGCAATAAATAGGTGGAATAGTTCCCCCCATGCAGAGCTGGGCTGGGTCCAGGGGTGCACAGGACAATATTCAGTGTGCCCAGATGTCACTTTAAAGCACAGCTGCCAAGCACAAGATGGAGTCTGATATTTTTCTTTCAATGAACTCTTCACTGTTGCACTGGAGACAGCTGGAATTTGATCTGGAGAAGGAGTCACGGCTGTGTGGAGGTCTCAGGATTTAATTGTGAGTTTTGGGAAAGAAAAACCCCAGAGCAGTCAGCCTGGGTGTGCTGCTGGGGCAGATCATTTCAGTGCCAGCATCCTGGCATGGCAGCCACAGCAGATGCCAGTGGAGCAGCTCTGCCAAGGTGTGGATTTGTTCTCCAAGCTCTGCTCAGCCTTTGGCCTCTCCTCCTCAATGCCCTGAAGCAAACACTGAATTGAGAAGTTCCTGAGCAAACACCCCAGAGAAATGAAACACTACCTGATGATCTGGAAATTGCCACCCATGCCACCCCTCACCCCCTGTAAGTAATCACTGAGCCAATCTTGGTCTTGGTGACCAAGAGCCAAAGTGCTCCTTAAACCCCACCTCCTCACCCCGCCAGCCTGGCCCATCTTGAGCTGTAAGTGAAGCAAAATGTGCATAACATTGCCAAGATCCTCTCTGGGAGCTTGTGCTGAGGTTCTTCTGGGTGCTTGGAGGCTGAAGAGCCCCTGAACTGGCTGTGTCCCAGTGGGTGAGGTGGGACAATCACAGGTGGAGAGAGCCTCAGTCACTGGGCTGCAGGAACAAGGAGGGGGCTCAAACTGGGTGTGGGGTTGTTGATGAACTTAAATCAGGCTCCATCAGCAGGTGAGGAGGGAGATTTGTGCTGTGGTTGCTGTGGCACAAGGGAATTGGGTGGGAAGTTTGGTGGGTTCCACCCTGTCCAGGCAGGATTTGGGCAGAGGGATGCACAGCTGCTCTCTGCTTTCCCACTTGGACCACAGGACTTTTGTAAGAGTCCTGTGGTTTGAACAAAATGGAAAAAGGCTTTTTAAAATTAAGTGTAAGCAAACTGATGGGTAAAGCTTCATCCTGGAGTGAGAAATTGTGCTGTTTTGCCTCCTAAAGGCTGAAACAAGAAAATTCAGAATTTGGAAAAAGAAGGAATAAAAGAATTTCCAGAAGGATTCTTAAATTTCTGGGTGGATTTGCAAACTGTTTGGGTAAACATAGACACCATCCTTTTCTGGCAAAGACCACATCCAGCTGAGAACACTGCCTGACCTGAGCTGTACTTTGCTGCCTGCTTTAGCCACCAGAGTGGGTACCTGGCCTTTCCTAGAAGTAGGAGCACTGATCCTTGCCCTGTCCCTTCTGAAAAACCCTGGTGTCTTTACAGCTGTACTTTCTATGAGTTTTGAGACATTGTTAATGGTTCCTGGCTTAAATGGGCAAAAAAATTTGGTCTTTTGGTGTTGCAGTACCAAGTAAAAAACCACACTGACTCCAGATGAAAGATATGGTGGAAGTCCACACTTTACTAATTTTCAGAAGGGTTTTTATAAGATAGATCACAAAACGTGCTAAATGTCACAAACCCATTGGTTCTGTGTGCTAGCCATCCCCTAAGGGGCAGACCCAAAAATCTAGCACGTAGCAGAAAGATGTTTTCCTGATCAAAATAATCTCTATCTCAGGAAAACAGTTTGCAGGTGCATGAAGCTTACAAAACAGTAGTATGCCTAAAATCAGACAGTTTTGGCTAGAATATATGGGAAAGAAACAGTTCTCACAGAACACTGCAGAGCTGAGGTTTTCCCAGCTAAAACCTTTCTCAGCACTGACATCTTGGCTTCCACTATCTGGAGTTCAGCTGGTGATTCCAGTCTGTGGGGCACCAAATACATTGGAGATGGGGAGACTTAAGGATTCAAGATCATGAAAAAAATCCTGGCCTCACCCCACAGGAGAAAACTAACAGAGTCAGGTCTGAGCTATGCAAGCACACAGCCACATGTATACACACTTCCCTTACACACCAGTTCCAGATTTTATTAATGCCAAGGTCTGCTCTTGGGACCTTGACTGATGATAGGTTTGTGCAAGGAGGAATAAATAGGGCACAGTAATTTTATAGCCATCATTAAACACACAATTAATCCATGTCTTGGAGGAGGCTGCTCCTTCTTTGGCTCTCCCTGGCTGCTCCTGCTCCCCTGGTGATATTCAGCAGGCACTCAGGGCTGAGCTGCTGTTTGGTTTCAGGCAGAGAACAGCTCCCTGATGTTTTGTATCTGAGTGTGGCTGGTGCCCTGTAAAGTCAGTTTGGGATGCAGGGCTGGGACTGATGCTGCTTGGGAAGTGCTCAGAGCCTTGCTTGTACCTGCAGGCTTGGAATGATATTCCCTGTTTGTTGCCTCAGCTGAGTCCTGAAGGATGTGAGTGTTTGAAGTAGCAAAAACCAGCTCCAGCCTGGGGTGGGAAGAGCTGGAATGAGACATCTCATTGTTTAGAGATGACCCAGCAGTGACAGAAGCATCACCCACAGCCAGTCCCTGACTTGGGGGTGTCTTTTCTCTTGGCTTTGTTGTGCTGATTTGTCAAACGCTTCACAAGCCCCTGCTGAGACAGCACAAGCTTCAGATGGGAGACTGTGCAGCCCAGGGCTGAGGCTGTGTGTCCTTCCAGGGAAACAGGGAATCCCAGCTCCTTTCCCTGGACATCTGGCATGGCCTCGTGCCCTCAACACTGCTCATGCTGCTTTCAGGGTGATCCCTGCACTGACAGAGTCATGAAAGGTGTCATGCAACTCTTTTCTGTGAGATGGATTGCTTGGGGAGGGTTTGGAGAAGAGAATCAGAGCAGAGTTGCTCAGGTTGAAGGGGTCAGACTGAATAATTGAAGCCAGATGTGCTCCAATGTCTTTCAGTAGCTTCTGCACTGTCTGTGTTGGTGTGTGAGTTGAGATTTGCAAACCCCCTTTCATTCTGACTGTCTGATTTTAGGCAAGATTTAGCCTGCTTAAAGACTCAGGCTGCAGTAGCTTTCCTTCATAACCATGGGAACTGCTCGTCCTGAGCTTGTCTGGTTCTTCCTGAACAAGGAGAAGCTAAAACTGCCATTTGAACGAAGAAAAAGGAGGCTAAACTTTACATTCTGACTCATGATAAACACCCAACTCTACAAGTGGAAAATGGGTTCAGGAATTTAGACTGGATATCAGGAAAAATTCTTCCATGAAGGGGTGGTCAGGCAATGGAACAGGCTGCCCATGGAAGTGTGGAATCACCATCCCTGCAAGTGTTCAATGTGTGTGTTTGTGGCACTGGGGCACCTGGGGTGAACAAGGTGGTGCTGGGGAAATGGTTGGACTTGGTCTTGAAGGTCTCTTCCAACCTTTCTGATTCCATAACAAACCTCTTCACCTCCAACCATGAGGTCTTGAAGGTCTCTTCCAACTTTTATGATTCCACAACAAACCTCTTCACCTTCATTCACAGGCTCTGCTGCATGCAGAGCTTGCCCTGTCCCCATAAGCACCAACCATTTAAACACCTTGAAGGTGAAGAGATGGTTAAATTCTGAATTCAGGCTCAGTCTAACCAGACAGAGCTCCCTGCCAAAGGGATTTCACACTGCAGTTCTGAGTTCAGTGCTCAGCATTCATTTGGTTCTAATTCTGTGCCTTGGTTGGGGTTGTGCTGGCATTGCATCCCCATATCCCTGCTAATGAGGTAGCAGGGCTGATGCAAGCAGAGGACTCCTGGGTAAATGTTGGCAGCACCCCAGGGAAGGTATGTTTAGACTCACTGGGGAAGTGCCAGGCATCAGGGATTATATATTTGTACTAATGATGCCTGATCATTGGTGAAAGCCAGGACAGGCAACGAGTTCTTGGTGTGGGCAGGACTCTGTTTTTGTAGCAGAAAGGCCAAGTCACCTCCAGTGAAGGGAACAAGTTGTCTCCTTAAGTGAGAACCAGCTCTTTCATAATTGGGAGTATTAAGCACTTCAGAGAACATTGCTTTGCCTAGGGAAAAACACATCTCCTCAATCCCCTCCTCTCCCTCTGTCCTTTCCTCCTGGACTTGGTAGTGGAGGTCTGGTGCTTCAGGCTGAATGCTGCAGTTTGCCAGTGGATGCCCTGAGAATAGCACCATCAGAGGTTCCCAATTCCTCCTTGGAGGAGGGCAGAGAGTGGATATGCTTGTCCAGGACAGATGATGCTGCTCCACATGGGTGTTTGGGGTCAGTGCAGTAGGGGATGCTGAGTGTTCCCTGCCTGTGGCACTGTCAGCAGCGTGTGCTGCTGGCACAGACCATGGTGTAACTCCACTGCACAGACCTGTGTGACTGGAGAATCCAGCCCAGTGCATATGCAGGAGTGCAGAATAAATGTGAACATGATCCAAACCAGGAAAAGCAACCCTGGGTATGCCTCATCCACATTGTCCAATCCTACCCCAAATGCAAACTGCGTGTCATAAACATCAGCTGCTTTTTCTTTATTTCATTGTTTTCAGTCCTCATACAACTACAAATTTAGCACTACTGCTGAAGGAAAAAAAAAGAGCAAACTATAGCCATTCATGGAGTAACATAATTTTAAATGTTGTGAGACAGCTGATACCATTAAAAATCATGGCCCTGTTATAGGCTTCCATTATTGATGGCTACTTGAGGAGACATACACTATAAAATATAAAGATAAAAAGTGAAAGGCTATTTAGATAGATGTTCAGCTGAATGCTCCTAGCATCAAATCAGTGGCACTGGAGAAATGAGAGCAGACACACGGCACAGCCTCTGGACTAAATGTGTTCAAACTCTGGGTCTGCCAAGGCTTCGCCTGTACAACACACACTTTAAATCAAAGCAATATTGGAGTCAATACTGATTGTTCTTGGAGATAAATTTTACCTTCAGGCACTGCTGTTTCCCAAAGGAGCATGAGCAAGGACATAAGTCTCTGTGCAGTGCTGGCTGCTCGTGGACAGGGATCTCCCTGAAATCCTCTGGAAGCGATTCCTCCTCTGGAAGTACCCGCTGCTGCTGCTGAGGGAGCGCTGCCTGTTCTTCAGGTACTCCCGGTAGTTTTTGGTGAGCAGGGTGTAGAGGAAGGGGTTGATGCAGCTGTTGCTGTAGGTCAGGCAGGTTGTTAAGTAATTAATGTTCTTCATCACCTTGGGGGATAAAGGGAAGGATTCGTAATACTGGAAGAGGAGCTGCCATATCCAGAAAGGCAAGAAGCAGGCCCAGAAGACCAGTACTATGGTGAAGATCAGATAGAGCACCTTCTGGTTGGGCAGCCGCTTGGTCTGCTTGAAGGACGCAGTCTGTGACACCCAGTAAATCTTGGCCAGGCGGATGTAAAGGTAGCCAATGACCACCCCCGGGCCCACGATGCTGGTGCCAAAAAGTATGGTGAGATAGACTTTGTAGGACAGCTTGCTCCAGGTGGGCAGGCAGATGCTTTTGTTGTCCCTTTTCACCAGCTGGATCATGATGAGCATGGGGAGGGTGAGCAGCAGTGACACCAGCCAGATCACCACAGCAATGGCCTTGCGATAGCTCTTGGACCTCTTCACCGTGTCCAGGGGCTTCAGCACAGCGAAGTAGCGCTCCGTGCTCATGACTGTGAGGGTGAAGATGCTGGCGTGCATGGTGAGGAAGTCCAGGCTGAAGAGGATGCGGCAGCCGACGTCCCCGAAGTACCACTTCTGAATGAAATAGGTGCCCACAATGAAGGGGATGGTGAGGAGGTAGAGCAGGTCGGCCAGCGCCAGGTTGATGATGTAGATGTACATGGAGGCAGAGGAGCGCAGGTAGTGGCACATCACCAGCAGGGTGTAGACATTGCCTGTCACCCCAACCACGCACATGAGGGACAGGATGGCCCCGATGCTGCAGATGGCAATCATGTCCTCCGTGGAGCTGGTGGCCCATGCGCTATCCCCGGTGGCGTTGGTGGAGATGTTGGGCCTGATCCTGAGCAGGTTGTCCTCACTTGTGTCTGTCACCATGTAGGGGGTGGCAGAGAAGTGACTCTCCAGCTCGTCAGGCAGGGACATCCTCCTGGACTTAAATGCCAGAGGCTTTGCTCATGTCACAGGGGTCCAAGGGGGTTCCTTCTGCTCTGAGAAGTGCAGCTGTTGGGAGGTGTTGAACCATTTCTTAGCAGGCTCTCATCCAAGGACCATCTGCATTCTCCACTAGAGAAAAGACATCAAGATCAACATATTAGAAATCTGCCAGAGCAACACAAAAGATCATTTAGAAGTTACCTGTCCCTGAGCACGCATCTGCACTGCCTGAATGTACCGAAGGTCTTTGGTGATGAGGCCACTCATGTAGGGTTTGTGTTCTCATTACAGCTGTGAGGTCTGTCCATGGAAAAGAGACAAAAAAGGTTGTGTGGATCACTGGAACCAATTACTGCAGTCCTTAGTTTGGGGTTGGAGGAAAAAAAAATCCTTCCTAAATTCATAACAATGATTTACAGAGCTATCAGCATGACTGCTTAAACCTCTTTGCTGCTTTCTTCACTCTGAAGCAGAAGATCCCTAAAAAGGGAAAACAAACTTCAGATTTCTCATTTGCAGCCAAATTGTCCTCCAGTTGCACTGAGAGTCCTGTCCAGCATTCCTGCAGTGTTTTCACAGAGCAGCACCCCTTGAATGAGAAGCTCCTCCCCTGTCCTGCAGTTTCAAGCAGTATTTGAGTGGTGCAGGAAAAGGCATTTTATAAAGTAAAGTGTACTTTCCCTGTGAGATTCCTATGGCTGTAAGCACGGGGTTTTTCATGCTCTGTCCAGTGTGACAGCAGAGATTCGCTGTGTCTGTAAAGCAGATCAATCTCAGCCAGAGCTGGGTGTGAACCTGCCCCAGCAGCCTCGGGCAGCGAGGTGTGAGGCTGCTCTGCAACGTGCGAGGCAACTCTGGACATGGGAGCCTCTGCTTAGCTCAGACTCAGGGCTGTGCTGCTCTGAATTCACTCTGGGCACAGGCAAAAGAAGAGCAAACCTACCTCAGGGAAATGCTGAAGAAGTAGCTAAAACACCCAGATTTTAAGGCACACCAAAAGCCTGTGCCACCCTAAAGGTCACTGCATACAGAAGTGCATTAGCACTGTTTTACAGTGCTCAGACTGTCTCTTTTTCTTTGGAAAAGGTGAGGGGGAGGGGTGCTGGATGGCCTTGCCCTTGCAGGGCTCAGCAGGCAAAATCTCCCCTCTGTCTTGTTCCACTGGGCAGGTTGGATTTGGTTTATCCTGGGAATTCACAGCTTTTCCCAGTGAGTTAGGTGTCCATTTCCCCCCTCATCAGCTCTGACTCCTTTGCCTCTTTCCTCCCACTATCTTTATGGCAGGAGGATTACAGTCCCAGGCCCTCTGCTGCTGCCTTTGTGTCACCCTGACAGTGACCTCTGTGGCACCTGAGGATGGATAATTTTCATCCTCTCCGTGACTTGCCCTCACCTTCCCCCCATTCCCACCTGCTGAGAATGAGGGGTGCTACAGAGATGTCATAAAAAACTCTGTATAAGAGAGGACAATCCAGTACAGAGGGAGATTCCCCTCAGTTAGCAATCGGGATAGAAGTGCAAAACAAAGAGAAAACACATAGAGCCCATCTCCCACCCCAGTCCCTTGAGCACGGGCATCCAAGTGGGAGAGATGAGCGTGGTTCTGCAGTGGGCAGTGCTCCTTCAGGACAGTGCTGCTCTGGGCTTGTCCCCAGCAGCTTCACCAGCATCAAGGTCCACTTCCTGGAGCTTGCAACCCCAAATCTTCCTCATCCTGCTCCTGCTGTGCTGTGCTGTAGGGCAGGTGCAGCCACTACGTCCTGCTCCCTCACTGTGCCCTTTATCGATGTTGGTGCCCGAGCTGTGCTGGCAGTGAAGGTGTCTCCCATGAAGGAGATGCAGCTGCTCCAGGAGTTGTGGCTGCTCCTCTGCCTCACAGTCAGCAGCACCCTCAGTCAGCAATGATCAGATATGCATGGGATGCTCCAGCTGAGCCCAGAGCTGTGGGCTTGGTGTCAGTGATAGCTCATTTTCAGGAGCGTATTTCCACAGCTCACCTGCCTCACTCAGTGCCCCAGGGACTTGCAGCAGATTTGTGCTGTGCTGGTGCCTGCCTGTGCAGTTCCCTGGAGTGACAGCTCCTGCCGGAGAGAGCTGAGCCCGCTGCATCTCCCTGCTCTTCTGCTGAACCTGCCTTTTGCTCCATTCATAAAATTCCTACAGCACCAATTCCATTCAGACACTTCACCCGTCTCCAGACAGAGCTAGAGGAGAAAAATTAAGCCAAATGGGGAACCCTTGCATCATTTTAAAGATCCCACCGCTGCTGCACTCGTACACAAACACACACACACACACACACGACAGAGAGCTTGTTATTCCAAGCAGCCATTCAAGCACCTCACAATTTGTCCAGGTGATTTTCCCAGCCAATCTTGCCTTTCCCTCTACGATATGATCCCATAGGAGTTCCATGCACATTCACAGCTGTAAACAGAAATTAATTCCTCCTGCTCAAACCTTGCTTTTAAATCCGGCAGATGAAGTTTCCTGTGAGAAAATTTTAAAAATCGACGTAGGAGCATCAAAGCTGAAACTTAAAGAGAGAAAACCAGAAAAAGAGGGGAAAAAAGAAAGGAGAGATTCCTTCTTCATGGGCAGAGAATGAGCGATCCCAGTGCTCTGTCGCATCTGGAGTGGCAGGGGCAGGAAGGGAGTGTGCTGCCAAGCCAAGTATGTTTGCAATCTGGGCGCTCTTAATACTCACATTCCCCTCCCTCCACTCGTGCCGGCTGTTTTTGCTCCCCGGTGACGTTAGGCATAGCGTGGCTTTGACTGTAGCCAGCAAAGAGCTGTTTAAAGAAGCAGGGTTTGATAACCATGGCTTGTTCAGCTGCCTCCCCCTGCCCGGAGAGGTTCAGGTTGTTTCATCCCAGGACTGGTGAAAGGCAAAGCACTGTGCATACACCTCACAAGAGAGGGAAAATTCCTGAATTCCTAAGCTGCCTGAGCCAAACCAGCACTTCTGGGGAAGGAGAGTGGGCCTGGGAGGGTTAAAATCCTGCAGGAGGGTCAAATTCCTGCAGGAGGATGGACTGCCCAGGGAAACAGCAGAGCTCCTTGATTTGGAGATCAATTCCAAAGCGAAGCCAAAGTTTATTTGCGTTGTATGGCGTATGAAGAGATGAATCTGTGCAGTGCTGTCACACAGCACAGCATCTGAGACAGCTCAGGCTGGCAGTAATGAAATATTACCTGAGTTGTTTGGGGTTTGGATCCATCCTGCATCACCTTTACTGAGTGCTGCTCCCTCCTCTGCCTCTTTCCCTGGTTATTTGTATCACTGCTTCCATGTTCTCAGCCTTCCACACTCTGCAGTCTGGGTGCCTTGAAGTACATCTTGTGCCTAAGGTCTTGTTCTCTGGCAGTGGGACCCCAGTTTGGCTCCAGCTGCCCAGGGTGGCTGTGGTAGCACCTGGACAGCTCGGTGAGGTCTGTCTCTGCCTGTTCCCACAGTGGGGCAGCTGGTGGGAAAAGCAGGGCCCTGCTCAGGGACAGGTTTTTGAGTGGGGTGAGGGCTTGGTTTAAGAGCAAATCCATGTGGAAGCTGATTTTACAGTAAAAATAGGTCTAGGTTAGCAAGGGTTGGCTGAGAAACCCTAGCCCGGGCATTCTCAAATGTACACGTTTTGCTCTAACTTTTCATTTTGTGTTTGGCCCCTAGAAATCTCAGGGAAAGCATGGGATGGGAGCTGCTTCTCAGGCTGTCTTCTGAGGAAGATCCAACTTTCCATTCCCTGCATGACTCCAGGGAGCAGAACAGTCCCTGGGTGAGTACTGAGAGTAAAACCATAGGCTAAGTGCTTTATTTGCCCCCATGGTGCGAGTGCGAAGGTCATTGATGTGGCAGTGTCCTACTCCCAGGCAGAGCAGGGACAACCTGCTGCTGGCCTTGAACCCCTTTCCTACTGCCTGCATGCAGCCCAAAGGGCTGGGGAGTGCAGGGATGCTGATGGGGACATGGGTGCCTCTGCTCAGCACCTCCAGCACGTGGTAGGGGTGTGCAGGTCTCTCTCCAGGCATTTTTACTGGAGCTGCCATGCTCCTGACACTCCTCTGTCCCCAAAGGGCCACTTGGGTTGGTCTTGACCCATCCCAGTGAAAGGAAGGAGTAGTGGGATGGAGGAAGGGTAATCCATTTTCTGGGCCTGTGGATCCCAACTTCATACTTCCTTTGGTGGTACTTAAACCTTTTGAAAAACTTTAAACCAGTGATTTCATTTATCAGGAAATCTTGGTGCCATTAGGGGAAGCTGGGCTCCCATGTGTCTGTGTCCTGCTGCAGCCATTAGAGGAGGTGTCTGGCCAGGGGCAGTGGGGAGAGTGTCAGGTTCACAGCCCTGGCTCAGAGGGCTGCTGGTGGTCGTAGTTCTGCTGTTTCTGTTCTCCTTATTTCCTCGTCTTTAAAGCAGGGATCACTGCACTCACTCATCTCTCAGTGCTCTGAGTTTCAGGGGTTTTAATGTTTGTCTGATGCTGTCAGAGCTGCAGGCAGGGGTGGCAGGCCCTGTGATCTTGTGTGACAGGAGCAGGAGCTGCACAGGCAATGCTGGGTGAAGACAGGGGTCCTCTAAAATATGAAACAGGTCTGTTTAATCATTCAGACAACATCCACTGCCACAGGGCTGGAGCTCTGCACAGGAGCCTTCTGAACTTACTGCACAGGCAATAACCATAATTATTCTATTAAATACAGGGCAAAAGAGACTCTTTCTCCCCTTTGATGTGAGGCTTTATGCCAGTGCTATGGGAATTTAACTGTGTTTGGTTACTCCTCATTCAAACCTCATGCAAACAGTAAAATTTCTGGTGTGTCTTAATCTGAGCTGTGCCCCACCAGCTGTGCCCCCACCAGCTGTCTGCTGCCTTCCCAGGTCCCTGCAGCGCCCTTTGGCATATTCCACTTTTGCTGGGGCCGTTTTGAGTCCAGGTCTGCCAGCAGCCAAGGGCTTCCTTCTGCTCCAAGCTGGATTTACAAGGTATCCCATTTATCTAGGTATCACATTTTAAAAATCTAGTGAGTGCTGCTCCCTCCTTCTACAGAAAAATGTGTACAAATGCAGCCAAAATTGATAAAAGAAAAGAATCTCATGAATGTGGCTGCATTCTTGGTCTGGGTCAGGTCTAAAAACTTGTGCAGGCTCGGGATAAGAGGTGATTCCCGTTTGCCCCTCTTGGTTTACTCATCTCCAGATGCTGTAACACCCACAGGTAGTCACAGAACAGCTTCCATCTCTGGAGTCTCCACTGCCAATGTTCCATGGTGTTACTGAATTCTCTTTATTGCAAAGAATTTGAGACCAACAACAACAAAAAATAGCAGCAGAATTCTCCTGGAAATCCTTCAAATCATCAGGAAAGCCATGGGGACCATAGACCAACTGAGACACACCTTCCATGGGGCAGAAGCTGTTGCTAGACTAGAGACAAAAACCGCTTTGTCATTATTTTCTATCCCATATTTCCTGATCACCTCTGTGCTCTCATCTGCCTGGTGCTGACCGCACCATTCCTTTGCAGTTTGGTTCCCAGTCCTCAGCCTCTCCTCCTCTCCAGCTGCCCTGTTCCCTTCTGGGAGACTGTTTTGCATTTCTCAGCCTGGTTCCTCATAGACGGGAATTAGAAGATTTAGGAAAGTGCTCTGGGGCCAGAAGACTTACAGGGATAAAATGAGACTGCCATCATTTCCAGCTAAAGCTCCTGCTGCTGATCCCAGGTGTTTTCTCAGCGTGGAAGGCAGAACCATCCTCATCCTGGCAGCAAAGATTTCTGCTGGAGCTCCCAAAACCCTCTCAGAGGAGACAAGAGGCAAGGGATGAAGTGTGCAAAGTTGTCTGGCAGTGCATAAAGAGCTGCAAATGTCACCGCACGGAGCCGATGCCGCTGTGGGCTCGGTGGTGGCATTTGCCATCCTGCATACAGAGGAGCAGAGCTGGGAGAAGCTGGGGATGCTGACAGCTGCTGCTGGTGTGGGTCACCCCTCTGGAGCAGCAGATGATTATTGAAATGCTGTAGCACCACAGACGGGGAGAGAAACCACACAGAGTCCAGGCTCAGGGATCAATGGAAGCGATTTAATAACTTTTCCAAAGGCTTTATATGTTACTTTGCAAAAGTGTGTTAAATGGCAAAAGGTAATTGGTCCTTTGTCCACTCCTTGAGAGGACTGGCCAATTTCTAAGACACCCATTCCTAAATATTATTCTGGTTAGAACCATAACAATACAGCAAAAACAACCTGCAGGTGCAAGAAGTTTACAAAACTGTAACATTGTTTTAAATAACTTGCATGGGAAAGACAGAGCTCTCACAAAATGCTGCAGAGGGCCGAAGAAATTCCCTGTTGAAGCTTTTTCAGCATCCATAAAATGCTCCTTTAAAAAGCTACTTTTCTGCAGTAAATTGCACTCCCACAGAATACGTGGCCTTCCTTACTCCGATGGGCAATTTCCATTCCCAGTGGTGATGGCTCAGTGCTGACTTCTAGTGCCCGGATTCACTTCGCTGGGAAGGAGACACTAAAGTGCTTTTTTCCCCCTTGTGGCAGCGTCACCAAACTGAGCCAGAGTCCTCCTGATGCTGTGCCAGCCCCTCTGGGGCTGCAGCCCCCTTCTGCTCCGCACAGTGTCCCCTCGAGTCTTCTGGGGCCAGAAGGCACCAGGGGCAGGGGCAGTTTGGGGTCACCCAGCAGGGCAGGGCTGTGCCCCCCTCCATAAGCTGTACAGAGTGGATGTCCCAGGCCACCGGCAGCCCCAGCTGGTCCAGCTGTGTGTCCCCTGGCCAGGGCTTGTCCCCATGGCTCAGTCTGTGCTGTGTGGGGCCATCACAGTCTCACAGGAAGGGTCAGGCTGGAAGGGGCCACCATGGCTCATCTGGTGCCAGCTCCCTGCTCCAGCTGGGCCAGCACAGAGCACAGGGCACAGAGCACAGGGCACAGAGCACAGGGCACAGGGCTGTGTCCAGGTTCTGGATTTTTTCCAGTGAGGGAGAATCCACAGCCTCTCTGGGCATTCCAGTGCTCGGTCACTGCGCAGGGAAGTTCATCCTCACGTCCAAGTGAGGTTTCTGCCTGTTCCTCTTGTCCCATTGCTGGGCCCCACAGAGCAGAGCCTGGTCCCTGCTCTGAGCCCTCCTTGCAGACACTGACAGACAGAGATGAGGTCTCTAGGACCCCTCAGTCTTCTCTTCTCAAGGTTGAGTTGATGGAGGTGTTCCTGCCATCCAGTGAGGGTGGTGGCACTGGGAACAAATCTGTGGTCAGAGAGAGCTGCAGGACAGGCTGGGTCACCTGCTGGCTGGGTGATTTGGGTCAGATAAACCCTTGCTTCTCCTCAAAATCCAGCAGCTGAGTCTTTCTCCTCAGGGATTTGCTCACGAACCTCCTGTACCCCGTGCGCTGCTGTGAGCTCCCTGCCAAGGCAGGTGGGAACAGCTCTGTGCAGGGGCCTTGAAAAAGAAAGACTTTGAGCTAAAAGCATAGTCAAAATTGACAGGTGCTAGTTAAAAGACTCAAAAGTATGTGCCAGTTTTTAAACAAAGCATTTTTCCCTCTGGGGGTTGCTTCCTGGGATGAAGAGCAGGGAGCAGATGCCTCATCTATGCCAGTCAGAGTGTTCCTCTCTGCAGGGACATCTGTGTCGCCAGCTCAAGGTCTTGATGCCTTAAGAGGCCAC
>VXAC01008554.1:0-14288 GCA_013399225.1 Rhipidura dahli
TGATCGTTGCATGATGTCCCATTCTTTCACCTCCGCAATGCTCCAAGGCTCACCGGCAGCCCTTGGCATTGCAGCACTTCCTGAGAAGCATCCCGGGCCAGCTCCTCGTCACCGAGCTCTACGAGGACTGGATGGCAGCCATGCAGATGGCCAGCATGGAGAACAAGATCTCTCAGCTGCGAGCATAAGCACGGGCAGCAGCTTGCAGCACTGCAGCCGGCACTGCTGGGAGCCCGGCACTCACCCAAAAGGGGATGCTGTCCCAAAGAGGCTGTGCTTTTGGACAGCTGGCTCTCGCCTGCTGGCAGTCCCGTGCTAGGACAAGGCAGGGCAAAAGCCTTCCTTTGTGTGGCCTCGGGGCAAAGGTGGGCAAGGTGGGCCTGCTGCTGACCGTTGCCTTCCTGTTCCCTCAGCATGGCCAAGAAGTTGCCCGCTGCCAACCTGCTCCTCCTGCAGCAGCTGCTGGCAGTGCTGCGGTGCTCAGCCAGCACACCTCCAGCAGCTGCATGACATGCAGCAGCCTGGCCATCTGCCTGGGGCCAAGCCTGCTGAGCCCTCCACAGGAGGAGCAGCTGGAGCTGCAGGTGCTGCTGGCCGAGAGCAACAAGGTAATGACACCTTCAGCAGCCAGCTGCAGCCTTGCTGCCCAAAGGCAACTGGGCTGCCCAGGGGTGCCTGTGCCTGGCAACCCTCTGTCTCCGGCCAAGGCTGCTGCGGCAGCTGCCCGCAAGAACTGCCCCCCAGCCAGCGCCTTCCTTCAGCACGGAGGTAAGGCTGAGCGGCCATGGCCAGGGCTGCTTGGCATGCTCTCAGGCCCCTGGGCTGGGAGCAAGGCTTTCCTGCGTGCAGGTGGATGGGCTGGTGGACTTCTTGCTGAACAATGCTGACGACATCTTTGCCAAGGAGTCTGCTGGCCCAGAGGAGCTGCCAGTGCCCACAGAGCCACGCACAGGTAGAAGGGGGAAGGGAGGCTTGTCCAGCCTGGCACCTGGGCTCCCAGAAACCTGCCCATCAAAAAGACACACAGTCTGGGGCTTTGCTGTGGGTTTTGCTTTCTGTGTTCTTGTCCTCCAAGCCGTCTCTTGGCTGCACCTGCTTTTGCTTTCTAGAGCTGTGCTGCCCTAGAAATGAAGAGCAAAGTGGCCCTGCAGGCAGAGCAGATGAGGAGTCCCAGGCAGAAGACTGTGCCCCGTCTCCCTCGCTGCCACAAATCCATCAAGAAGCCAGCAGAGAGGCCACGCTGCTGGAGGCCCAGAAGATAGAGGTACATCAGCTGCACAAAGACAGGCAGTAGGCATCCCGGAGAGGCACCCGCTTTCTCAGGAGGCTGCTGTGCAGCCACTGACAGCCCATCTCCGGAGCCTTTTGCCTTCCTTGCTTGCTTCCTTGATTCCTTGCTTCCTCGCTTGCTTGCTTGCTTGCTGCCCCCGCACTGACACGTGCTAGAGCAGATGGGACGGGCAGCTTCTCCGATGCTTTAGGCGCGTGCCTCGTCAGTGGAGCAAACACTTGCAAATGAAGGTGGCAGTGGGGGAGCTGTCAGGTTGCGGAGGCTTCTGCTCACATGCCAGCTCATGCCAGCTCCCCACAGTCTCAGGACCACTGGAGCGTGCCAGAGGGGGCTGATGCAAGGCAGCATCTTCTCTGAGCAGCTAAGGGGGCCATTGGGCAAGCACTCCCTTCCTCCTGCAGCCCATCTCTTGCCGCCTCTCACCTCTGGAATTTCTGCTCTAGGCACCTCCAGACTTGCCTCCAAGCAAAGAGAGCGAGAGCTCCACGGAGGCCCTGGCTAAGGCCGAAGCCCTGAGCAGCCTTCCCGAGCCAAGCAGGCAACAGGTGCTTGCATTGGCTCCAACAAGAAGGGACTCAGCTCGCACCTCCTGCCTTTGCCCGTCTAATCCGACCGTGCGCCTCAAGGCTTGCAGGCTGCCCCTGGGAGGAGGAAGGCAGCGGCAGGAAATGGCGAGAAGAGGCCGAGCCCAGAGACGGAGAAGACCAGCCCGAAGGGAAGAGGAGGAAGAGAGACAGCTGAAGACACAGCAGCGCAGGAGGCAGCGTCAGGCCACGCACGTGCCAGGCTCTGCTGCTCGCCTTTCTCTCCCCGCTGCCCTGAGTCAGCCCAAGGTGCCAGCAAGAGCTGCCGGGGGCTGCTGCTGGGCAGGGCTTGGCAAGAGCTCCATGGCAGCACTGCAGTGGCTCTGTAGCCCTGGGCTTCCTCCATGCCCACCCACGTGCTGTACCTCTGCAGGAGGACTGCTCTGCGCAGGAGAAAGCTGCCGAGGGAGAGGCTGTGAAGACGGGGCAGCTGCAATGCCTCTCCCTCTGCTGCTTGGTGCAGCTGTTGGGAGTTGAACTTTTGAGATGAGGTTTCCATCACGAGGCCTCTAACTCCAAAGTTCTAGGTCCAGAACTGGTCCTTAGGTCTAGGCCTAAGGAGGTAGGTCTCTTGCTCTTGGCAGAGAGACTGCTTTTTGGCCTCTTGCCCCACCATGCTGCCCCTGTGCCCTCTTGCCTTGGCCACTGTGGCACCTCTGTCCCCTCTGGTCGTGCCGGGCTCCGTGCCGGCAGCCGGGCCGGGCCGAGCAGCGCCTTCAGCCCCAGGTGCCGGCTGCCCACACCTGATGGGAGCTGCGGGAAGTGCCGCGGGCACCAAGCAGTGTCCCCCGTCAGGGGCCGCGGGGCTCAAGGCACCGGCTGGGAGCCGCTGGAGGGCCGGTGAGGCTGAGGGCCCCGGGGCTGCTGCAGGCGGGACGGTGCCTCCGAAGGCCCCGTTCTGCTGAGGTGCTGCTGCTGCCTGCGGCACCGAGAGGACGGTGAGGCGGCGGGGGCCGGGGGGAGGCAGCGCGGCTGAGGGCTCTGGGGAGCTGAGGCCGATGGCGGCGGAGGCTGGGCGGGCAGGGAAGAGGCACGGGCTGACAGGGCTGGCGGGACTCGGGGCACTGGGGACGCTCTGGGGGATGGCAGCGATGCGGGGGCTGATGCGCTGGGAGGCTTTGAAGGGCCTGCAGAGGTTGTGAGTGTGCTGAGGCTGTTGGGGGGCTGCGGGCACGCTGCAAGTGGCTCAGTGTTCCCTTTGCTTCCCAGCTCTCCCTGTGCTCAACGCTTCCAGAAGGGCCAGTCTGCACGGGACCAAGCCAACGAGGGGGAGGGAGGGAGGGAAAATGGGCCGGCCACTTTCCCTCTGTACCTTGTTCTGCCCCTGTCTGTACCGGGTTATCGCTGTACCTGTATATAGTTATGTCTCTGTCCATCTCTAGCTCTATTTCAGTCAATATCAAGTTGTATAGCTTTACAGTTCCGTGTCTTTCATTCCACGGGTGCACAAGTGTCAGTGGGTACTCTGAGATTGGTATAACTCTGCATCTGTTTGCACTGCGTGTAGCCATTGTTATACTGATTTATTTACACACCACAGATTGTTATGTTGATGAAGTTCTAGGTAAACATGAATCACATTGGACAGTTTTGTTCAAGCTGTCTGGGTATTTAGAGAGCGGGATGGATTTTTGTCTGTTGCTGTCCAAATATGTATCTGTCTAGGTGCCACTTTGTAACTTTGTAACTAAAGACAGTGTGAACTGCAAATGATAGTTGTATCTTTCCATATAGTCCGCAGAGATGTGACAATGTCTAGTAAGTTTTTAAGGGTACTTGGCAACTATGTATAAAAGAAGCCTGGCCCTAGCAAGCTGTAATAAATTTCCTTTTCCAACTCCAGTTGCCTCTGGTGCCCTTCTCTCTGGGCAGTGCTGCTGTAGCAATGTGCAATCAGTGAACCTTTGAAAGTGAAATGGGTGTTGGGTTGTATCATTGGGAGCAATTAGCAGATGTGCGCCTTAGGATCCAGGTGGGTTTTGGCAAGGCGTGCTGATGGGAGCTGGGGGCAAACAGGCAGGCATGCCCTGCAGATCCCCCCAGCTGTGTAAAGGCAGGCCAAGAAACCGTACGGGGGTTTGGGTAGGCGATGGAGCCACACTGCCCGGGCAGAAGGCGCTGCAAGGGCCCGCTAAGGAGAGCTCCAATTGCCATTGGGACACTGGGCAAAGGATAGAAAGCCCCAGCCCAAGAGGGCATCTCACTTCTTTGGGACAAGCCAACCCAAGCCCATCTATGCTCCTAGGCTCCTATCTCGTGTCCCATTTTGTGATGCTGAGCAACAAATCACCTGCCCATCAAGAGCCACCCTTGAGTTTTAGCCGTGACCTCCAGAGATGGAGGCAACCTCCTGCCACCACGGCGAGCACAGAGAAGGCAGCTGCCCGAGAAGGTTGGCTACGGGCTCTCCAGCAGCCGAGGGCACGGTACAGCCCCGTCTGATGGACGCACTCTGAAGAGGTGTGACAGCCTGGTGCAAGCTGGGACCCTTTGGACAGCCTTGACTCGTGCTTCAGGGCATGCACAAGAGCAGCACTGTATGGATGATGGGCAAAAGTGATGGGGCTTTTGCCCCGAGTTGCAGAGGCCGTGGGGAGAGGTTGCCTGTTAGCAAGGTGCAGGCCTGCCTGCCCTGTGCTGTCCTCTGCAGGTGCTGTTGCCATGGCGTGGTGCAGGGTATGGGCTGAGTCGTTTCCTTATGGCAATCACGGCAGCAGGTAGCAGCTCCATCTTGTGGGCGTCCCCATGGCTTGCTGTGAGTGCCTGTAATGCCGTGCTGCTCAGACTCTGGCTTCCTCCTCCTACGTGCAAACTCTGGGTGCAACCGTGGGCAAGGTGGGCCTGCTGCTGACCATTGCCTTCCTGTTCCCTCAGCATGGCCAAGAAGTTGCCCGCTGCCAACCTGCTCCTCCTGCAGCAGCTGCTGGCAGTGCTGCGGTGCTCAGCCAGCACACCTCCAGCAGCTGCATGACATGCAGCAGCCTGGCCATCTGCCTGGGGCCAAGCCTGCTGAGCCCTCCACAGGAGGAGCAGCTGGAGCTGCAGGTGCTGCTGGCCGAGAGCAAGAAGGCAGTAACACCTTCAGGAGCCAGCTGCAGCCTTGCCAGTTGTGACGATAGGATGATGTGGGTTTAAATAAGTCCCTGCCTTTTGCCCACTCCTCTGGCATCAGGCAGTTACGGTTTTGAGGTGGCCAGCACCCCAAGATCTACTCTCAGGGTACTTTAATAATGGCTGATTCAGTCTATTATAGAATGAGTTTTTTATTTAATTGACACAAAACTAACAAACATAACAGTTAAAACAGGTTGTTATTACTCAGGAATAGGACAAAAGGTAATACTAGTATTATTCACGTGGGGTTACAAGTATCAGTAAACTTACCGCTAGCTAAGAAATAGTATGACTTAGGATCCCATGTTTCTCCCCACCAAATGTTGAAGGGGCACAGATTGAAACCCTTTCCCTCACTTTCCAGAAAAGTAACCACTTTTTAAACTTGCATCCAAGCTTTGGGGAAAAATCGTCTCGCATGTTCTGAAGGAGTGTGTAAGAGAGTGCTGCCTCTGTGATAATTTGTGTGGACTTCTATAGACACAAGAACCATGCCTTTTGGTCACTGATCTTTATTTTTCTTTCTTATCTTTCTACATCTGCTCTCATACCATGATGTGTACTCAGGGCTGGGGCTCAGACTCTTTGGCACCTGGAGGTGACCCCTTGCTGGGCTCTTTGACCCCTTGCTGGGCCATTAATCTGGCCTGAGTTATTTCTTCCAAATGCCCCAGCCAAGAGAGAGAGGAGGATGCCCTGCCACTCCAGTCTACAAATGCTTGGCTGCCCAGAGGTACCTGAGCCCCCTTTCTCCAGCCATGACCAGTGTAGGAGCTGTCTGCAAGAGCTTGCCCCAAGCCAGCGCCTTCCTTCAGCGCGGAGGCAAGGCTGAGCGGCCATGGCCAGGGCTGCTTGGCATGCTCTCAGGCCCCTGGGCTGGGAGCAAGGCTTTCCTGCGTGAAGGTGAATGGGCTGGTGGACTTGATAGTCCATAGACTGTCACGGTATGTAGTGACTTTGGAGGACATCTTTGGGGGACATTTTTGGGGAGACTGCTGGCCTGGAGGAGTCACCAGTGCCTGCAGAAATATGTGCAGGTAGGAGCTGGACAGGAGGTTTGTCCTAGCCTGGGACCTGGGGTCCCAGAAATCTCTGCATCAAGAAGACACTTGGCCTAGGGCTTTGCTGTGAGTTTTGCTTTCTGTGTTGTCCTCCAAGATGTTGCTTGGCTGCACATGCTTTTGCTTTCTAGAGCTGTGCTGGGAAGAGCAAAATGGCCCTGCAGGCAGAGAAGACGAGGAGCCCCAGGCAGAAAGCAGTCTTCATGCAATTCCCTCACCGTCAGACATCCACCAAGAAGATGGCACAAAGACCAGGGTTCTGGAGGGCCCAAGAGGCAGAGGTATGTCAGCTTCACAAACCCAAGGACAACACATCCTGGACAGGTGGGCAGAAGAGCAAAAAGGCTGGCTAGGCCCAAGGACAAAAAGGACAAAACACAGGCTAGGGCCAGGATAAAGGAGAAGCGAGCCAGCAAGCAAGCTGAAGCCAAAGCAAAAAGCACAAAACCTAAAATGCCCCCAGACTCAAAAAAGCCCAAAGCCAAAAAGCAAACCACCAAAAAGCCCCCCTCTCAAAAAGCAAGTTTCAAAAACCCTAAAGCCAAAAAGTCCACCAAAAAAAGTATAAGCTCTGAAAGCCCCCAAACTTGTGACAGAGTTACTTTTTATGCCCTTTGGCCCCTCCCAAGGTCTGTCTGCTGACAGGAGACCATTGTCCCAGTCCAACTGTCCATGGCAGTCCATTAGAGGAGACCTTTCACCATATGATTGGAGAGCCTCTCTGGAGGGTACAGTGTCTTCAGTGTTCCCCTGCTGACTGCCTGTCCCATGTAAGACATGAACTGGTTGCCAGGCAGAGTCCCCCAGACACAAGGCTTTCCTACATCTCCAAACTGCCTTCTAGAAGTGGCATATGTGCACACCCTCCCTCACATGCCTCTGATAAACATTATTGAGGCTAAATTGGCTTCTCACAGGTGTGCTTTCAGATTTTAATAGTTTTGTTACATCCACATAGATGCTTCCTCTGGAGGAGGTTTTAAATATATATTTAAATGAAAATATATTTTCACAAGTCTTCCTTGGCATCACAAGCAATCATTGTTATCCAGAGATAAGGAGAGAGAGGAGAAACTGTAATTCACAACTCTGTGTAATTCCAGTGGGAAACTACCTACAGAAAAAAGATGCATTCTCTTTGAATTCTTGTTAATCAAAACCCATTGACATGCTTAATTTAACATGAGGCATTCAGTTAAGTAATTAAAAGCAAATATTGAAATTATTAATTTGACACCAAACAGATAAAAATTTGTTGTCACTGTCAAAGGTTTACTAAAAGGTCAGAAACACAATTACTGTTTTATTCTATCCTTTGAGTTGCAGGAAATGATAATGAAAGACACAGAAGGACACAGCAAATCAATACCTATCTCTATGACTTGTGTCACCAGCAAAATTTTTTGGGTTTTGGTCACTGTTGATCTACAGGACATCAGGCCTGCTGACAACAGTCAGAGTAAACCAACGACAAAGGATCTTTGCACAGGAGTTAGGGCTCATTAACAGAACTTTTAACTTTATGTGAAAGGGAAAGGCATGAAGCCAGGCTCTCTAAGATAAGCTTGAGGGCAGCACAACAGTGTTTGAGGGATGGTGTGAAGTCCTTCTGTCTGCTTTATGATGTGCTGAGTATACTGGGGCACATTTGAAAAAAAAAAGAGGAACCAGAAATTTTTTCCTAGTCCCATAACTTATGACACCATTGTCATAAGCAAAACCTGAGTTTTACTGACATGAATCCTGTCATGACAGATGGTTGCAGGCTCCTCAGGAGGGATGGGCAGGGCTGGTGAGGTGGCAGGGTGAAGCTATGTGTAAGGAAGCAGTGGGATTGTGTGACACCTGCATTTGGTAGTGATAACACCTGAGAACTTCTGGGTAAACATGAAGGTGAAAGAAAATAAAACACATATTGTTGTGGGGAGTATGCTGTCAAGCATCCATCCAGGATGATGGATTGGTGAATTTTTCCACAAGGAATTAAGGAGTATGTCAAGACCACCTGCACTTCTCTCTATGAGTGATTTCAGCTTCTCAGGCATCAACTGAAAACATCATACAGCTGACAAAAACAGGTCCAGGAAATTTCCTGTAACACATTATAGATAACTTTTTTGGAGCAGATACTAAGGGAAACAAGTAGATTGGTTTTTCCCATGTTTGTTGCTTGCAAACAGAGAGGGAAAAGTGGAGGTTGGTAGCTGTCTTAGTCATAGTGACCATAAAATATTTAAGTTTCAAATTGTTGGCTCTGTTGTAGTTTTACCTCCAGGAAAACTTTGGCCCTGGATATGGAAAGAGCAGATCTTGGGCTGCTTAAGGAATTACTTTGAAAGGTCCCTGTGGAATCTGCTTTTGAAGGTGCTGGATGGAGATTGGTGATAAGCAGGGACTGTGCTGGGACCAGTACTGTTTAATAACTGCATCAGGGAACACGGTAGTGGGATCCAGTGCAGCCATGGGAATTTTGCAGATGACAGGAAGCTGAATGACAAGCTCCAGAAGTGCAACCACAGAAAATTAATGAGTTTCATCAAAGTGAAGTGCAAGGTCATGCATTTCAGTCTACAGTTTCCTCAACAGGGTAAGTGGCTGAGGAGGTGCTGATCTCCTCTCTCAGGTGACTAGTAATAGGATACAAGGAAATGAAATGAAGATAGAAGGGGATGTTCAGACTGGACATTAGAAAAAAATTCTTTGCTGACAAGGTGGTCAGTTGGAACAGGCTCTCCAATGAAGTTGATGCCTTAGGTTTTAACTTTTATATTTTTCAAAATCCTGTACTGCTTAGTGTGTAACTCTGAGGTTTCTTGTATCCTGTTAAATTCTGCTCTCTTGTGCTGAGTAGTCATAACAAAGCCTCTCTGGCCCTGCTCTTCAAGGACACCTAGACTGTCCTAGGCCCAAAAAGTTTAAACCAAAAACCTCTGAGAAGGGGGCAAGCTGAAGGGAATTACATCATTAAACTGAAGCTTTAATTGGAGAATTAACCCTGGCTATGCAATGAACCAAACCTATAAAAGTGTAAAGAACTTGTGACCTGTCATCCATCTTGGGGTCCATTTTGGCAATAGCCTCTGGCTCCCCAGGGTGTACCTTGAAGACTCTTCATATAAACACCCAGCTTTATTCTCTTAGTCTAGTCTCTGTTTTTTTAGGTGGCCTCTTAAGGCATCAAAGTGGACACAGCACAAAACTTGTCAGAGTTCCATCCGGATGATGCTTTTAGTCATATGGTGTAGGTTTGACATTCTTGCGAGGATTAAGGAGTTGGATTCAGTGATCCTTTTGGGTCTCTTACATCTTGAGCTAATGTATGATTTTGAGATATCATGTATTCTTACCGACATGAAAATAATCTAAATAGGGACAGGTTTGCAGCACAATACTTTAACATTAATGTTAATGTGAGTTATACTGCTAATGCCAGGAGAACAGGGCTGAAGAACAATCTTAACAGTCATGAATAGCTCATTAATTGCTGATAGCTAAATCTTCAGAAATATTTTGCCCTCTATTCACATAAAATTCATGTCTTGTAATGATGGGTTATAAAGATCTATGAATTTACCTTGAAAAACAGCATAGCTCATGAAAATTTAATCAACTATTCTGAATGTTTGTTGGGCTTTTTTGAATACAGATTCAGTTCTGGTCACCTCATAGTAAAAAAAAAAATAATGAAGCACAACAGAAAAAAATATGGCTTGAAGGTGAAAATCAGAATAATGGAAGCTTCTGATTAAGATTGGGATTATCTACCTAGGGAATCAGAAGGAGCAGTAAAAGAATGAATATAAGCAAAGTGTAGAAATTAAAGGTAATACATAGATGTCAGCATACCTGAGACACAATAAAATTAAGGTGTTCTTCTTAATCACTGAAAGGAAATACGGATGGTGCCCTCTAGTTAACAATAATAAATAATAATATGTACATAATAATACGTACTTAACAACGTTTCAGTTAGCAATAGCAAGTACTTAATATATGACAACTCCATAACTTGGAGAACATGTTGTCCTTATTTTGTATGCAGAGGGAATAGTACAACTATTTTGCCTAAAAAGATTATTGAAGCCTTAGCAAAAAGAGTAATTGAATAAACCAGTTAGTTTTAGTGAATCACTGCTGCTTTCACTTCCTTTAGAGCACAGATGATTATGCTTCACATGTTTGGATATGTATTCCTTTTTACTCTTAGTAAAATATGTTGAATTCAAAAGTTCCTGTAGTGGCTTGACCCTATTTGTATGCCAGGCACCCACCAAATCTCCTCTATCACTACCCTTCTCAGCTGGACAGGGAAAAGAAAATATATTAAAAACTCATGTGTTGAGATATGTAAAAGGAGAGACTACTCCTCTATTACCATCACAGGTAAAACAGACTTGACTAGGGGATGTTAATTGAATTTATTAGCAGTCAGAGCAGGATAATGGGAAGTGAAGCAAAACTTAAAAATACCTTTCTGCTATCCCTCCCTCCTTCCCGACTCTACCTCCTCCCACCCAGGGGTGCAGGGAGATGAAAATGGAGGTTGTGGTCAGTTCATCACATGTTGTTCCTGCCGCTGCACAGGGAGAGGAGTCCTTTCCCCTGCTCCATTGTGAGTCCATCCCATGGGGTACAGTTCTTCACAAACTGCTGCAGTGCGGGTCCCTTTCCACAAGGGTCAGTCCTTCAAGAACAGCCTGCTCCAGCTTGGGACTCCATACGGTCACAAATCTTACCAGGAAATCTGCTCCAGGGTGGCCTCCTTTCACCGTGGGTCCCCAGGTCTCTGCCACAAGTTTCCACTGTGGGCTTCCCACAGGATCACAGTCTTGTTTAGTGGGGAGTCCTCCATGGGCTGCAGATGGATCTCTCATCCCCATGGCTCTCCACAAGGTGCTTGGGGAAGAGCTGCCTCACTGTGGGCTGCATCACAGGCTGCAGGGGAATCATAGTTCTGGCACCTGGAGTACCTCCTGCTCCTCCTTCTCACTAATCTGGGTGTCTGCAGAGTTTTTTTTACACAGGAGTGAGTTTTTCTCTCACTCCTCTCTTCTCTGAGCACAAGTATATTTCTGTAATAATCTTTCCTTCTTAAATATATTACAGAGGCATTGCTGTAATTCTTGATTAGCTTGTCCCTACCTAATGGTGGGTTCATCCTGGAACCAGCTGGCATTGGCTCTGTTGGACATGGAGGAAGGTTTGAGAAGCTTCCTACAGACACCACCCCTGTAGCTGCTCCCCTTTCAAAACCTGACAAAGCAAATCCAATATATTTTCATTGCTAAGTGCCACAAAAAAATTCCCTAAATGACTCAGATTAATAATACTGAGATATAAGTTATTATTAAAATACAGAAAAATTAAATAGCTTTGTAGACTTGGTAACTAATTTTCTGAATTTTCTGTATACATGGTTGTCTACCAATGCTGATATTTTTTAGCAACATATGACAAGGTAGCAGTTGTATCAATTTAGTAAAAATTCTTCAGTAACTCTCATGAAGCTGGAGACAAAATCACAGTTATTCATTAGCAATTTATACATTAACAAAATACATATTTTCTGGTTTATGTTTGAAAAAATAGCATAGCCAGATAGTACCTTTTTAAAAAATAGAGCATGCATCACTTCTTGTCACAGTTTCCTCACCCAGGTCTTTTGGACAGACATACCTTTCTGAAAGGCTCCCGTAAAAGTGTCCTCTAGTTTTCTGTGGGAGCCAAACATTGTCAGATGACTAGTACCAGTTGGTCCTTCTAACTTAGTTGGTCCTTCTAACTTAGTCTTTGTTTCTAGCCCACCACGTAGAGCATCTCCAGAAAAGGTTCAGTTTTTATAGGCTGACCCAAGTCATAGACCTGAGCCCCTGTGGTGTGGCTGCAGGGTAGGCCAGTGAGAAAGCCACTGCAGCCCCTTGCAGATTTGGGCTATAGGGGTTGCAGACACAGAGAGAGCTTGTCAGGCCCTGGGAAAGGGCCATCTGATGCTATGTGGGGATGTCTGAATCAGGAGGTGCCAGCATGCCCAAGAAAGGTGAGCAGCTGTCCCCAGACTCATCTCTCTGCTCTGTGATAAGGGGTGAGAACAAAAACCAGCTCCTTACTGTGGACTGAACACTGTGTCACAGTCAAGGACCAGGTAATTAAATTTATACCAACTATGACATTTCTTGTTATGTTCATAATTCACAGTTCACATTACAATTGTTTTTGAATATTCATATGCAAAAAAAAAACCAAAAAACCAACAAACCAAAAAACCCCACAAAACACTAACTTCCAGAGAAGTGAGTGGTAAAAGTAGTTAAACAGGAAGTTTCTTCACTACATACTTCTAAATCTATTTTTTCATTATCACCCAGAGCACACTGGCCTGAAAAAAGTGAAGAAGAATGAAATTTGAAAAAATATTCTCTTCTTAGCAGCAAAACTCATGAATAGCACTGGGGATTAAATAAATATATTGGGTAGTACTGTACATTGTGGTGGCCCAGCCCACTGCTGGGCAGTCCAGTGCCTGTCAGATCCTGCCCATCCAATGGGCCGATGAATCAGAATTAGAGGGTCTGTCTGTGGGCAAGGCTGAGGTCTCAGTTACGGCCCCCAGTTCTAGAAAGTTCTTAGTTACTTGTTGTTCACTGGTTGTTGTTGTTTTCCCCTCCCCTGGTTGTGCCTTATGGTATGAATGTTACTGGGTTCCTCCCCCTGTGTTACTGCTCATTGCTTTTCCCTGTGTTCTCCTCCCTGTTCACCCCCTGTATAAAATGGCTTGCACAATCTCGGCCCGGGGCTTTTTGGCACTGCTCCCTTTGGGAATAAACTCTTGGAGTGCAAAGGAAGAAGTCCTGTCCTGCCTCCTTTGTTCCCGGGAATTTGGGATTGCATCATCCTGCCTCCTCAGGGCCTGCTTTCTGTGCCTTGAGCCAGCACAGCTCAGTTATCGGCCGCCAAGAGCGGGCAGACTTCACTTGTCCTGTCTGCTGGAAGGTCGCTGGAGCCTCCCTCACAGGAGTGGCACTCCTGAGGCTCACCCCAAGTGACAGGGTAGCCTGGAGCAAACAGCTAAATTTTATCTATTTGGGAATGCATGTGATCAATAAGAGAAAGTAAGAGATGAGAGTGATTGTCTTCACCTTTATCTAAACCTAATGCGAATTCTGCATTTCTGTCACTGCAAAATTCACATTTTGCTTTTCCAGTCAGGTGGTATATCTGTAAACATGGGCCACCAATATCCTGATAATTAGGCTTCAGTTAACAAGTCATTCATCTTAATCTAGGAAAGTAGAGCTAAGCAGGATTTACTCCCAAGATAACGACATGTCTTCCATTCTCAGACTAAATACAACTGCTGAAATCCTGACAATTTCTACAGGTTAACTGAAAGAAGAGGGGAAGAAGATTGGAAGAACTGGCCTATAAAATTATTTCGTTCATAAATTAAGGTTTTTCTTTTTTTTTTAATGTTAATTTCTAGATCCTATAAAACAATTTTTTATTTGCTTTACTTTTTCAAAACTATTAGTTTAGTAGACTAAAAAAGGAATAATATCTCATGATCAAATTCCTCACAGGTCTGTCAAAAGCTCTTGTAAAAAATTTATTCATTGTGAAATTTTCTGTGATAAGTAGTTAGGATTTCAATGAACTGTCATATTAATGAAATAAAGTATTCAGATTATTAATTCACTTTTGGATTTTTTTTAATTGACATAAATAGAAAGGATTTTTTGCAGTATCTTTCTCTTTGAGTGTCTTTTTCAATTATTTTATGTTCTAAGAATAATATATTCTCTTGTGACAACTGCTCAAAATATAAACATCATGAGACTTGTTTTTGTAGGTAGATGGGGCTTTGTGCTTGCTTGTTCATTTGCAGATGTTCTAAAAACATTTAAAAAATGAATGTGGAGAATTTCTACCTAAAGTACATCACTGTTCTCACTTTCAGCAAATACTTCTTACTTTTTAAAAACGTAAGGAGGGGAGATTTTACTGAACTTGAAATGTAAATTTATTTTTCTATTTTGTCTCGTTATTTTTCATTTTATTTCTTGACAATTTAAAAGGAAAGATTGAATTAAGTGAAGTTCTTCCATGTTGCCTATAATTTTCCTCAAAAAAGTAAGTAGTAACTCAGACTATCCTTTCCATACTTCTGGTTACTAGACGTAATCTAATTTTCTTCAAATTGCTAATAATTGTTTTAGGTTGTTGTAGTGGTTTTATGGTCAA
>VXAC01008557.1:5373-153392 GCA_013399225.1 Rhipidura dahli
CGGGCGGTGTGTCTGTCCCCGGCTGTATGGGACCTCACCGGCATTGTGGTGGGGGAGGTGGCAGCGGGGACAATGAGAGCTGGCAGCCACTCGCCTTCCTGCATCCTCCTGCACCCTCCTGCCCCCCTCCAGGCTCACCCCCACATCACGCGAATTCCATAACTAAGGGGCTGCAGCATCTGGGATGACAATGCCTGTTGGAAATGCTGGTCCCATAGAAGACAGGGATGGGTTCCCCCAGCTAGACCTCTGCCAGACTCCGACAGCATCCTCCCTCGTCCCAAAGGTTGTGTCCCCTTGTGCTGAAGGCATCACTCCTGTAGAGGAACACTCCTGTAGGGCAACACTCTTGAGTCCCCCTCAGATCTCAGCATGTTGCTCTGTACTTAAGAGCTCTTCCATGAGGTCTGAAATTATTTGCTGATTGTTATTATCATTATTATTGTTACTATTGTTATTATTTGATGTGCTCATGCTGCCCCAGTGCCGCACCACTGACCTCGGGAGATGTTTTTGCTGTCGGATGTGCTGTGCTTACTGGTGATCACTGGAGGTTGTCAGAGGAAGGAGGGAAGGCAGAAAGGCCCCATGGTGCTGTCGCACCCCTGGCATGGGTGGCCTTTTGCAGATCCAGTTGTGAGAGCCTGGCTGCCCAGGACCCCAGAACCCACTGCTGGGTGTGCAGGGGGAGCAGGCACGGAGCTCACACAGCCCTGCAGCCAACTAGTGCCTTTATTTACAGCACTTGCAGTTTGGTCACTTCTCCACATCATAGAAAAAATCCCACCCTTTGCTATGTCATAAAATCAGACACTTCTGGGCTGGTTTGTGACTCTGGCAGCTTTCAAGAACAGGCATAGGACAGGGAGAAACAGCAGCCCTGAGGCCCCAGGTGTTGAGAGCCCCACGTTTACCGAAACACGGAAATTTGTCATTTGCCTGCACACACTTCCCTTCCTGTGCTTACCCGCTCTCAAACTCCTCTGCTCAGCCCTGTGCCACTGCCCACCAACAGTCATAACCCGTAACACAGCCCCGCTGCTGTGGCTGAAAGTCATTCTGAAAGTAGCACCTAAAATCCCCGTTATGGCTAAAAGGCATAAGGGCAGGCATGGGGCCACTCCTGTCCACGTTCTCATGTCCCAAGTGCCAAAAGGCAGGATGGGAGACCTTCACCTCTCACTGCTGATGGGTGGTCTTGCAGAGTTGGTCCCTTAGGGTTGCTTGGGGTTGGAGGAGACTTCAAACCCCAGGGGCAAGACCAGCCAGAAGCCATGTGCAGGTCACGGGGCTGGGGACTCTGATGGGGCTGGGGACTCTGATGGGGCTGGGGGCTGCAGAGGCTTTTGAGGCCAGTCCCAGGTTTGAGGTGACCTTGAGGAGCTGGTGTTGGGCTGGGTCTGGTGGGTGGATGACATACCAGGAGCCGCTGTGTGGCCCGGGGGAGGCGCCTTAGCAGCCTCATCCTTCTCTGGCACCAGTCTGCGGGCAGCAGGGTGATAAGGGAGGCACAGAGAGAGCCCAGCCCTGAGCTGCAGGCGCTGTCCCTGGGGTTTCCTTTCCCTTCAGCTCCATCCACCCATGCTTGGCCACTCACGGTCACCGCTCGCACTTTGGTCACGCTCCTGGCGTGAGAGAGGCCAAGTTGCCTTCCCAAAAGATCAGGGCTGAGGTTTGGCCGCCTTCCAGGGCTCTGGTGAATTCATTTTGAAGAGCTGGGAACTGTACGTAGCACCAGGAGTCAGGGAAGGGTCAGAATGCAAAACTCGGGGCTGTCAACAGTGTGAAGTGTTTGCCTACGGTCTGGGCACAAATCTGACTGTAGGAGAGGTGATAATCACCTCCTAACACAACCATCTCCATCACTGGAGGAAAGACAGCACCAGGGTTAAAGGCAGGTCCCACAGACCTGTGCCAGCATTGCTCTGGCAGCACTGAGCATCTGCTGCAGGTCCTGGGAGGTGTTACAGTCATGGACCAAATCCTGGCCCCCTTCTCCACAACCACAAAGCAAAACCTCCTCCCCAGGAGCAGAGTCAGGATTTAAATGCTCATTTCCTGCCTCTTTGTGATTTCCTTTGCTAGGTTGCATGGTTGAATTGCTTAATGTACTTGTAAAACAGGAAAAGAGGAAGAAAAATACAGTCCAAAACCCCACCTCACACTAAGAGCTGAAGCAGAGGCTGCAGCCACCTTGGCTGCCCGCACTGTGCCGGCTGCTCTGCACTGGTGCTCCCTACGCCAGCACCCTTGGAGATGACTCAGGTCCTGTTGGAAATCCCTATTAATCCATCTATAAACAGTTCTGCTACAGACTATCAGAAATATTTAGTTTTAAGAATGTAGATACTTTTGGGTTTTTTATAGCTGGAAGGTATTTTTGGCAGAGGTTTCCAAGACTTTACAGGATAAGCTACACTGTGGATGGCCCCCACCTGCAGGATGTATCAGGCTGCTTCTTCCCCTGGCCAAAGCTGTTCCAGCTGGAGCAATTCCCAACCTGCTCCTTCCACACACACAGTAGATTCCAGGATGATTTTACAGCTCTCCCAAATGCACCAGGCGATACCAGAGGCACAGAGTGCCAGAAAGCTGCTCTGGAAGTGGCAGTGGAAAGTCCCTTCATATTTCAGGGCTTTCAGCCAAATTTTGCTTTCCACCCCAGAGGTGGAGCTTTTATCCCAAAGGACAATTGAGTGCTTATGACTAAAATTAGCTCTAGACACTTTTAATTGCTCCTAGAGGTAGGAAGGTACCTCACTCACAGCCTCAGGGCAAGTATTTAGATTTGTCTGTTGATGCTGGTGAACCTGTTGCTCACTTCAGCTATTTCTGGGTTCAGTGCAGGTGTCTTAAATCATCTTCCTTTAGAGGCTGAGGGGCTCTGAGGCTCCATCCTGCTGGATTTGAGGTGTGGGGGAGAGGGGGGGATTCCCTGGGGACATTGCTTGTGCTATGGCAGTGACCAGCCCTGAGCTCTCTGTCCTTGGGCATCACTTTGCCAATGAGCAGGACACATGCAGCAGAGGTGGTTTGGTTCAGGGGTTTGGGGTCTCTCCTGGAGGTGGTAACAGCATCCTGCTCTCAGATCTGCTGAGATCATCCAAAACCCTTGAGGCTTGTGTCATCCCCATATGTCAGGAGAGTCCTCCTACACAGCCTTTGCTTTGTTGCAGTGAAAAGAAAAAGCGGGGGAGGGAGGGGTATGAGGTGTGGCATGAGGGGAGGAGGCCTTTTGGGACTCCTGTATGCCCTCAGGATTGTAGAACCTCCACTGTTTTATTCATCTCTCCCCTTGTGCCCCATCCCCGGACTTCAAAACCCATCACAGGACATGGGTTACCTTAAATACCAGGGAGATGCACAATGTCATGAGGTGTGTCAGGGGCCAGGTGGGGATCCCTGGGGACCCTCTGCAGTCCGGTGTGCCAGGGTTCAGCAGCATCCCAGGGCAGCCACGCTTTCAGGGTGAGCTGTATGGACGAGCAGAACAAGCCCTGTGAACTCTGACTGCCTGGTGCCTCCTCACCCCCTCGCCTGGGCCGCATTCAACGCCGCGGCTGCTGATGCCATAGAAGGGAAGATAAAGCCGTGGCTTCCCAGAGGCTTGGAGTTCTCCTGCACCCTGGAACCGCGCCTCCCTCCAGCTCCAGAAGGGGGGCTGCAGGGGAGGCGGAGACAGGGACGCCTGTTTGCTTTCCCTTGCTTTTTTCCCAAGCCAGGCTCCCTAATCCGGGCTGTATTTGGCCGCGCCACTGTGCGCGGGGCCGAGCCGGGGAGCAGCCGGCACAGCGGGTCCCCGGCTCCCTGCAGGCAGCTCGGCTGCTTTCCTTAGGGAGCGGTATTTTTAGGGGCAGCACTGCCGGGGGCTGGGGAGCAGCAGCACGTCTGCAGGTGAATTTTCTTGCCCCTCCTGCATCTATGCCCTTCCCAAAAGCACAACTCTGTGATGGGCATCGGGGACCAGATCTGCCCTGCACCAGTGAGGCCAAGCCCTGAGAGCCTGCGGATTTTGCTTCTATTTTTCAGTAACTGATAAAAATATATCCACTCCTTCTTTTAATTTTTTCCTATTCTCCCCTCCAAGTGCCAAAATTAAACCCATGCAGGGCTGGAAGGCATCCCATGGAGCTTGAGGCAGCTCCCGGCTCTGGGTTATCTCAGCCCCGTGGCAGCAGTGGGAGCGTGCGGGAGTGCAGGGCTGTGCAGCACATTCCTGCGCTCCTGAGGTCATTGCTTTGCCGCCGCCAGCTCTCGCCTGCTGCCAGCCCTGCACAGAGGCTGTATCGCCTCTCATTTATGGCTATTTTTCATTTCTCACTGCTGCTCCAGCTGTGTCAAAGCCCATCTGTGCAAGGCCCTGGCAGAGGCGTGTGTCTGGGGGGCTGCAAGGTGCCAGGGACCAGACTGACGTGAGCATCCCAGGACAGGAGGAGGGTGACAAGGGAGTGCCAAAGCTGGAGCCCTGCCAAGTGCTGCTTGCTCTCCCCCACCAAATGTTTTGCTGCTGGAGCCTATTTTGCACCAGCACCAGGGGGATGTTGTGAGCACCCGGGTTTTCCAGCTGAATGCTACCTGGTGAAGTGTCTGGGATGCAGGGAAGTGGTGTAAGCTTGAGGCCACCTGATGGGCAGCACATGCACACCCATGGGTGCTCAGGGCTGGGAGAGGGCAGGGGGCTGGGGAGGGACCACTCCTGCCCGAGGGCCTGTGTTTTAGCAGAGCTGATGCAGGCTCAGTGCAGGGTGTTCTCTGCCTGCAGCCACCTGCCCCTCTTTGTTCCCTCCTGCTCCAGCCCCCTCTCTCTCTGCCAGAGACAGCTAAAAGCCCAGCAGCAGAGGGGTCCGGCTTCCCAGGAGCTCTCAGCCTTGAAGACAGAGAATGGTGAGAAAAAAATGGGTTTTCCCTCAATGTCCTTTCTCAGAATGATACTAAAGAAGCAGTGGACAGACCCCAGCATGGCACCAGGGAGGATAGGGATAATGTAGGTGCATGCTGGTGCAGGAGGGAAAATGGCATTTCAGAGACAGTGGCATCCCAGAGATGATGGGTCAATGGCATCCTAGAGCCAATGGCATCCCATCATCTCAGTCAGACAGGTCATCCCCAGAACAGGAGACCTGACAAGCTCTGTGTCCTCTCTGAGCCTGCCAACACCATCCCAATTAGTGCTAATTTGGACCAGTGAGATAGAGGGAGGTATTTCTCCAGTGGGAAGAGCACAGGGCTGAACCCGGCCCATCACATAGGCAGGTTCAGCTGCCCAGGATGTGCAGGCAGCCCAGACAGCAGGAGGCAGCCAGTGCTGTTTCAGCCGTGTTTGTCTTGCAGCCAATGCCTCCCTGCTTCCTGAGGATGGGGAGAAGGCAGCGCTGCCAGAGTGGACGGACAGTGCAAGATTCCTCCAAGGCCAGGAGGAGGAGCAGCTGCGGGATGCTGGACAGGCAGGCAATGTGAGCATCTCCCAGGACATTGAGATCCAGGTCAGTTGGAAAGGTTGGTGCTGCTGGAGGCAGCAGCTGGGCATGGAGCATGTCACCAGCCAGGACTTCCCAGGCAGTGATCATGGACCTGGTACATGCTGGGCTGGGCTCTCCCATTTTTGGGAGAAAGACGAGTCTAGGAAAGGGTGAGGAGCCCAAAGCAGTGAAGCTCTGCATCCTTACACTGGGTTTTCTCATCTGACTGCTTCCCAGGTGGAAAAGAGAAAAGAGCTGGAGCTGAAGGAACAGTTTGATGCTCTGAGGAGAGAGCACACAGAAACCCTGCAAGGTGCGTGCTGGGGCAGCAGGGCTCCCTCTCTCCGCTCTCCCCACTGCTGCCAGTGCCCCTTTGGCTGCCTGTGGGGCCATGGTGATGCTGTCTCCTGCTCTCCCAGCACTGTGGGGCTCAGGTGGGGCCTGCTGCCCCAGTGTCCCCACACTGGTGGCACTCAGCTCACGTTCCCCCACAGAGCTCCAGAGAGCACATGAGCAGGAGAAGCTGCTGCTGGCAGAGTCCCACCAGAGGTCTGAAGCAGCCTTACAGGTACCTGCAGAGAAATCCCTGGGGAGGGGAGGCTTGCGAAGGGCTTGAGAACCATCTGCTGGCTCTGTCAAGGTGTCCCACCTTCCTCAGTAGCCACCTCAGTTCCTGGTGAGCTCAGGGACCACGTCAGCTCCTCCAGCCCCGGGGTTATTTGCATACCACAGCCCAGCAGTCCCTGGGCTCAGAAAGAAATCCCAGATACCTCTTATTCTGCTTTTTCCCTGGTTCTCCTAGGAGACAATTCAGGCACTGAATTCCCAGCTGAAATCCTTCCAGGACAGGATGAAGCGGGTGGAGGAGTCACTCTTGAGAACAGACTACAAGAAACACATCGAGGTGCAGGGAGGGGTGTCAGGGAGGGGACCTACTATGGGGTGCTGACCCAAAGCCAAGAGGCTTCTCTGATGTACCCTGGCAGGGTGGGGCTGGAACCAGGGGGGAGCACAGGACAGCTGAAGGGGGGAGCAAAGCCTGTCCCAAAGAGGCATTGAGGTCCCTTGAACACAAGTGGTGGCCCTGCAGGAGCACGGGAGCCCCAGCCCCTTCTGGGAGCAGGAGCTGGAGAGCCTGCACTTTGTCATTGAGATGAAGAACGAGCACATCCACGGCCTGGACAAGAAGCTGCTGCACCTGGAGACCGTGGTGGGTTGAAAGGGGGGGGTCACAGGTGGGCTTTCCTCTTTTCAGCTCTTCCACCCACCTAAATCCTGCCCAGAAACTGCAGCTGGAGCAATGGTGGATGGAGCCCATTTAACTCTCTTGGCATGGGGAGGGGATGCGGACACAATGCCATCAGGCCAGCATTTCACCCAAAATGGAGTGGCAGGGGCTTCTTCCCAGCCCCCGCCTCACCCTCATGCCTCCCTCTCTTCCAGGAGGAGAGGAATCTTCTGCTGGAGGAGAAAGTGAAAACTCTGCAGCAGGAGAACGAGGACCTGCAAGTTCGCACCCAGAACCACTTGGTCATGGCGAGGTAGATGCTGGTCCCACCCAGCCGGTGCACAGGTGGCATCTCCGATGGGGGGGACAGGTGGCACTGCGGGAACACATCGCACACACCGCATGCTTTGCCGGAGCAGAGGTGCTGGCAGGCGCTTTGCCCGGCGGCTCCGGCAGATTGTACCCTCTGTCCGCAGGCAGCTGTCCGAGGAGCTCCAGGCTGCCCGCGGGGCGCTGGAGAAGGAGGCGCAGCTGCGGGATCAGGCTCGCCGGGAGAAGGAGGAGCTGCTGTACCGTGTGCTCAACGCGGGGGACGGCAGCCCCTTCCCCCTGGCTGCCGGCGAGGTGCCCCTCATCGCCACGTAGCACCGACGGCACCGCGCGCTGCCGGGGGACTGCCGGGACTCCCCTCCGGCCCTGTGAGCCCAGGACTGCCCTCACAAGTGCCCCCCAGTCGGGGCAGGGCTCCGGGCTGGCCGAGCCCTCGGGGTGCCTCATGGACCAGAGTGATGGAGCATTTCACGGGACACCTATGCCTGCATTTCCCCAGCCCGTGTGGGGCTGCAGCGGGGCCCTGGCCACCCACCCGTGCAGTCCCTGCACCCCTTCCCCTGGTGAGGGGCTGTCTGGAGGTGAAAGGGATCAGCCACGACACGCAGACTTGCATTGGGCTGGATCTGACCCAGCACTTGGCTCTGAGTATAAACAACACCAGTGCTGCCCAGGGTGTGAGGACGACGAGGAGGCCACTAGGACAGGATGGGGTCAAGCACCGGGAGGATGAGGAGGGCGCTGGGGACATGGTGTTAACCTCACCAAGCAGGGCTCCCACCCTTGCCTTCCTGTTCCAGTCACCTCCTCCTCCTTCAGCAAATGTCTCCCAGGTACTGCTCCTGCAGCCCATGCATGTCCCAGCTCACTGCCACCAAGACACCAAGCCCTCCTTGTCCCCACTGCCCATCAGCAGCACCACCAGTCCCATCTTCTCCCCCAAAAGCTGGACTGAGGCTGGAGCTGCACATTCAGGGAGCAGAGCATCCTCCTAGCAGGTATCAGGCTTTGGCAGGTCACACCCCTCTGCTCGAGCCAGTGCATCCCCATCGGGGAAGATGCTGCCAGCATGGCTGTGGGTCAGGGCTGGATGCACACAAGCACTTTCCCCTGGGTGTGGTGGGAGTCACTGCTCCAGAGCTGTCACAGGCCTGTCCCCTCCCCAGGGCTGTTTAGCCACGGCTGTACATGTGTGTGTGTGTCTGTGTGTGTGCACCAGCCAGTGCTGCTGGCTGTAACGATTACAAATCTGTAAGAAGCAGCAGCCTCAGGAATCCCATGCCAGTGGTTTGGGGAAATGGTGCAAGAGCATCTCAAAGTGGGGCTGTGTGCTCCACACCCCACACGGTGGGGAGAAGGGTGGGAGCAGGCGCCACAAAGACTCAACAAGGAAGCTCCTTAAGGCTGATCCCCATTTTCCTGCTCCTTCCCTCTTTTCATTCATTTCAATGGGCTCCCAGCACAGGGCAGACCCGGACCCTCCCAGCCTTGCCAAGGCATCAGGGCTGCTGCTACAGCCACTTCCGTCCTTTGTGCTGACCCTTATCAGGAACAGAGCAGCTGAACGGGCAGCCAGGAAGGCAGCGGGGAGGTGGGGTCCAGCTCTTACCCACACACCTCCATGGGGTGGCCAGAGGGGGAAATGGGGATGCCTGTTGTATCAGAAACGTGTGCCCCCAGGGCACTCTCTGCTCCACACATCATCTCTGCATCCCCCAGGTGCTGTAGCACCAAAGCAGGGGATGCCCCAGCAAATCCTGCCTGGTTGTGGCTGAAGGGATCAGGATTTCTGGACAAAGGGATACAAGGCTGGTGGGGTCTGGCATCCTGCTCTGGACACCTGGTACCATGTCCCACTGCCCCAAAAGCAGATCCTGCATGGGACTTGGAGGAACGTGCCCTGATCTGGGAAAGGGGACACTGGGAGCTGAGGAGGGGAATAAATGAGTGCAGAAAAGCACTTGCCCATGGTAAGGAGGAAAAAGCCTGGAGCAGGCAGTACCTTGGCAGTCATGGGGGGAATGATAGGTCAGCTCAGGCTCGGTGCCCAGGCAAAATGGAGGGTCAGGGCAGCACGAGAAGCCTCCACTCCGCTGTGAGCAGCTGAGGGACCAGGGTGGGTGAGGGCAAAGGGGGCTGTGGGGGGCTGCAGGGAAAGGTTTCAAAGGTAAAAAACAAAACCACAGCCCAGTAAGAGCAGCGAAAACACTTGTGTGCTTTATTCTCTCCAAACGGAACTTCTTCTGCAGGGGCTCGCTGTGAGGATTCAGGTTGCTCAGGGAGGTTCACCCCACTCGGGGAAGCAGCTCCTGCAGCTCTGACAGGGCCGGCCCCCTCTGTGGGACAGGACCCACAGCCCAAGGGGCTTCCTTGCCCCCTGGGCACAGGATGGAGGGAGCCAGGCACTCAGGAAGGAGCCATCTCCTTTTACTGCCCCAGAGCAGATGGGCACAGGGCATTCCCACAGGGCTCCAGGGCCACCTCCCTGGCTCTGCTTCCTGGCAGCTCCCGGGGCTCTGTCCCTTCAGGCCAATGGCTCTCAGTGCTGTGCCAGATCCCATAGCCAAAGTAAATGAGGAAACCTGGGAAAGGGCAGAGTAGGGTATGGATGGAGTGCTTCTCTTCCTTCCCTTCCCAACCACCAAGTGCTCACCCCTTCCTTTAGGCCGCATATCCTAGAGGACAGGGTGCTCCCACTACCCCTGGACATCAAAGGTCAGCATCTCCTCCCTCCCCACCACTGTTCAGAGCAGCATTAGTGCCACAGGCTCTCAAACCACCAGAGCTCCACCCCGAGGAGCTACTGCCAGCTCTGGAACCTCGTGAGTGGCCGTGCTCACCCAGAGCCATCCAGAGCAGGTACCGCAGCCAGGCGGCCACGCTGAGCCGGGCCATCAGCACAGCGTTGATGGACATGCTGAGGACAGGCAGGAAGGGCAGGCAGGGAACCTGCAGGGAGCACAAGGGTAAATTCCACAGCTAAATTCAGCTCTTTGCTGCTTTGGCTAGTTGCCCACAGGCAAAGGGAAGCCCAGCCTGGCTGTGAGGCTCGGAGATCCAAGCTGGGACTGCAGCCTGCACTGGGGAGGGATGCTTGTGGAGGGTGTTTTGGTTGACAAGTCCTGCAATGGGGCAGAAGGTACTGCAGGATTTGAGGTGGGAGGCAGCAAAGCACGCACAAAACTAAGTCAGGGTGTTAAGGCCAGGAATCTTTTTACTGGAGAGCAGCTCTGATTCACCAGCAGGCATGGGACTCAGCTGGGAGATGCCCCTTCAGCCCTCAGGTCACGGCGGGGAAGAACCCTCATGGTCCCTATGGAAAACCCCATGAGCTACATGCTACCTCCAGCAGTACCTTATTAATGTGGATGCAGCAAAGATGTGCCTGACCTAAAGCTGAAGGAACACCCCCCAGTGCCACCCTTTCCCCGCAGGGCTGCAGCACTCGCCTGCTCTCAGTGCCCCACGTCCTCCTCCCTGGGCATATCCCGCGGGCTGGGCTGGGTGCTCACCATGAAGGATGCTTTGTCCCGGCTCTGAGGCTGCCTCCAGATGAGAAGAGCTGCCACCAGGATCCCCAGGAGAGGCAGGGCCAGAGCTGTGATGCACCAGGCACCCCCAGCCCGCAGGCAGGGCAGCCCAGCAGTGCTCACCCAGCTCAGGGCACAGGCCAGGGCAGCTGCAGAGGGACCACAGTGTCAGGGCAGCTTCCCTGGGCTGGGCCCATCCCTCTCCCAGGCTACCATGGTGGGACAAAGGACAACCAAGGGACACAGCTGGGTGGCTTCTCATGGTGGGTTTAGCTTTTCTCTCCCATCTGGGAAGCAGAGGGAGTGGGAGATTTGCTGAGGTCCTCTTGGGGCAGCCAGCTGCGTGGCAGTGGGGTGAGGGCAGGAAGGAGCCAGGCAGCCCCTGCATCTGCTGCTGGGGGATTGTCACTGAGCAGGAACCTGCCAGCCCTTGCTACAACAGGGATGCCCCCATGGGTCCCCCCATGCCAGCTCCCTGTGGAGCCCATCCATCATTCCCAGACACACCTACAGCTGTCAGAGCCCAGACCACCACGGCAGAGGAGCGAGGGGTGGGACGGGGGGGCGGCCGGGCCAGGTGGTGCCACCAGAGCTGCACAGCTGGGACCTTCCCCACAGGAGTGTCCCAGGTGCTGGGTTCAGGCCGATACCTGAGGAGCAGACACTGGAAATCAATGCACCCTGCAGGCAGCAGAGCCTTGTCCTGGGCATGGCTCACATCAGAAGCTGGGTGAGCCCTGTCCCCTGTCCCCAGCAGTCTCACCTGAGCAGCAGCACACAGCCAGCCACCATGGAGTAGGCCAGCAGTGTGCCAATGGACATGGTGTCAACCAGGGCTTTCAGGTCAAAGAGAAGGGCCAGGAGAGCTGTGGGGACAAAAGCCCTTTCAGGCTCCCAGCAGAGCTGGCAGTGCTGCTGTGCCCACCTCAGTCATGCTGTCCTGACCTCCCCATGTCCCCCTGAGAAGACCCACTGCAACAGAACCTCGATGAACTGGTGATGCTTTGGGCACAGTACAATGCATCCTGTCACCTCCTGCCTGGCAGTGCAGTGTCTGGGACACCACTGAGGCCAAACAGTCCTCACCCACCACAAGGAGGTCTGTCCCTGGGTGGAGAGACATTGCTCAAACAGGTGCAGGCAAGTGAGAGGGAAAGAGGACACCCACCAAGCCCTGCTCACAGTGAAAGGTAACCCAAGCACTCACCCACCTGCCACTCCCCCGGACACCAGAGTCGCCACCACCGGGCACTGACGGCGACTAACTTTGGCCAGAAGTTTGAAAAGGAGCCCATCTCGAGCCATTGCATACAGGATCCGTGGCATGGGGAACATGGAGCCCAGGAGGCTGCAAGAGAGAGGGGAGGAGATGGGGGAGAAGAGGGGAGGAACCCAGGAGGTGCCATCCTGCCTTTTGATCCCAAGGGAACTCCCTTTCACCTGTATGTTCCATGACCTTCTCAAGACCATTCTGACAAGATCATCACTTTGCTCACCATCAGGTGTGAGGGACATTATCAGGGAAGAGATGTCTGCAGTCACCAGGAGCCCTGTGCGTGCCAGGACACTCCAGCCCACTCTTGTGGACACGGTGTCACCTGACCACTTCCTCCAGTGTCACACCAAGGGGTTTGGCTGCTCTCCCTGGTCAGGAAGGGCCAGGCTGGGAACAACAGGATTTGTGTGGAAGGGATTTCAGCCAAACAGGAAAGGCAAGGAGGAATTCAGGAGGAAGGGGTTGGAGATATCTCTTGGATGTGTTACAGCTCCAGTACCTTGCTCTGAACCACGGAACCGCCATCAGAGGACGCCCCTCACCTGGTGGTCAGGGCACACAGTGACCCCGCAGCCACAGCATGCTTTGCACTGCTCCAGCCAATGTACTCAAAAGCCACTGGCAGTGGGCTCATGGTGTCTAGGAGGTAGTAGGGCATCATCAGGGTGAGGGCAGCAGACACCCCAGAGTACGCCAGGAAGCAGATGAGGAGGGAGAGGATGATGCCCATGGGGATGGATCTCTGCGGGTCCCTCACTTCTTCCCCTGGAGAGGACAAGCTCAGCTGTAGGAACAGATGCTCATTTAATGTGCATGGCATGCTAAGAGCTCAGCTCAGGTTGGAGAGAAGATCCTATATCCCCCCCAAGAGAGGACACAGAGACCTTCTAGGTAGGACCACTGGACCTCCTGAGCCCCAGAGATATTGGGATAGAGAACATCTCTGCTTCAGGATTAGCCCAGACATTCCATGTGGACTCTTAGGAGAGGCAGGAGAGGATGGCTGCTGCACAGAGCTGGGAATGTGCCCATTTCCCAGCCTTACACCAGTTCCTGGGGCTGTGGGGACAGTCACTGCCACAGCCTCCCAGCCTGCAGAGGGGATCCCACCAGCAGCACCCCCACCTCACTTACCTGTGGTAGCGATGCAGTCAAATCCAACAAAGGCATAGAAACAGGTAGAGGCTCCAGCCAAAGTCCCAGTGAAACCATAGGGCATGAAGCCTCCCACCCCAAAGGCACTGGTCATGTTGTTGGCCATGGACTGGTTCCTGGGAGGAAGAGGAAGAGTCAGGCAGTGCAGGGGGGATCAGTGCAGTGGGATCCCAGGCTGGGGTCATCCAGGATGAACAGTCCATCCAACCTGCTCAACCCTCAGCATCAACCCAGCAGGGCTTAGGACTTTGGCTCTTTGACACATTGCCAAGAGAGAGAAATGGAGAAAGTGAGATTTCCTGGGATAAAGCACTGAGGGTTGAGTCCCCATCCCACCCTGAAGGCAGCACAGGGAGGGCAAAGCCCCTCATACCCAGCCTCGTGGGCAGCTGCCCGTGGCAGGTCATCCTCCCTGAGCTTCCAGTTGCTTGTTTTGCCTTTGATGAAGCCACTCACTGTGACAAAGAGCAGGATGAGCACATTGAGAGCAGTGAAGGCTTTGTTGACCATGGTGGACTCCTTCACTCCAAAGGAAAGAAGCCCTGGAGAATAAAATATCAAAACTGGATGAGCTCCCTGGATGATGCCAGGGTAGACATTACTGGGGAGGGTGGAAAAGGGGGACAGTGATAAATTCAGGACAACTTGGAGATTTCCCCAGATTCCCTTTCTGTTCCCCATTCTTTGCTCAGAGAAATGGCAAAGTCTCAGATGGGGTCAGCACCATCCTAAAGAGCCCACAGTGGGGTGAGGAGCTCATTGTACCTGATGGAGGGTGGCACAGAAGGAGGCACCTACCTGCCAGCAGGACCACCAGGCCAGCAGCAAAGGCATCTGGGTGCTCTGCCAGCCCCACAGAGCTCATGGCTGCGTGAGCACCCAAAAACCTCCCCATCTTCTTGCCAAGAAGCTGGTCAAAGGTAGCACTCCAGGCCCGGGCAACGCTGGCAGTACCTGGGGAGAGGTGATGGCTGTGTTCTGGTGGTTCTGGGAGCTCTCAAAGGACACCCAGCAAAGCCACCAACACAGAGGTGGGAGGGATCGAGAGGGCCTTATACCGATGACGTAGGACAGCAGCAAGTTCCAGCCAGCGAGAAAGGCCCAGAGCTCGCCCACTGTCACGTAGCTGTAGAGATAGGCAGAGCCAGCCAGGGGCACACGGGCCCCAAACTCGGCGTAGCACAGCCCTGCCAGGGCAGACACCACAGCTGCAATCAGGAAAGAAAGGACGATGCTTGGGCCAGAGCTGGTTTTGGCCACCTCCCCTGCCAGGACATAGACACCAGCCCCCAGCGTGCTGCCCACTCCCAGGGCAACCAGATCCACGGTGGAGAGGCAGTGGCGGAGGCTGGAGCCCTCTGAGCTGCCTGGGACTTGTTTTCTGCGGGAGAGCAGCTTCAGCACAGAGCGTAGGTAGCCCCAGCTTGGCATCTGCAGGAGAGGAAAGCAGCAGGCGTGAGGACACTGCTGCCCCAGGGGCACTGACCACCCTGGGGCTGTGACACAAACCAAGCCTCAGTGGTTTGCTGCAGCTCCCACCATTCACACAGTGTTTCTGCTATGCTGCCTGTTCTCTGTCTCTGCCAGAAAAACAGCCCATTTTGAAGCAAGATGGGGCTAAAGCAGCTGTGCTGCTCTCTCATCCCCAGTGACAAGTGGAGCAATGCATGACTGGAGTTTGTTTGGCTCTGTACAATTTGTGAGAGGGGACAAGGACACCTGTTTGTCCCCCTGCCAGCTCAGAAAGTCCTGTTGCTCCAGCAGGGACACACAGCCAGGATTATCCCAGCTTTGACACTGGAACTATTTGAAATGCAGAAACCATGCCAGAGAAGGAGGGATGGGAGATGCTCTGCTCCTGGAAGTTGCCCTGAAGTGCACCAGGAAGGACCCACCCGCTCAGCTGGAGATGCAGCACCTGCAACTGTGGGTCAATGGCACAGCTCAGGTGAAGACTGCATCCCCCGGACCCTCAGCCTGTGCAGTGATGCTGTGGCTTGCTGGGGCACCAGGGGTGATGTCAGCCTGGCAGAAACCCCAAATTGTGTGCGACATCTGTGCTTGGGGGTAGGGGGTGCCTTGGTATGGCATGCCTGGGATTTGTGTGCATTCCCCCATCCTGCACACCCTTTCCAAGGAGCTCCAGGACTGGAGAATCTGCCTTCACATCCCATGGTGCTGCCAGGACCTCCAGGTAACCCCACAGCAAAGCAAAGTCGGTGCCACACACTCCAAATTCCATAACCCTGCTACTTACACGGCCAGGACAGTGGAAACCCTGCCCACTGTCACATCCCCGTGGCACAGGGGACATGTGATCCCTGCTGTGGCATGGAACTGGGGGCGACAGGGACAACCCCTCCCGGCACCCCAACCCGCAGGATGAGGAGCTCCTGGTGGCACAGGGAGCTCCGATCTCCAGGACAAATGCTGTCCCCTGGGGATGAGGAGCCGCCGCCCTCCCGCCCCGCCAGCAGCACCCACCCGCTGCACAACCCCAGTCCCGCCCAGGGCACCTCGCCCCGGTGATTTTCCCTTCTCCTGCAAACAAACTACTCACCCCGGCCATCCTCGGGGCAAACTGCTCCAGCGGCGAGCTGGTGGGGACGACGAGCACCCGGCAAGCCCCCCGTACACTCTGCCCTTAAATCCCTTTAGGGAGTGCCCTGGCCCTCCCCCCGCTGACCACCGCTCTGGGCTGCACAATGGGAAATCTATGCAGAAATATTTTTCCCACAACGCCTTCCAAATCATACACACAGCCTGCAATGCTAATAGGCTCAGAGGCATTACTGAGGGAGTTTAGTTCACTTTTCCAAGCTGCCAGGGCAGGTGGAAGGGAGAAACCCTTCCCTCTGTCCCTGCTCCCTCGCAGCAGGACCCACATCTCCATCAGTGGAGCTGGTTTTGGAGGAAATGCAGGCACAGAGGAGCAGTAACAAGGCCGGGTTGGGGTTTAGGGATGTGTGTACCTGCAGCTATGACTGAGCCCAGCCGCCCCTGGGGAACACGGCAGGAGGTGAACAGGTACCAAAATGGACTGCAGCAACAAGGCAGAGGAGCACAGACCCAGCTCCATAGGATGTTTGCAGCAGCATTGCAGCTGTAACTCCCTGAAGCAAAGTCCTGAGGCTGCCTGCATTTCCCTGGTGTTTGGGCATTCCTGGGGTGCAGCTCACAGGGCTGAGCAGCAGAGTGCAAGCAGGAGCTGGGCTTAGTCCAGAGCTGGGCTTAAATGAGGGTACAGGGCTGTGTGGATGGGGGTCCCAGGTGAGGCTGCTTGGGGCCACTAAGGCATATGAGTGTCCTTGGGCACCAGCATGGCTTTTCTGCAGGGCTGCTGCTCACAAGGAGAGGCCATGGAGGAAGTGATGGGGTGACCTGGTTGGTCATCAGCATCCTTGGAGAAGAGGGCCAAGCCTGGGCTCTGAGGAGAAGTTGGAAGATGGTGTTTTGGGATGAAGACCTAACTTTGATTTTATTGTAGATTGTACTCAGAGTCTGCTTACAGTAATTGGTGACAAAGACCTCTCAGGCTGGGGCTCAGCCCATCCTCTGGCTTTCAGCTTGCAAGGAGCAGAGGAAGGGAACAGGAGCCATGCAGGAGCAAAGCAAGGAAGGATCCAGAGCATCTAAAGCACAGATGTACACTCTAACCAAAAGGCTGCCTTGTCCTGGCTCTGTGGGGCAGCCCCATATCCAGAGCACCCTGTGAGCTGCTGGGCACTGTGAGCACCTCTGGGGCAGGGGGGCTCAGCACACCATGGCACAGCCAGGGGCACCAGGAGGAGAGCAGGGCTGTTGTCCCACACTGCAGCACAGGGTGAACAAAGCCCTGCTTGTCACCCACGCCATCTCACATGAGCGAGGTCTGCAGATACCAACGCCAGCCCAAGGGAACATTGCCCTGAGGGAAAAACAGGGCAGGAAGGAGAAGCCAGCGCTAGCTGGCCATGAGGGTCTCACCCTCCCAGGCTGCCTCCAGGGGAGCACAGCCCTGTGGCTGCTTGCCAGCCATCGGCTATGTCACACCCAGCCTGGGGTCCGTGCTGCCCAGGACAGGCAGGGCTGAGCAGCCCAGCTGTCCCAGAGAGATGCTCAAGCCAGTGGGTACCACCAGGGCTGGGATGCCTGAAGGTTACACACCAGCAGCCTTCAGCACCTCCAAGGGTCCCTTGAGTTTATCTGCTCTTGCTGCTGCCAGACTGGGCCTCCAGCCCTGCTGCCACCTCTGTGCCGGCTGGGCAAGGGGTGGTGGCAAAGAAGGAGCTGGGTTAACGTGGGTGAGGCAGGGAAGGAAACGGCCTCGGGGCACTGCAGGCAACGGCACAGCCCGCCAGGAGCATCCTGGAGAGACTAAGCCTGCATCTCATCCCTGTGTCTGGGAAGAGAAGGTTGGGGGGAAAACCAGCTCATTGTGCCAGCTCGGGTCGTGCCGCATGGGTGCTCATTGCAGAGCCTTGGTCAGCACCTCCCTCCTTAAGCAGGTCCTGGGGAGCAGTGTCCAGCCATTCTTCCGTCCTCCGACTCCTGCAGAGAGTCAGGGACGGACATTTCCCGGCCATGAGCAGGGAAGGGGTGATTCGGTGCAGCAGGAGGTGGCTGGCGGCAGGAGCGGGAGGCCGTGGGGCACCCTGCACCCGGCCAGGAAACCACAGCTGGGGGTCAGAAGGGGTGAGTGACATTTCCGTAGCTGAAATGCAATCACCGGTATTGCCTGGCAGCGTGCGTGTCACCGCCGCTGGCACAATGCCCCTGCACACACCAGTGGGGCTGTAGTGCCAGGCGACCCCCTTTCCCACAGCCGGGCAGGAGCAGGGTGACTCTGGGGGGACACCGGGTGCCGCCGCACCGCGGGCTCCCGGCGGAGGTCTGGCGTGGCACCCGGCACAGGTCTGGCACGGCACCGGGGGTGGGATGTGGCCCCGGCCATGGCAGGCGGGGACTCGGGGGCGGTGACGTCTCGCCGTGAGGAAACAGCTGCTCGCCAAGGACGAGCGCTCGGCCACAAGAACAGCCCGAGCGCGGCGGCGGCGGCTCCTGCGAGNGGGCACCTCTTTCCGGAATAGCCTGGGGGGAGGAAAGTCACGGAAAGCCCTTGTTGGGCCGTGAGCTGTGCAAGCGGAGGCTCCCTCCAAGGGGTGGCGGCAGGGGGAATCCCTGGGTTTTTTTCCTTTTATGAAAAATCTTTCCCTTTTGATAAGCCCCCCGGTGGGTGCTGTCTGAGGTGGGCGCTGGCGGGGCTGCGGGCCCCGCTGGGTGTGTCCCGGCCAGGATGCGCCTTAGCCCGTGCCTTGGTGCTGCGGCGGCTGCGGAAACACCCATCCCTCCCTCCAGCTGGGATCCGAGCAGAGGATCCCCTCTGGTTTGGTGCCCGCCAGGTTTGCACAGGTAAACCCACAACTACCCAGAGACTCGGAGCTCTTGAAGGCCCGGGAGGCTTTTTGGCGGTGGGGTGGGGCAGGGCACTTTGGGGATATCCCTAGCCCCACCAGGAGGATGGATGCCGCTGGTTTTTTAACCCGAGGAAGCTCCTTTTGCTTCAGGACAGCGGGTGGCGGGGGCACTGGGTGCTGTGGTCCCCGTGCTGGGGGACCCCGCAAGGCAGTCGGTCCCCTGGGGTGCAGCCCCTGAGCTGAAACCTGGTGGGGGGGGCTTTGGAGAGGCTGCAGGGGTGCATTGCTGGCGAAACAGAGGCTTCCACAAAGGCTGTGCACATCATTTAGGATTTCTCATGGGGCCCCATAACCCACATTTCTCCAGTGTTGGGTGGGGGGCAGGTGTACCCCCATGCTGGGGCACTGCTGCCCGTGGCTGTGGTGTGTTTGTCCGGGGATTTTCCCGGGGCTGCTCCCCCGGCCTCTGCGGAGGTGTCAGCAGCAGGGGGGGGACAGGGACAGGTCACTACAAGGACAGGTCGGGGACTGGGTGTGGTCGGCGATTCTCCACCGCTGCCGAGATGAGTTGGGTGGCCTGAGCCCTGCTGCCATGCATGGAGCGAGGGACAAGGGCTGTGCCATGCTCGGATTTCCCCACTCCCAGGAGGTTGCACAGCCTCACGTACGGGCTCCAAAGCGGCATTTACAGGCTGCATGTGCCGGGGGTGGGGTCCCTTGGCAGCCTCCCAGCGCCGGCCGCAGTGCGGCCCCACTGCGTGTGGGGCGTGTGGGGCTGCCCCCCAGCCCGGAGCCGTGTGGAGGGGCTGGGGCTCACAGCCTCCCCAGCTGAAGAGAAAAAGGGAGGTGAAAGCAGCTCTGGTTTTCTGCAAAACTTTCTCCCCTCAACCAGAGTGCCTGCGGGTTCTAAAAGCTTCCTGTAGCCAAGGAGGGGGACCCAGCTGCGCTGCTGGCTGCAGGGCTGGGTGTCCCCTTGCATGGGTGCTCCTGCAGGGGTGCGCAGCCAAGCTAGGGATATTCATGTGATTTCTCCTGCTCGCTCCACGGCATGAAACCGAACTCCTCTGGGGTCAGAAATCCCCCAGGGTGGCCCTGCTCTGCTTTGAATTTTTCTGCAACGTGTCTCAGAGGGAGGGTGAACAAGCCAGGCGGGGCTGGGCCTCATGGCCGGCCTCAGCTGACGCTCAGCGGTTCATTCATGGCTGGGCTCCATTTTCCAGCTGTTTTTCTCCCTCTACCAGCTTCCTCGGAGCAAATGGCGCTGATGGGGGACTTCCTCTGGGAGGGTGGGGAGAGCCCACACCGCAGTGGGTTGCAGTTATAAATGGTGCTGGTGTTAGAAAACAACCTGCGAGTTACCCTGGAAACCCAGCTGTGTTTGCAGGTCTCCAAGGATGTGTGGGACTGATGGTGGCCTTGATGGCTGCACAGAAACTCAGATAAAAGCTGCTGGGATCCTGTGGGGGCTGCTCCAGCACCATGTGACAAGGGAATGTCCCCAGCAGCTGCTAAAGCTGGGATGGCCCCAGGGCTTGGGGGCTGCAGGGGAGCAGAAGGGACACTACAGAGTGCAGCAAGAAGGCCCAGCCCTGCGGAGGATGCTCGGCTTGTTTCCACATATTCAGCACATTTTTCCCCCGTGGTTTCTCTTGGTACTGGCAGGAAGCTGTTCAGGGCCCTGCACTGCCCCTGGCCTGCGGGGTCCCCTCAGTGCCAGATACCAAAGGCTCGGTGACCACAGGGTGGCCAGAAAAGCCTCTCTCCCCATTCCATCCTGCAGCACCTGGATTTCCCTCCCGTGGGCACCACACTCACAGCCCAGGAGGGAGCAAACCATCCCTTAACTAACACAGCCTGCTGATAGGGGCTTTGCCTCATGTTGACCTCTCTGTTCCCTTCCACAGCTCCTCCTTGCCCTCGCTCCAGTGATTTCCAGCCTGGGAAGCCATGGCACCCAAAGGAAAGGTAAGGGTGACCTCCACACGGCAGGGATGGGGCCTGGGGAGCCTCAGGGCAGACCCCAGAGCTGGGGCAGCATCTCCAGCAGCAGCAAGGATGGTGGTGACGTGCATGGACACCATGCTGCCCATAGCCTGTTTACATTCCTGCCTCTCCAGCCAATGCTGTCTGGATGTGATGCAGATGGGGGAAATGCTGGGCTGGGGAGCAGGGACAGCAAGGAGCAAAAATCACAGTGGGATGGGGAAGAGAAGCAGGGCCGTGGGAAGGGGAGGAGAAGAGATGTTGCACTGGGGATTTGAGAAAAATCCCGCCTGAGCATGCTGCAAGGCGTGCAGCCCTGTTCGGACCTCCCCCCTCTCCCCAGCCTGGATTAGTTCCCACTCCAAACTGGGGCTGGCGCAGTGTGGCAGCTGGGTGAGCAGGTGCTCCCCTGCAGCCAGGAAAACATCTCAGGGTGGGTGGAAAGCCCAGCCTCGGTGGGCAGCTGTGGCTGGCTCAGCACAGCCTGCCTGCTGGCAGGGGCCGAGTCCCAGCCCAGAGCCTCCCTTCCCCACTGCTGGAGCCGGGCTCTGCTTTCCATTCCCTGCAGAAATCAAACAGTTATTTCCTCCAGCCTTTTACCCAAAGCTTCCTGCCCAGCTGAGGCAGTGGCTGCTCTAGGTGGGCACAGTGTGGGTGAACATTTCCCTGTGGTGGTCCCGGACCCCAAGCAGCCTCAGAGTGGGAGAGAGTGAAGCCACGCTGGGAATTTTGCTTCCACCCTCCTGGCCCCAGCGTGGCTTATTTTTAGCTGGGAGGTCCTGGACAGGCCGGGATGACTCAGAGGCTGGAGGAGGGGTGGTGGAAGGCCCCTGGCAGCTGAAACAGGATGGAGAGTGGGATGGGGGTACGAGGAGTATGCAGTGAGCAGGATGCTATTTCCATCCTAACTGATGTTCCCGCACTTCTCTGGAGCTTGTTCCCACTGAGGATGCAGGGAGTGTGGGGTGATGCACAGCACAGAGCTCCTGCCTCAGTTTCCCTCACCCCATCAAGGCATCTCATGCTTCGATAGTCCAGCAGGCAGAAACACAGCCCTGCTCCTCCTCCATTTAACCACGGCAAACATCTTGACTCCCCAGTACCCTCCAGCCACCCTTGTTCACTCCTGCTGCCTCCAGGCACCTCCTTTGCCTCGCAATTTATTTCCATCTCTGCAAGGCATATGTGTGGCAGCAGCTTGTGCCAAGCCAGGAGGGTCTGGGAGCTGCTGGGAAGCGGGGCTAAATCCAGCTCTCCCGATGAATCACCTGCAATACGATCTGTCCTGTGCCTGCCTGGCTCCCTCCCTGCAAGGGCAGCATCTCCTCGTGGTCCCTGCCACACGGGACACCAATGCCAGCAGCTCCTCCCAGGAGGACCTGTGGGATGTGCCCATTTTCTCTCTGGAAACAGGAGGACAGAAGCTGGTTTGTTTCTGAAGGTGCTGGGTGGGATGTGCAGCAGAGCTGTTGTGCTGAGGCACTGGGATGGGAGCCAGGGGAGCGGTGGGTGTGGAGCTGCCCTCTGTCCATCTCCTTGGGCTCATTCCTGGAGGCACTTCCTGGGTCAGGGACATTGATGCCCATCTTCTCCAGGGATATGCTGGCTTTAGATGTCCATGCTGGCAGCAGGCCTGGCCCTCTGCACAGCTCCTGAGGATCTTAAAGAAGCCTTGCTGAAGATCCTGAACAGATAAGCCCAGGGAGGTGCACACACCCAGCTGGCACGTGGTACAAGCAGAGCCAAGGGAGGATGCTGAGTTTCCCAGGGTGCTGACACAGCTGACAGCCCCAGCTCAGCTCCCAGCCCTGCTGTTTCCCAGCAAGACCACTAAGGAAATGCTGCTTCTCAGTTCTTCGCACTCTGTGCCTCTGGTGGGGATGTATCCCAGTTCCTTATGTGGGACCAGCATGGTTTCACATCTCCTTCCACCCCGAGTGGTGCTGATCACATTCGGAGTCTGGCTCCAGGCTCCCCTGGGGTGAATTGCCCTGGGCAAAAATGACCTGGGGAGGGGGATCTTGGTCCCTCCTTTTTTCTGAGGTCTCTGGAGGTGTCATTCCTGGCTCCCTGTTGTGCAGCCTGGAAGTGGCAGAAGAGCAGATAGAAGTGGATCATGCCAACCCCCCGGATTTCTCAAGGAAAGTCCTTCCCAATATCCAGGGTCTCTGCTCCAACCCCTGGGATCAGCCTGGGCCCCATAGGAGTGCCTGCTGGGGCAGGACAAACTGTTGGAAGTGCTGGTGCTTCTCAGTGTTTTCCACTTAGCAGCCCAGGATGACTTTGTGCCTGTAAATTTGTCTCCTTGCTTGGAGGCCATGCTGAGCCTGGGCATCCTCAGCATCCGGAGTGGTTCCTTGATTGCAACAGGCACTGGAAAATTAATTCCCTCTGTGGGAAGGGAGAGCAAACAGGAAAGGAAACAACTACAGCGAAGAACAACAACTGTTTATGTTTGAGGCTGAGCTTTGTCTTGGGCAGCCTGAGCCAAAACGGATCTCATCTCAATCCTGCTCAGCTTCAACTTCTCTTTCCCCCATGCCACTGGGGCTGCTCCTTCCCCTTGTACCTTCTCCCCTCCTTTCCCGTAGGTCTACAGGGGCTCAGTGAAGGATTTCCAGGGCTTTGATGCCAACCAGGATGCAGAGGCCTTGTACAATGCCATGAAGGGATTTGGTATGGATGCTCCTCCAGACTGACCCTTGATGTCCCCTGTTCCTTCGGTTGACCCTTGCATGGCTGGGTGTCCTGCATCCCTTCCCCTCTCAGATGACTGAGTGTGCTAAAGCTCTCCTGGTTTGCTTTTCTTCCTGGAGCCAGCTTGGCTCTGCCTGTCCTCCCAGCCCCAGGAAAACAGCTCTGGGCACAGCAGGGTGGCTGTGGTGAGCCCAGCCATGGGCTGCCCATGACTCCTGGCTGTCCCCACAGGCAGTGACAAGGAGGCCATCCTCGACCTCATCACATCCAGGAGCAACAAGCAGCGGGTGGAGATCTGCCAAGCCTACAAGTCCCTCTATGGGAAGGTAAAGCCAGGAACACTCCCTGGTCTGTGCCCCCACTGCAGACACAAGTGGCCATGGCTGCCACCACCCATGGGACCCACTGGGAGATGCTGTGGAGCAAAGGGTCCCCCAGCCCCTTTATCCCCCTCCACCAGGACCTCATTGCAGACCTGAAGTACGAGCTGACGGGGAAGTTTGAGCGGCTGATTGTGAGCCTGATGCGGCCCCCAGCTTACGCTGATGCCAAAGAGATCAAAGATGCCATCTCGGTAAGGAGTGGGCACCCCCCAGGGCCCCTCCAGGGACACCCCAGCCAGCCCCATTGCTCATGGGGCTGTATCTCTGCCCACAGGGTGTCGGCACAGATGAGAAGTGCCTCATTGAGATCCTCGCCTCCCGCACCAACCAGGAGATCCATGACCTGGTGGCTGCCTACAAAGACGGTGAGGGCTGGGGAAGGGCAGGGGCTGCCCTATCCCCTCTTGAGCCATGAGAAGGGCAGAGGTGAAGGGATCCAGCTCTCCAGGCCTGACCTCTTCCCTTCCTTTTCCACCAGCCTATGAGAGAGACCTGGAAGCTGACATTGTTGGAGACACGTCAGGCCACTTCAAGAAGATGCTTGTTGTTCTGCTTCAGGTATGTTCATCTGTCCAGCATCTGTAGGTGATGGATGTCTGTGCCCTGCAGGGCTGAGCCTGTCTCTCTCCCACAGGGTGCCAGGGAAGACGATGATGTGGTGAGCGAGGACCTGGTGGAGCAGGATGCCAAGGTGAGGCTTGGCAGGTCACTGTGACAGGTGGTATCTGGGCAGGGATGGGGCTGGTGGCACTGGGATGATCTGGATTTAGGCCTGCAAAAGGTGGGTGGGTGCCAAGGGCAGCACCCTGAGTCAGGCTGTGCCGCCTTCCCCATCCCACAAGGACCTGCTGGAAGCTGGTGAGCTGAAATGGGGCACAGACGAGGCCCAGTTCATCTACATCCTTGGCCGGAGGAGCAGGCAGCATCTCCGCCTGGGTGAGCATCACCTGCGAGCTCAGGGTGGGCTTGAAGGTATCTTGGCAGCTTCTCCAGGCATCTCCTTGCTCTCATCCCACAGTCTTTGATGAATATCTGAAGATTGCTGGGAAGCCAATTGAGAGGAGCATCCGGGGAGAGCTCTCTGGTGACTTTGAGAAGCTGATGTTGGCTGTGGGTAAGGCAGCCCTGCTCGAGGATTCTGCAAAAACACACCACTGGTGCACCTCCTGGGGTGCAAGGGCTCAGCACCAGGGACAGCAGGGTCAGGGCTGTGGCTGTACCTGGTATCAGGGAACTCAGGGAGACTCCTTCAGGGCAGGTGGGGATGCTGGATGTGGTTCCCATGGGGTGTGGATGCTCAGAGGTTGGGGACACTGGGGGCACTGGTGAAGCTGGGTGCTGGCATCCCTCACACCTCAATTTCCCTGCAGTGAAATGCATCAGAAGCACGGCAGAGTATTTTGCTGAAAGGCTCTACAAGGCCATGAAGGTGAGTGAATTTCCCCTTCTCCACAGGGCCCCCCCAGCACTGCAGGGAGCTGGCCAGAGGAGGGGTCCCCTTGCCACAGGGTGCTGCTGAAGAGCAGGGTGACACAGGTCCATGAAGGCAGGACTTACGTGACCTGGGGTCTCTGCTCTTCCCTCCAAAGGAGTTATTCCTTCAGACCCAGGGCTGGGTAGACCCAGGGCTGGGTAGAAATCAGATAGAGGGTCTCACATGTGCTGGGCAGGGTTGCTTGGCCATCCCAGGCTTGATGCGGGGGTTGCTCCACTGCAGGGTCTGGGCACGAGAGACAACACACTGATCCGCATCATGGTGTCCCGCAGCGAGATCGACATGCTGGACATCCGGGAGGTGTTCAGGACCAAGTATGAGAAATCTCTCTACAACATGATAAAGGTAAGTGCTACAGGTCCCCGCTCACCCTCCAAGAGCTGCTGGTGCTGCCTCCCTCATGATGCCAGCACCCCTGGGAGGGCTGTGCTGAGTGTCCATCTCTGAGGACAAGCTGCAGGGAGAACCCTCTCCATGATCCCAGCCCGTGGCACTACCTTGACTCTACCTACTGCATGGTTCTCTCCATCTGCCTTTCCAGGAGGACACCTCTGGGGAGTACAAGAAGGCTCTGCTGAAGCTGTGTGGAGGGGACGATGAGTAAGACTATCTGCCACCCCCGTGTCCCTCTTCATCCCCTTGGTGCTGGGTACAACCTCTGGGTCAGAGCCTGGTGGAGCACCTGAACCAGCAGCACCCACAGTGACAGTGGTTTGGTACGGGGGGCCCTGTGGCCCCTCTCTGTATGGCCAGCCACGATGTCATGGTCCCTTCTTGGCACATGAGAGCCCTGCAGGGCAGGGCCAAACCCCTGGAGGGAGGATGCTCCGGTGGGGGAGGTTGGGATTCACCACACATTTCCTCCCATCCCCACCCATCCAGCCCCATAGCAAGCACCTGGCTCCTGCCCCTGTGCCCAGTGGAAACAAAACAGCCCTCATGGAGGGGCAAGACAGGGTGAGGGGGACTGTTGGCAGGTGCAGGGCCCCCGTGGCTCACTGTCCCCTGTCCTTGCCCTCCCGTTGCAGCGCTGCAGGTGAGTTCTTCCCCGAGGCGGCGCAGGTGGCCTATCGGATGTGGGAGCTTAGTGCGGTCAAAGTAGAGGTCAGCACCCCCAGCCCCCTGTACTCCTCTGTGCTGCCTGCCAGCTTGGGACCCCTGGCTGCTCCTCTCTGCCAAGGGGCACGGCCAGCCCCACGTCTCTGCTCTGCCTCTCACTCCCCGGCTTCTCTCGATGCCATTCTCTGGTTTTGGGGTACGAGGCTGGCCGCCCCCCGTGGGCTCCACTAACCCCCTCCTCTCTCTGAGGCCTTCCTCCCTTGGGGCAGTGGGTCCTGCATGTCTGTGCAATGCATCACGTGCAGCCCTGGCTCCAGTGCCCACCAAAGAACTCCTGCCCTCCTGGGTAACCCAGAGATGCCCAGGGCATGGCTGCACTATGGAGAGTGGCACCCTGCATGCAGCTGGAGCTCCCACAAAAGGGTGCTTTAGGATGTGGAAAATAGATACCCTGAGCCCTACATGAACACTGTGAGGATGCAGATGTGTTTGGAGCTGTAAGGACACAGGAGGGTAGAACTGCAGGGCAGGAGTGGGCACCCTTTCAGTGACTCCTCTTCTGTCTCTCAGTGATCGTGGCCAGCCCAGGCTGAGATGTGCCAGTTCTAAGGCAGGCAGGTGTAGCACTGGCCAGGACACCAAGACTCCAGGGAGTGTCTGTTGCTGTCTTCTTCCTGCTCTCTGCTGGTCTGGCTATGGTTTGCCCTTAAAGGAAGGGGTGACAGTGGTGGGGAGATCTGCACTGATCCCCAGGTGCTTGCACTAACACAGAACCTGCTTTGGCCTCCGCTTGCTGGGTGGCACCTTCCTTCCTTCTCTCCATCCCTCCTTCTCTCCATCCCTCCATCCCTTCATCCCTCCCTCCCATCTCGGGGATGAACCTAAACCCCTCTGCATCCACAGCTGCGAGGAACTGTGCAGCCTGCAGGAGACTTCAACGATGACGGGGACGCGCAGGTGCTGAGGAAGGCAATGAAGGGCCTGGGTAAGTGGGGACCATGAGCTCAGGCCCTTCCTGCTTCTCCTCAACAGCTCCTAGGGCAGAAAATCCACCGTGGCCCCCACAGGGCTCCATGGAAACCCCAGGGGGAATAAAGAGATGGAGCTGTGGGAGCTCTCCCTTCCCCACCACTTTGTGTGGGTGGCCATGTGCCCATGACCAGGGGTGACATGGAGACACAGTGTAGCTCTGCTGTTGTTGCAGGAACGGACGAGGGGGCCATCATTGAGGTGCTGACCAAGAGGAGCAACGCCCAGAGGCAACAGATCCTGAAGGCTTACAAGGCTCATTATGGCAGGGTACTGCAGCCTTCATCCCACCCTGCGTCCTCCTCCTGCCCACATCCTGCCCCCTCCCACATGGAGATCAACCCCTCACTGAAAGGAATCCTGCCCAGGGAGCAGTGGGCAGCTGGGGAGCACCCACATGCCCTGGCACTCCCCCAGGAGAAACAGAGTTGTCACAGCGGCCTCCCACTCTGGGTGCCCCACCAGCCCAAGCAAGGGTCCCATCCTCAGTTCCACACAGAGGACTCCAGAGCCAGGATCTCCCCAAAGCCACTCAAATATGTGACTTTAGAAACCCAGGGGTTTTCACAGATGCCTCCAATCCCCACGCTCTCTTCCCCTTTTTTCTCTCTCATGTTGCCTCCACTGCAGAAGCAGCTGGGGACTGAACCCTCAAATGCTTTTGCAGGACCTGATGGCAGACCTGAAATCCGAGCTGTCGGGCAGCTTGGCCAAGCTGATCCTCGGGCTGATGCTGACGCCGGCACAGTACGATGCCAAGCAGCTGAGGAAGGCTGTGGAGGTAATTGCCACACTGCTGGTGTCAGTGCCAGCATGGGAGGACAAGGTGTTTTTCGCTGTGGCTGTACCCACACTGCTGGTGTCCCAGGGCTGTGAGCACCCCAGGGTCTTGTCTCCTGTAGAGAAGAAAAGATCAGAAAGCACCAGGACAAAGACCTGGTTTGCACTCAAGACTTGCTGGGAGCCCTGTCTGGCCTCTCTGCAGCCCAGCATGCTCAGCCAGCTGGCAGCCACAGGAGAGCCAGGGTAGGGGAAAACCAGTGACATGCTCTGCTATCCACCAGTCACACCAGCTGGGACCCCACTGACAGCGTATTTGGATGCTTTCCTGTTGGTTGCTACCAGCCCTTGGGGCCATTTGCTGGATGTAGACTTTCGCCACATGGTTGACCTGGACCCCTCCTTGCCTTCTTGCAATGCCACCATGTCCCCATGTGGTGTTGGCACCTGCAGCACCCATCATGCCACTCTCTTCCAGGGGGCCGGCACAGATGAGAGCGTCCTCATTGAAATCATGGCCACGCGGAACAACCAGGAGATCAGGGCTATCAATGAGGCTTATCAGGAAGGTATGGCACAGGAGGGACGGGGGGAACACCCAGGTTCTGGGCACAGATCACACTGCACAAGGCCCTTCCAGAGCCCAGGCAAAGTTGTGTCGCTGTTGTACCGTGAAAGGCGAGAAACAACACAACTCAGATTCCAGGTCCAGGGTGAATCGAGCCCCATTTATTGAAGACTGCTTTTATAACTTGGTTTTCAAAGATGACAGTAAAACCATTGATTCTTTGAACAGCCACCCCTTGTCCTATTGGCCAAAGCTCACAGCACCTACTTCAAAATATTTTTTCAATGCGTACCATAACAGTTCTGCAAAACAGAAACCAGGCGCACAGATAAAGACAGTTTACAAAACCGTCTTCACTGTTTTCATCTAGTCTGTGTGTGAAAGCAATGTGCTCACAGAATACTGAGAAAAGGCTGAAGAATTTCTCTGCTTTTAACTTTTTAGCATCTACAGGGCTGGGTCCACGGCTTGGTGCTGTGAAGGTCTATTAGTCCCTCCAGCAGAGCACTGGTCCTGGCCTCTCTCCATTTCACAGTGACATGCCCCAGCTCTGCCATCAATGTCCTTCCCCGAGAGCTCTTTCACAATGATCCTGTTTCCTCCAGAGTACCTGGAGCAAGAGGCTGGGCCCATGCTCAGGGCATTAGAGCTGCTGGGCTGATGCCCTCTTCCCTTGGCCTGAGCACAGCAGAGGGAGGCATCTGCTTCAGCCATGCTTCCCGTGGGGATCAGGGGCACAACAGGCACTGGTAGGTGGGAAGCTGAGCTGCGGGGCTCAGCCATCTCTTCTCCACAGCCTACCACAAGAGCCTAGAAGATGACCTGAGCTCTGACACATCAGGGCATTTCAAGAGGATTCTCGTCTCCCTGGCTCTGGTAAGGGCAGCTCTCACTGGGGATTATCTTCTCCCTGCCACAGGCAGTGCTGGGGGTCTAGAAGGACAGTGGCTGGAGAAGACAGAGCATCACTGCCTGGCTGGGGTAGTGCTGCTGGACTCTGCCACCCCCTCACTTGGGGCTCTCCTCCCAGGAGATGTCCCCTCTCCAGCTCAATGATTTTTGTTTCCAACCACAGGGCAACCGTGACGAAGGACCAGAGAACCTCACACAGGCACACGAAGATGCCAAGGTAAGACCTCTATTGGCAGTGCTCTTAGGGGCTTTGCATTTAAAAAAAAAAGAGGATGTTGCATGCCCTGGTCTGGAATGGACATTCTCAGGGAAGCAAATGCTGCTGGGCTAGGTAAACTGCAAGGGGAGATGCCAGGTGAAATTATAACCTTGGAGGTAAAGCTCCCATGCCTGATTCCTGATGCCCTTGGCTCTGCTGCTCCGTGCATGGGGACAGCAGTCCCAGGGAGTTCTCAACCAGTAGGTTGCATCTTTTTCTGTGCAGAGCTGCCACTCTGGGGTTCAGTAACACACTGAAGCTGAAATTTCACTCTTGAGCTTCAGACACAGCTTTGGGCTGGTCTGCAGGAGCCACCCACCTCTGTGTGTTGTGCATGGGGCAGCCCTGACACACTGGGGTGCTCCAAACCTCTCCTGAGCTGTGGTGAGACACAACTGGAGGGGGATGGCTGAGCAGCCAGAAGCAGTGCAGGGGGTGTAGGGGCCCATTCCCTGGCTCAGCTCCCAGTCCCAGGAGACCTGTGACCCACGGGCTGTGTTCCCTGACCTCCTGCTCCTCCGGGCCATGTCTCTTCTGTAAGGGGCTGGGAAGATCTGTGCAGGGTCAAACCCCAGCTCTTGCTTCCTGTCCTGTGCCAGCACTGGATGTGCCAACGCAAGGGAGAGCACCACAGCATTACCAGCAGGGCTGCCGCCAGCAGAGGGAGTGGATGCTGCGCTGCCTGTATCCCTGTCCGTGCACTGCCTGCTCCCTGCCACACTCTCTGCCTGAACCTCTGCCCATGCCCTGCCTGCTCCCTGCCACACTCTCTGCCTGAACCTCTGCCCATGCCCTGCCTGCTCCCTGCCACACTCTCTGCCTGAACCTCTGCCCATGCCCTGCCTGCACCCCTGCTACATGTGCTGCTGCTCACCTTGTCCTGCTGCACAGAGAGAGCCAGGGATGACAAGCACAGGGACAAGCCAGCCAGGTGGCACCTGACCTGGCACCATGCCGTGTTTTGTCAGCAAAGCTGCCTTTCCCCTTGTCCCACTGCATCTGGCAGAGGTGGGCAGGCTGGTGGGAGCCAGCCTAGAGCCAGGCAAGGATGCTCCTTGAGGAGCAAGAGGCTGTCACCCAAGCTCCAGGGCTGGGGGAACTCACTTTATTTGGCCAAAGACCACCCTCCCAAGGCACTGGTGTAGAGGCCAAACTGGAGGAGGACGCAGGTCCTGCTCATGGGGAAGCAGGGGACCTGGGGACAGGTAATTTTAAGGGATTTTGCTAGACTTCCCTTGCTTTGTCAGGGAAGGATAAAGGTTGAGCAGCACCTTCTGACTCTGTTGTCTTCCTGTCTCTCTCTCTCCACCAGGTTGTTGCTGAGACCCTGGTGAGTGCCTGCCCTTTCGCTCCTCACCCTTCTGCATGTTTGAGGGGATGCTGAGGTCCTGGGGTGCAGGGCTGGCGCTGGGAATTGCAGCCCCACCAGCCAGGCTCTTCTGACCACATGGGCTGTGCTCACTTGCTTCAGGATGGGGGACAAAGGGACAGATGGGACTTGCAATGAGGGCACTTTCCTGCAGTGTGGGGCAGGGGAAGGAGAAAGCTACCTGCCCTGCCCTTGGGGACCAAGCCTGCCTGCTGCCGGCATGCGGGACCCGTGTTCCAGGCAGTGCGGGACTTGGGGCTGGCTTCCCTGGCTCCCCAAAAGTGGGAATTGGGAAAGGGGTGACTTTCTCCTGCAGTAACCTAATGGGTGAGAAGAGCACAGCCTCCCACTGACCCCCACAGAGGAATGGCAGCCGTTTCACCCACGGGCAGCACTGCTGTGGCCCAGGGTGGCTCATGTGTCGGGCAGCTCTGAATTTCCCCTTCAGGTGGTGTTGGTCACCCCTGAAACATTCTCCACACAGGACAAAACAAGTCTTAATGAGCATTGCAGAGCTTTTTCCATAAAAACTGGAAAACATCTTTTCTTAAAGATAGTGAGTGTGCAGCTTTACATCCATGCAGAGGAAATGCCTTTTTTAGGGGGAAAAAATCCCCAGCTATTTTCCTGCTCATAAAAGGCCACCCTCTTTGCAAAAGGGTTTTGAGTCAAGACTGGCTGTCCCAGGAAGAGCTGTTTGACATATGTGTCTCTCTCTGCTATGTCCATATCTCTGCCTCTCTCTTCACTCTTTGTTCTCTCCCAGAAACTTGCTGATGTCTCCAGCAATGACTCCAGCGACTCCCTGGAGACCCGATTCCTCAGCATCCTCTGCACCCGCAGCTACCCCCACCTCCGCAGAGGTAGGATCATGTTTCTCCATCAGCTACAACACAAGTGCTTGGACTTGGGCTGGATGGGAGATGGGGGTCCCTCCAAGGCTGAGGTTGAGCCCTCTCTCCCCAGCTGTGGTGGGGATGAGGCAGTAGGAAGATGCATTTGAGGTGGCTTGTTGAAGTCACCAAAGCCTGCTCTGGTCCCACCTGATTCAGAAGTCTCTCTCCATGGCTGAAGCTTGAGTCTCCTGGGTGCCCAGGGCTGGGATGGAACAGCTCAGCAGTGACCCCTTCTCTCTCCCCCATCCCCAGTGTTCCAGGAGTTCATCAAAATGACCAACCACGACGTGGAGCACGCCATCAAGAAGCGGATGTCGGGAGATGTGAGGGACGCCTTCGTGGCCATCGGTCAGTGCTCCCTGCAGGGCAGGCAGCCCCTTCAGCTGTCAGTGCCGAGGCAGTGTCCAGCAGATTCCTGCTGCCACTGGGCCATGGAGACTCCCAGTGGGGTTGGGGCACTTTCAGAGTCCCTAGACAGGGCCAGGCCTGCACCCTTGTACCAAGGAAGGCTTGTGGCTGGTGCAGTGGTGCCACAGCTCCTTGCTGTGATGCATCCCCCGGGTGCCACGAGCCCACTTCCCCTCCCCTCTGTGTGTTGCAGTCCGGAGTGTGAAGAACAAGCCGGCTTTCTTCGCTGACAAACTCTACAAGTCCATGAAGGTGCAGAGGGACCCTCCTGGGGCTGGGCTATGGGAGAGGGCTGTGCTGGGATTCTTTGGGACCCTGTGCTTTAACCCCCTGACAGGGATGGGGTTTGTCCTCTGACTGTCCCTGAGGGAGTAGGGAGGGCTGAGCTCAAACCAGTAACTAGGGTTAGCAGATGTGTCTGGCTGGACAGCAAGTTCAATATATGTCCAAGGAGAGATTATAGAACATTTTGGGTTGGAAGGGACCTTTAAAGGTCATTTAGTCCAATTCCCTGCAATAAGCAGAGAGGGACATCTTCAATAGTGTTTAAGGCCCCATCCAATCTGGCCATGAATGTTTCCAGAGAGGAGGAATCCACCACCCTTCTGGGCAACTTGTGCCAGTTTCACCACCCTCATTGTAAAAACTTAACTTCCTTATAACTAGTCTGAATCTTCTCTCTTAATTTAAAACTATCATCCCTTGTCCTATCACTAGAGACCCTGCTAAAAAGTTTGTCCCCATCTTTTTAAAGCACCTTTTAAGTATTAAAAAGATCTCTCCAGAGCCTTCTCTTCTTCAGGCTAAACAACTCCAGTTCCCTCAGCCTTTCCTCACAGGAGAGGTGTTCCAGCCCTCTGATCATTTTTGTGGCCCTCCTGTGGACCTGGTTCCCAGCTTGGAGTGTGCTGGAGATGCCAGGTGCATCTGGGAGCCCCAGTCCCTGCAGGGCTTTTTGTTCAAGCTCCCCCTTGCAGGGTGCTGGCACAGATGAGAGGACCCTGACCCGGATCATGATTTCTCGGAGCGAGATTGACCTGTTCAACATCCGGGGCGAGTTCATAGACCTGTTCGACAAATCGCTGCACCACATGATTGAGGTGAGGGGACAGGGACATCCCTTCCTGGCTCATCACCTTGTCTGGCTGTGTCCTGGCTCTGAGCTCTGAGGGGACCTGGGCTGTGAGCAGCTCTATGGCTGAGGGGGAACCTGCCCCCAGCAGCCCCAGTGGTGGCTGGTCTGGCTGTAGAGAGGATGTGCTGGCAGCTTCCACTGCTGCAGGGATACCTGCAGGGGGCCAAGGACATGGAGCTGTGCCTTCCCTGGGCCCAGCACCTTGAACTGGGCTTCCCCAGGGCTGGTTCTCTGACATGGCTCTCCCCCTTGCAGAAGGACACCTCTGGCGACTACCGCAAGGCTCTGCTGGCCCTGTGTGGCGGGGAGGATTAGGCGGCAGCTGGGGCCCTTCATGTCTGAGCCAGCACACGGCCACTGCCTTGATGTCACCGCAGCTTCGGGGGCTTCAGGGGATGCTCAGTCCCCTCCAGAGAACAACTCACTTTGCGCTGGAAAGCAGCACCACATTGCAAGCGGGGGAATCTCGGGGAGGGGAGCAGAGGGGTCTGGGTAGGGAGACTGTCTGTCTTGAAGCAAAATAATTCATACCCAAACATGCCACTAAACCGAGGAATTTACCCAGATGGAAAAGACAATTTTGAATCTGATAAATAAAACCTCACTGTTGCTGACCCTGGGGCAAGAGCAGTTGATTTATTGGGGCAGATTTGGGTGGGACGGAGGAGCCTTGGTGTCTCCTTGCTCCCGCAGGCAAACTTGGGCAAGAGCCCTGCCCCAGCTCCAGGGAGGGCCCTGAAGACACCACAAAACCTCTCTGAGCAATGCTTCTGCTGAGAAAGGGGCTGAAAATGCATGTGGGGCTGGCAGCAGTGCAGGGACTTCACCAAGAGCTTCACTTCATGCCTCTGAAAATCCCCGGCAGGGTTCATGCTGGTGTGTGGATGATGCTTTCATAAACCAGAGATACAAATCAGACTTGATGGCATCCATCCGTCCTCGCACGCGGTTTCCTGTGCTTTCAAGCTGCTGAAGAGGCAGTCAAAAGGCACATGCCATACAGGCTACACCCCCAAACAGTTTGTTTGCACTTCCCCCAACACTCAGGAGAAAAGAACTGGAATTTCCAAAAGCGGGAAATTCCAGCACTTTCAATTGTTTCCAAGTCAGAACAAAAAGTGGTGAATACCCAAGTCTTCCTCAGAACAGCTGGGTGAGGAAAGCTTCACCTTCAAAATATCAAAGCAGCGTTAGGAATAATAACACAATATTATTACAACACTTCAAAACCAGCTGAGGTCAAGAAGCAGCAACATGTAGAGACAAACCAGGGAAGCTGAAACAACTCAGCTGGGTGTTATCCCACTAAAAATTCCCTTGATGCCTTCCTGTAAAACATCCCCTTGTAACAAAATAACCTTTCTTGGGGGGAAACAGTCTGGCTGAAAGTTTTTCACCCTCCCCCATAATCCCCATAGAGGTTTGGGCTCCTCTGTCTTGCCTCTCTGTCTAAGTAGGATTGGGCATCCCTGTCCAAATAGCATCTGGTAGGCTGAACATACCCCACGCCTGCAGCAGCCTACAGGTCACCTGCTTGGCCAGGAACCTGCTGCAAAGACTCTGAGCAGCTGCAGAAGTTGTTTTGAAGGGAGGATGTAACCCCAATCTTCATCTGCCCGTCCCTTCCTGCGGCTCCGCACTGCAGCTCTGAGCTCTGCAGCAGAGGCTTCTGGAGACGAGGGATGGCACAGAGCCTGAGGGGAGCAGAGCTGGCCACCTCCCTGCAGCTGGGAACAGGGCTCAGGGACCCAGCTGCAGTGCCCAAGGAAGTTTTGAGGCTTGTTTGGCAGCCCATCATCCCCAGGAAGACAGATCTGGGGCAGTGGAGCCCTGTTCCTCCAGAGCAGGGGGAAACCCTGCTCGGCATTAGCACAGGGCCACAACATGCGAGCCATCATCTGCTTCCTTCTTGTTGCCAAAACAGACACCCGAGGGGTTTGTACCTGGGGGTTGTTCCCTGGGGACAGGTGTAAACACTCCAGTGACTTTTCTGGCTGTACCACGATTGCTATAAGCCAATGGCCAGGGATTTCACCACCCACAGCCTGGATGTCTTAGAGTGGCACAGGACCACAAGTCAGCCTCTCACGGCCAGTCCCCAGCCTGGTTCACGGTGATGCCACCACCAGGAGGACTGGCTGACCAGAGCACACTGGTCCCAGTGCCAGGAATTTCCCTGGCGCCTGCCACAGGCTGCTCCTACAATGCAGACAAGATAGCAGAGTCACACAATGTCTGGGGACAGGAAGGGAGAGTGAGATGAGGTTTCCTCCTTGGAGCAACTCCTGCTCCTGGAAAAGTCCTCCAGCCAAAAAGCCTCTGTCTTGCCCCAGTGCCATAGTAATCCATCTCCTGCAGCAGCTGCTGCTACAGCTGGAGCAGAAAACAGCCAGTGGTATTTTAATTGCTGTACTCAAGCACAGTCAGTACCCTATTTGAGCACAGGATACTTCAGCACCTGCCCCATGCTGAGGTTGGGTCTGCCCTACAAAGAACCACAAACTGGCCTGAGGTCAGCAGAGCTACCCATCCTAAGACAATGCCAGGAGAGTGATGGGATCTTGGGAAGCACTAGCACAGCCTCTGGGACTCTCTCAAAAAACAGCTTCCCTATCCCTATCCCTGCAGCATCCTGGTCTCCAGAGAAAATACACTTCATAAGCACCACTGTCCAGGAACACCTCTGCTCCATCCGCTGGCTCCAACCCGCCCAGTCCGAGAGCAGTCAGTGACAAATCTCATGCCTAACCTCTGTGACCAACAAGGAGGTGAGCATTTCAAGGAAGGCTAGAAAAGGAAGGGGAAGAATTAGCAAGGCTGTGAGCAGGGTAAGGGCTGGAGGCAGGTCCATGCTGGCCATCCACGCTTTAGCTTTCAGGGCTGCTTCAGGGAAGAGTCTGGGATTTACACTTTGCACATTGACCAGCAATACTGGGGGCAAGGGCTCACTTCCAGGCAAAGCCAAGGCCAGATTTCACAGGTTGCAACATCCAGAAAACCCCACGAGCTCATGTTTGCTGTGCAGAGGGCCGGACCTCTGCTCTGAGTCAGCCACTGCAGATCCTCTTTGCTGCCAGCCCCTGGAGAGGAGGAGCCACAGAGGCAGATGGGATGTCGGCCTTAATCCCCAGCACATTGTGAGCCACTTTCGTCCCACCTGCGGTCCTCCCCTTCCCCTGAGGAGAGAAATCCAACCTTCTAGTCTTGGGAAGTGGCAGAGGTTTCCTCTTCAGTTCTTCCTCTTCCCAAGGCAAAAGAGGAAGCAGGAGCCTTACCCCTCACGTCCATGTGCCTTCGCTGCCGAGTCTGTTCCCCAGAGTGAGCTGGGGAAACAGCTGAGCTCTCCAGCACTGTTCCCACATCTCTGGAGCAGCTCTACAGGATATGATGACTCCTGCCAAGCCCTCTTCTCAGGCATTGCAACTGGATGAGACATGGCATGGGGAGAGAGGAAGAGGGGAAAATCCCCTCTGTGCATGTTGCTGGTTTTGTACATTGAGACTCCAAATGATTCAAAGCTTAAGACTTGCAAGGAAATCCTCTGAGCAATCTGGTTCCCACAGTTTTTGGTATATCCACTATAGCACTGCACCAGGTCCCACCATAGCCCATCCCCTGTTAACAGTGGAGAGGGAGAGGATGGCAGGAGGTGGTGATCTCCTGTGAAGTGGGTGCCATTAGTCCAGCCAGCCTCACTTGCCAGAGGCAGAGGAAGAAGGGAGCCCTCAGTCAGCGAGAGGGTCAACCCAGCAAAGTGAGCACAGCCCAGCATCCCTGGAAAGCCAGGGTGTGATCCAACCCCCTGTGAAGGCAGGGTACTGCTGAGGCTTGGTGGAGCGGGATTGCTCCCCAATACCTCCCTTCTCTCCTGTCTTGGTCCTTTCCACGCTCCCTCCTGCCCTCCCAGCAGCCAACTATCCAAGACTCCCTCCCCTGCCTCTCCCTTGCCCTCCATCCCAGAGCCCTCCTATCCTGCCAGGTTAATTTGAGTTTCGGATTTGCATAAGCAGCAGATCACGATGTTCTGGAAATCCCCTCCTGCAGACAGAGCTTCCTCCCCACTCTCACAGCGTCACTGTCAGTCTTCTGCTTCCTTTCACTGCCGGAGCACTGGGACACATCTGACCAGCACAGCACAAACAGCAGGTCCCAGCTGCTGATACCAATAGGAATCCATCAGCAGCCCCCTGTGGAGCTCAGCCCATGAGTGGCCCTGGAATGCTGTGCCAGACCAGCTGCATCCACTGCCTGCTCTGCTCCCGCCTTGCTCCAGGGCCAGCTCCAGGCACGGCCACCCATGACATCCAGGTCCTGGCTGGCCCTGTTGCCCCATCAGGGTTCAAGTGAGCTCCATTTGCCCAGCAGCACAAAGGGCAGGGGGATTTTTCAGGCAATGGGAGCTGTTGGGCCAATTTCACTTTGGATTCATCCCACTGGGACCACCTTGCTCACTCTGGAGTGCGACTGACTTGAAGGAAGCCAGGCCTGATCTGAGACAAGCAGGAGCTGAGGACAGGGGAGTTCCACCAGACCCTATCCACAGCCTGTGCTCCTTCTCAGCCCATTTCCCACAGCACAGCACCAATCAGAGCATCTTCACAGAAGTGAGCTGCCACTGAAGGTGCTGAACCCAACTCTTTGTGCCAAAAAAAACCACCCTAGTCTGTCAACGTGTCAGCTGTGAACACACCCTCACAGCCACACAGGCGTGTTCATAAACCACAACTGACATCAGGGGAGTTTTCTCCCCTGGGAGCATGGCAGGACCAAAGGAACAAGGAAGGACCAGCAGCACCAAAAGCCTTTTGTTTTCATAGTGAAATTTGTGCTGGTGTTTGGGCCAGCCTGAGCTGGCAAGCTCAGGTAAAAACACAAGGAGCAGCTGGCTAGAGAGGTGGAGAGGGACTGGGTCAGGGCATGCCATCCACAGGTTCCCAGGTGCAGGCAGACCCCAGACCCACGGCTCCTCACCCTCCTGTCCAGCACTCACACTCCTGCCATCCAAACCAGATGGACTAAAGCTGCGCCCTCTTCAGACCTTGCAGTTCACACCCAGCAAGCACAGACCAAACGCCCTGCCAGGTACAACTGTACATACTGGCAAGGAGCTGGAATCAGCCTCTATAAAAGAGAAACACTTAAAGCCTTGGTGTTAATTCCAGCACCAGCTGGCTCCAGCCTTGGTTCTGACCACCAGTTCTCCTGGTGGATGGTTTCCAGGGATTCTCTGCAACCCAGGAAACCCATCACCTGTGCACCTCCATCAACACCTCTTCCCCGCTTCCCTGGGAAGATGCATCCTGTTCTGACTCCAGACAGGAAAAAGGATGAGATGGAAATACACATGGAGCAACAATGCCTCTTGCCAGATGCAGCAGTTTCTCTAAGGAAAAGCACGTGTTTGCAATCCTGGTGAAGTTACCCAGAAACCAAGCAAGGAAAATGATGTAACAAGGTTCTCCAGTTGTCCAAAAGTGAATCACAGCCTCCACGACAGCACCCCCCACCCCGGCTTTTGCTGACTAATACCTGACACGACAGGCCCCCGGGAGGAAGGCACAGGAGAGCCCTTTAAGTGGTGCCTGGCTCCCTATCAAAACCACACAGAGGCTGTCTGGGACCTCCATCATGGGGAATTCCCCTTCTCCATGCCTAAAAGTAAGCTCAGCTGGGCCAGCCTTCCTGCATTTGGGGATTGCAGGCACAGAGCTCCTGCTCTGAAGGGCTCTCACTCCCCCCAAGCCCCTCCAGGACCCAGCCTGGTGAGTAGTGCGATGATTTTATCGGTGTGAGAGTGCCCGGGATGGAATGAGGGGAAGGCAGGTAGCTTTTGGGGTGCTGCAAAACTAAACCACCCCTTTTTCTCCTCACAGAAATAAGCAGGGTTTCGTTATTTCATGCAGGCTGAGGCATTAACTCATAAACAAAGTGTTTTCTGGTTCTGTGGGACTGCATTTAGCTCTGAAGACAGGTTTTCTGAGGGTTTACAGAGCAGCACTGGGCCTCTCATTTGGGTAAAACGAGACTTTCAGGGAACAAAAGGGAAGATATTGGGCATGTGTGGGGTCCTGCTGTCTCATCCCCAGCTGAGACTTCAGACACCAGCACAAAGAGCACACCAGGGTCCCACCAGCGCTGAGCTCTCCTAACCCAGCCAAGCTGCCAGGGTGACGTTCTGCTGCCAGCAAAGGGCAGTCAGGAGTTTGTGGGGTTTTAATTTTTACAACCCAAAACATCAAATCCCCATGAAGTGGTGGAGCTGTGTGAATAGAGCTGAGCAAGAAGCCAGGACTGGAGCAGCTCCAGTGAAGGACCTCGATGAACCCAGCACCAGGTCACCTAAGGAGGACATGCCTGGAGCACAGGCAAAGAGCAGCACAGCTGCTTACAGCGGGATTTCTTCGCTCCTGGTTTGTTGCTTTTATTTATACGTGTATTTAATAAAAACCCACCACCTTCTCCTTGTGGCATAACCAACTGAAGAAAGAAAATCGGGTAGTTGCTGAGCAAGTCACAAAGAAGAGTGAAACCAGGTGTTCCCTGTGCTTGTTGCTCCTCCAGCCAATTTCGCTGCTTCACGGCAGCACAATTCCAGCAGCAGCACGGAGAAAAAGGATCCCTGGAATACACGCTTCGGTTAGAGGGTGGGATTTCCTCATTTCACACGAACTTGGAGGCTCGGTGGGGATTTCTCCCTGCCTCAGAGGAACGTCAGCCTCATCCGGCCGGCAGCACCACCCTCCTCGCTCCCGGCGCCGAGGCCACCCGAGCGGCTCAGCGCAGCGTCCCCTCAGCCATTGCTCCTCCACAGCGGGGTACGGGGGGAGACCCCTCGGCCCCGCCATTTTGTGTCTCCACGAGCCGGGGGAGCCGCTGCAGGGCTCGGCCTCGCCGCTCCGCTACGAGCGGAACCTCCCACAGAAGGAAGGCACAGGCCGGCTGATGCCGCCCCTCAGAGCCCCGCTCAGCCGGGCGGGACCCCAGGGAACCCACACGAGACACAAACAGCGACAAGGGCTCCGCCATGACGGGCACCTTCCCCACCACCTCCCCGCCCTCCTCTTTATACCCCGCGCCGCGCGCCGATTGGCTGCACCGCCTGTCAGTCAGGCTGGGAATTTCCCGGGGGTGGAACCAGCCCCGGTGCTGGTGGCGGAGCGGAGGGACCCGGACCGAGACCCCGACCCCGATCCCGACCCCGGCCCCGGCCCCGACCCCGATCCCGATCCCGGCAGCGGTCCCGCCGCGGTGCGCACGGCAGGTGAGCTCGGAGCGCTGCGGGGCCCTGCCGCCCTCGCGGACAGGAGCCCTTCCCGGGGCACCGGGGTCTTACCGGGCACCGGGGTCGCGCCGCCTCAGCGAAGGGGCCCGGGCCGGAGGGCAGTGCCGGGATCGGGGCTGCGCGTTGCCTGTATCTGGCCGGCTCCCTGGCTCTCGGACCGCTCGGGTGGTCGCGGTGAGACCCCGGAGGAGGCCGGGGCCGCGCCGTCCGCCGGGAATTTGCCCCGGGGCCGCCCGGTGTCGCGAGCTGTCGCGGTAATCGTGCCGTGCCTCAGCTTCCCCTGTCCCGGTCGGGGCGGGGGCTGCCGCCGCCCCCCGCGGGGGACGGGCTGGGTGTCTGCGGGCCCGGCGGTGCCCGGGGAGAGAGGAGGCGGCTCGGCGGGGTGCGGGTGGGGGTCCCCCAGCCCCCCGGGCGGTGCTGATGCCCCGGGGCGGCCCCGCTCCTCCCTCGCCCCGCCTTGCACAACCCCGGCGAGTCCCCGGGCCCACGCATCTGCCTCCTGATTGTCCCTGGTTTGCGATCCCACCCGGGCAGGGCCGGAGAGCGTGTCCCCTCCGGGGGGGCTGCGGCGGCCATGGCCTCAAGGACCCTCCTGTCCATGCTGTTTTCCTTTCTCTTTGACTTCTTCCCTCTGGTCCAGCCGTCTGTGTCCGTATCGGATGTGGATCCAGAGGCTGGAATAGCTGGAGCAGGGATGGCAGCATCCTTCTCTTTTGGGAGGGAGGCACAGCTTGTCTCCCCCTTTCCCCTCCCTCAGTTCCATGCTAAGACCCCCACAGAGGGCAGAGAGGGGAAAAAAAAAAAAAGATGCTGCCTGTCACTGATGCTTTTGGGTGAGAATAGCTCCAGGTGGGACTCATGGGGATCTGCATCCTCTCAGAGATCCGGCTATCCTGTTCCTGTGTCCCTGATACACAGGTTGCCCCTTGTATCTTGAAGACAAATGCAGCCTTTTCCCTTGGGCTGGTTATTCCCACCACTTGGGTGGGTTATTCCCATCACCTGCGTGGGTTGTTCCCACCACTTGGAGGAATGGGAGCTGTTCTGCTGCCAGAAGCTCTTTTGGAGTGCACATTTCACGAAGAGCGCTGTCAGCTGAAGCATTTGGGAGACTGGACTTTGGGCACTGGGATGAGTTCTGGAGACAGGAAGGCTCCAGCCAGGCACGTCCTTGAGAGCTGTCTCTGTGGTGAGGTGAAGTAAGCAAGAAGAAAACAGGAGAGGCTTTTTGCTGCCTTTGGCATCGTTCCTGGCTCTGTAAGAAATCCCACGACGCCCTTTTGGCCCGACCTACGCTGAGCAGACCTATTTAGCACAGGGCCGTGGGTTGTTGCTTGCCAGCAGCTGGAGCAGAACTCTCGTGGGTGGAGGAAACTGAACCATCTACTCTTGTGGCATTGCAGATTTTGTTTTAAAGCAGCAGTCCTTACACTTCGGGTGGCACTTTGCTGGTGTAGCTTTGTGGTGCCACCATCTGCTACGGCTTGGTTGTTGCTGGCTGAAGCGCACCGAGATGGACAGGAGTAGCTTGGAAGCAAGGAAAAAGCTACAAGGGAAGGGGTGGCTGTGCCTTGTTCTGCTTTGGAGTGCTGTGACAAGCAGCCATGATGCTGCTGAGCTCTGCAGGGAGAAGTGGAACAGGCAGGATGAGCCGGATGTCTTTGCAGCAGAAGATGGGGTCTTGCATAAATCCACCCCCATGCTTCCAGGAGAGCACCGGCACCGTGCCTGGCTGCATGTCGTGCCTGTGCTGAAGCTTCAGCCCATCCTGAGGAGCTCAGGATGCAGCTGTGTGTGCTTACCCATGTTTGTAAACCTGGCAGACCCAGGGAAATGCTTTATTTTCTGTGAGCAGCCTCATCAGAAGCAGGTTGTTTTGTGAAGCCTCTCCGGGAGGTGGGTTTTTGAGGTGAGTGGGACATCTTTAGTATCTGCTGTGTTTTGGATATGGCTCTTGCCTTTCCCACCCTTTGTGGCTAAACTGACTGGAAAGGAAAACACTGCAAGTGGAGGTTCAGACCTTTCCCTTTGAGACCTGAGCCTTGCAATACCTGCTTTTCTCTTCTTTTATTCCTCCCAGCCCAGTGGACTGCAGTGCCTAAAAAGTCTCATTATTGCTGCCTCCTAAAGCCAATTCCACTTTTGCTTTCCTGCAAATGAGACCAGTCCAGCAGCCCAGGAATAGTTGTCCATTGTCTGAGGAGCTGCTGGAGCTCTGTAGAAGAAAACCAGTCTGGGGGCTACAGTGTTTTCCAGTAAAATGACAAACAAACAAACAAAAAAAATCATTCCATGGTGTCTGAGTGGCTTTTGCTTTCCTCTGAGGAGATATGCCGGGGACCCAGCAGCCCCAGTCGTGGGAAAATTATGCTGGCAGCCTGCAGGGGTTTGCTTTCACCTCCTGTGATCCTGGTGCGGAGGAGGCTTCCTGTGAATATTGTGCACTGGAGTAAGGAAAACCCCCTTCTCCTTAGGGCTGGGCCTTCACAGGATGGGAATTGGAGGGCTGCCAAGCCTGCAGCTCTGGGAGGCTGCTCCCCACCCTGGGGTCACTGCCCAAAGCAAACCCCCAGCAGTGCCAGCCCCCTCCTGCACAGGATTCACATCCTAAGCCTTGGTATCTTCAGCATTCAGTAATTTTAGAGCAGGATTCACATCCTTCTGCCACTTCTGCGTGGCTGGTACAGTGATTGCTGTGGCAGTGAAGCGTGTTGTTTTGGGTGACAACGGTGACAACTCCAGCTCACTCCGAAGCGACAGCACAGCTATTTAAACACCACTCTGCTTTCATCTTTGCCCATGAGTCTGCCCTGCCCACTCACACTCTTATTCTCTACCATTGCTGAAATAAAAATTTGCCATAAAAATTTGCTACCTAAAGGTTTTGGTGTCCCACATGGAACCAGCGATGCCCACAGGTGCCTGTCTGGCAATCTCTGACAGTGGCTGGGCACAGAGCCAGCAAGCTGCAGCTGGGCAGCCACGGTCCATGCCTGACCCTCAGCCCCCAGGGCTGTGAAATATTGTCAGATCACCATGGGAACTGTTGACTGGCAAAGAGGCAAGTGTTTTCTGGTGGTTTGGTGGTTTCTGCTGGAGTTTGTAGTAGTTGTGTTTTCTTTGTGTACCTAACCACCGTTAGGTGCTGATCTGTGGTCCCCTCTCTCCTCCCCTCGTGTTTTTATTGAAATGAGATTTTTCACTGTAAATCTCACCTGTCAGAACTCTTAAGGAAAAAAGCCACAACAAACCAAGACTGGAATCAGTGGCTTGGTCTCTGGTCCCCAGGGTGACCTCTCTTCCAGCAGCTCCTTGCAGAAATTGGGCTGTGCCTCCACTCCAGGAAAACCCACCCTGTCCCCAGTGCTGGCCGGGAATGCTGTGGAAACCCCTCCCTCTTGCTGACTATTGTTTGCTGGTGAATTTGTGGCTTCCGTCAGCTGGAGGTAGTCCAGTTCCTCTCCCCAGCTGTTGCTTGAACACGACTCCTGTGGTCCCTTTGCTGCAATCTCCCTGGCAGGGAACAGACCTTGAGTAGAAAAGTTCTTGATAGAATCTTGAGAGTAGGGTATATCAGAGGTTTTCAGTGGCTCCATCCAGCTGGGAGAACATGGGATCACTGTGAGTGAGCTCTGCTGTTTGGCAGGGTGGTCAGTGCAGCTGGACTGTGTTTGAGGAGTTCCTGCAGGGGTGCACAGGGAACAGGGACCTCCCATGTGCTGTGGGACAAGGCAGAAAACCTCAAGGTTTGGGGTCTGGCATTTAGAGAATGAGGACTGGTATTTCAGGCTGCTTCCAAGCCACATGGGTAGATGGTACTGCAGGAGAGGGCAGCTCTTCCCTCTCCTTCCTCCTCTCTCTACCTTCCCTGACACACACCTGGGTCCATGCCGGTGCACAATGTGGATGCCCTGCAAGATGGTCACTTCAGGGTGGGTTTGGTACCAAGGTTCTCCCAGGGTCTGGAGCAGCACGTGGTGCCTGGACAGCAATAGGAAGCAGGCTCAGGTCCCCAGCCAGCCTGTGACACAATCCGTGTCCTCTGCTGGGCTGGCAGTGTGGCCACACATGATGGCATTTCCCAGCCACGAGGGTCCCATTGGGCTCATCCAACCTGGCCTTGAACTTCCATGGATGGGGCAGCCACAGCTGCTCTGGGCAGCCTGTTCTGGTGCCTCACCCCCCTCACAGTAAAGAATCTCTCCCTAATACCTAATCGAAACCTGCCCTCTGTTTAAGACCAGCTGTGGCAGTGCTGCCATTGCAGGGACCTACAGCTCAGAAATGGTTCTTCCTGGTTCTTCCACAGCTTCCTGTCAGTTGCTCTGGGCTCCAGGAACAGCCTCTCCTCAGCTCAGTCCACATCACCACAGCTGGGCAGCTCCCAGTGGTCACCACTTCCAGCTACTTGGGACGGGGTCACTGGCTCCCTATGGGTGGCCAGAGGCAATTGGAGTCTTGGCAGCATCCACGGTGCAGGAGGATGGTGAGACCCACCAGTGCATCTCCCAGAAGCAGAGTACTGCTGATTCTACAGGCCCAATTCCCTGTCGCTGAGGCAGGCGTTAATTGCTGCTCCAGTTGTGGATGCCGCCAGGTGGCAGTTGTCATCTGGAAAGTCCCTGCCACTCCCTGGCAGGCAGGTCATCCAAACTGGAGATCAGCCTGGATCACTCATGGATGGCATGAGCATTAGTCTGAGGCTGAGACAGTTTCAGGTATAGGCTACCCCCTTCCCCTTTTAAAATACCTCCTCTCAGTCCCCTCGCGCTCACCAGCTGTCTTGGCTGGGAGAAGAGCACTTTGGGGTGCTTCTGTTGTGCCCCCAGGCAGCACCCCAGCTCCAACTGGCATGGGAACCTTCTCAGCTGCTCCTCTGCTCCATGTTATAATGAGCTGGCATCAGGTGGGGTAGTTCTGATAAACTGTGCTGTGATTCACAGCAGCTGCTTTATTCCCCCAGGAGATGAGTGAGACCTGGAGCCAGGATCCTGCCCAGCTGTCCCCAGGCCAGACTTCAGCAAGGGGGAGGTCTTAGGCCACCCACAAGTGCAAGGAATTGGGAAAGCACCTAGCATACTGCTTGTGGGTGTTTTGTCTCCTTGGGCTTTGCTCCCAGCCCGGCACGTGCCCAGATGTTCCCTGTGCCCAGTTCAGGAAGCCATGCTGCTGGCAGCCAGTTTTTCTGGCTGAGTTGAAGGACAGAGTGGGTCCCTGCCTGGCTCCTGGGGCTCATCCCCCAACACTACCCAAACTTCCTCCCAAGCTGCTGGATCAGGCTTTTGGAGCTGCAGACACTGTCCCTCCCCAGCCTTTATGCACCCCAGAAATACCATATGTTGAGCAGGATGCCCTGGTGACAGAGCCCAGGTTGGTGCTGGCATGGTTGAATGTTCCTGGTCTCCATCTCTCCAGGGATGCAGCAACCAGGGGTTGCAGCCTTCTCTGTGACTCCAGTGCCCTGCATGGGTGAGAGCCAGCCCCAAGTGGGGCTGCTGGTGATGCCTCCTCGTGTGACAGTTCTCATGGCCATGAGTCACCCCGACACATTCGCCCCAAGCAGGGCTGGAGGGGGAAGTGCCTTCACCTGGGTCACTTGTTGGCTGGCTGGCAAGCAGCAAGGCACCAGCACAGCACCCCAGACCCCCATACGGTTGGGACCAGGGGACTGTGGCATCATCTGGAGCCAGAGCAAGGTGACACCGTGCTCCATTGCCTTGCAGGGATGCCTGGCTGGGAGGTAGGCGACTGAACAGCAGGCATGGAAGGGAGAGGACCTTACCATATATATGACCCCGGTGGGGGCTCCAAGGAGGATGGATCCACGGCCTTGGAGCGGCTGGTGGAGGAGAACACCCGGCTGAAGGAGAAGATGCAAGGGATCAAGTCTATCGGTAACTGCTGCGTGCCAGGGGGATGAGATTTGCCTTTGGGGCAGCCCAGTGTGTGCCCGCAAAGCCAGGGGCTTCTTGCTAGGTTGAGGAAGGGTGCTGGTAGAAGCTGGGAGTCTTGGCACTGGGGCAGCAGCAAAGCTCTCCCTGTCCTGAAGGGCTGAGCAGGTTATCTGAGCTTTTTCACATGGCAATGCAGAGGGAGCAAGAATTTTGCTGAACTTCTGGGGTATTTTATGGTGGAATAAACAGCTGGAAAGAAAAGACGAGTGCTGGAGCAAGGACAGCTCCTTAGAGTTCATAGGTGCTGAGATCATTTGCTTTTGATGAAAATCCCCACCTCCTGCAAGCCCTGCTGGGCCAGGGGCTTTTCCCAGGTGTTTCTCAAGGAACCTGATTCTGAGTGCTCCCTGCAGCAGAAGGAACATGCCAGTGTTGAAATGTTCCAGCTGAGTTGTGCCACCCTCCTTCTCGTCCTTGATCGCCTTCCCCCGCTCCCACCCCCAGTTTTGCTTTCTGTCTCGTGAGCCAGCTTCCTCCTTTGAGTCCCGCTTCTGCAGCTGAATTTCCACCTGCCTCGTGATTCCCGTTGTGTCACCATGCCCTCACCTGGGACTGGGACTCGCTGGTTTGACAGCAGCCCCCCCTCATCAGGGGAGGATTGCATTGCCCGTGCCAGACCCCAAAGTGGGAAGGTTGGACACCTCTCAGTCTACCACTCAGGCTTAAATTTGTCTCTTCTGAGAAGCAGAGGAGATCTCTGAGAGCCACAGGGGTGCCTTTCTGCCTCCTGTAACCAGACCTCTGTGTGTCAGCACGAGGATCTCTGAAACCAGTGAGCCGCTGATCCAGCTTTGCCATTGGATTTATCCCAGAATAGTTGTTTCCAGATGAAGAAGGACTGTTCTGGGCACTTCTCCAGCCAAACAGGGTTACTGGTGCTGGTGGATGGGACTACTGCAGGACAGGCACTCAGGGAAAGAGGCTGAGTATCCTTCTGCTGCCCACAACAGGAGAGCTTCTGGAGGAGTCCCATGTCGAGGCATCCAAGCTGCGGCAGAAGGCAGAGGACCTCGTGAAGGACAACAAAATGCTGATTGGATCACCTTCCTTGGAGGACTTGGTGGAAACTGGAGGTAGGAGATAGAGGAATAACTTGATGGCTCAGAGTCCTGACCTTGGGGGAAGGGAAAGGCTGTACTAGAGACTTTAATGAAGGTCCTTTGCAGCTTGTCATCTCTGGAGTGTATCAAACCACTGCCATCCTCCCTTCTAAAAGGAGGTTTCTGTCCTATCCCCATAGCTGGGGTAGAAATCATCCACCAGTTCCTGACTTTGCAGGGGTCTGCTGTCTGCATCCCGGTGCCAGGTGGAGAGAGGCCCTGCTCTCCAAAATGCTCATGGCTGCATCCTCTCCCCTCTCTGCAGCCGTCGGCCCTGATCCCAGCTTTGCACGGGTAGCCCCAGGCAGTGCCCAGCCGGACGTGGAAGCACGGAACTCTCCCAATGTGAGTCCACTGAATGTGGAAGTTGGTGCTGGCATGGCTGGAGAGGGAGGGACTCTCCATCTAATTAAAGCAATAGAAGGCAGCCTTTAGCCTTTGTAAATAGGGATAAACCTGAAAGGAGGGATCAGCTCTCCTGCTGTACTCCTGGCAGTCCTTCTCTTTGCTTTGTGGGCATCCTGGGCTGCCATTCCCTGAAGAGCCCTGACCTGGCTGCCTCTCCTTGCAGGGATCCTCCTCAGAGTTCGAGGTCGTTGCCATCGAAGCGCAGGGGTTTCCCCAGGAGAGCAGGAGAGTGGTGAGTGGCGCTGCAGGATTTGGTGTTGGCTGGTGGGGAGTTGAGCCAGTCAGCGTTGGGGGTTTGGGGTTGTGCAGGGCTGTAGTGCCGTGCCCAAGCAGGCACCAGCAGGGCTGTCAGACCCACGTCAAGGCAGCCCTTGGGCAAGCCACAGAGCAGGCCCTGGGGAAGGGGCCAGTGAAGCAGCCCCAGCCAGATGGGGACACCGATGTCTGCAGATGCCACACAACAGTGACGGGAAGAGCTGTGACAACCCAAGTAGCTGTCAGTGATGCTCTGATGTTCAGCTGGTGCCCACCCTGGGTAGGAGGACCAGGTTTCCAAGCCCTGTCATTGTCATAGGGTTTGCCCTAGCCAAAGCACCATCGTGTGCTCCATTTGCTGCCACCTGAATGTCCTCCTGGCTGTTACAGCCCCGACCTGTCCTGCTCTGTTTTTTTGCGTGAGGGAAGGGAGGGGAGAAAGGATGGGGAGCCCAAGGGGAATGAACATCAGCTGGCATCACATGGTACTAGTAGGAGGACATGCTCCCATTGCACATCCTGTTCCTATTGATCAGAGAGGCTCTTGGAGGGCTTGAGTCTTACTGGACCCTCCTGGGGTGCAGCTGTGAGGTGATGGAGAACAGAATGGGATCTGCTTAGCCACCAGCTGCTGGTGCCTGAACCGAGTCCGAGTCTTATGCTCACACCTGGATTCTCCTAGCTTGGGTCCTCACTGCCTCCCTTGCCAGCAGACATGGGTGGGAGGAGCTGGCTGTGCTATGCCCCGCACACACCTTCCCATGGCAGGTTTGGGGCTGTAAACTCCAGGGTCAGCGTGCTGGGCACACACTGGGCTGCCCTGTGGTGCAACCTGGGGCATTCCCACAGGCAGCAGGTGAGTCAGCAGGGCTGGGAGTGGAGCAGGCGTAGGTGTGCCAGCACATCCCCAGCTCCTCCCAGAAGTGCCACACGTGCCAGCTGTTGTGGAGGAGTTAACCAACCACACCAGAGGAGCATAAAGCTCCTGGGAACACCCCCCATGGGCAGGGTACGTCCTGACACTGATGGGTGTGCCCTGACCTGGGCTTTCCCAGCTGCTGTTTAAATCCCGTGCGTCACCCTCTTGGCTGTCACCTGCCAAAGGGCTCGGGTTCCTGGTGCCTGGCGTGCCACAGCAGCAGGGGAGCACAGAAGGTGGGCAGGTGGAAGGAGAACATGGGGATTGGGGTAAGACCACCACCCCTTCCAGCACAGACAAGGGTGTACATAGAGAGGACAGTCTCGGGAGCTGGGATTTTTAGTCTTGGCGCTGATGGTGGAGAAGAGGCCGAGGCTGGAGAAACTTCCATTGCTGTCAGCGATTTGAGAGTGTGTTCTGCTCAGACTACCACGGGGCACAGGGAATCCTGGGCTGCTGCTGTGTCCTCCTCCACCCAGGGACTTGGTGTGCCATATCCAGCAGCTGGGAATCAGACCTTTACAAAGCCGACAGTTTTTCAGCATACTGAGGGGTGATGCAGAGTGTCGGGGTGGTGCAGAGTGTCTTGGTGATGGCCCAGCTCCCCACCACAGCCCTGGATGGGACTTGATCTGCCCAAAAGGAACTTTGCAATGCTCCTTTAACTGGTCTGACCACACTTGATCCCCTCCCCATTGCCAGGACTTGGAGCAGCCACCAAACGAGGATGCCAACCTGCTGCCCCAGCTGCAGCAGCTGGAGAACACGCTGAGTGGCTGTGCCAAGGAGGCCAGCAAGGACCAGGTCTTCGTGCGCATGGGCTACATGGCCTCTGAGCTCAAGCGCTTGGCCTCCAAGGTGCACAAGAATGAGCAGAGAACATCCTTCCTGCAGGTGAGCGAGGGCTGGCCTGGCACTTCATGGAGATTTTCCCCCTTTTGTTTTTTTTCTACCAAACAAATCCCTCCTGCTCACCCTGAGATGGACACCCACCTCCTTAGTGTGGCTTGTTGGGAGGTGGGTGGCCCAGGGCTGGCCATGGCCCTCACGTTGCCGTTGTTCACCCTCCAGACGCTGTGTGAGACATTGCACAGTGAGAACAAGGAGCTGCGCACCAAGCTGGAGCATGACCTGGAGCAGAGAAACCAGGCTCTGGAGAAACTCAGGTGAGGCTGGGCTATGTGGATGGGGACAGGGCTGCCCTGGGAGCTTCTTCCTGCTGACCCATCCCTTCCTGCCCACAGGTGTGAGAACCAGGAGCTCCGGAGGATGGTGACGCTGAACAGCCAGGACAGTGGGAAGAGGGAAGCCACTGAGCAGCAGCAGGTGAGGAGGCAGCGTCTCCTTGGAGAGGGCTGGGAAGGAGGCAGGGAGCCCGCTGACACATCAGCAAAGATGGCCTCATTTTAATCGAGCCCCCAGTTTGTCCCAGTATGATCAGCAGGACTTCTCAGGGTCTCAAGGGGATGGGGGAGGCAGTGGGAGGGGAACTGGCTCGAGTTTAGCCGGCCTTGGGCACAGCCTCCACAAAAGCCCTGAGGGTCCCCCCCGTGCGCGTCCAGCAGAGCGGGCCCATGGTGGAGAAGGCGCCGGGCAGAGAAGAGCTGGAGGCCAAGGAAAAGAAGGTGAAGATCCTGGAGCACCAGCGCAGGGAGGTGAGGACCAGGCTGGGAGGGAGGCGCCACTAAGGAGGCGGGGAGTGGGCAGAGGGGGCACAGGGCTGGGATGGCACTGAGAGACTGGGACAGGGCTTCAGAGCTGCAGGGAAGCACTGCTGGAGCTGGGATCCCCATCCAGCTGGTCCCCAAAGTGCTTTCATGACAGGAGTCTGCTGGGGACCACCACAGCTGGTTCGTAGCAGGATTTGGGCTCCTGTTCAGCCATCCCTCTCTCCCTGCAGCTGCTGGAGGTGAATAAACAATGGGATCAGCATTTCCGCTCCATGAAGCAGAAGTACGAGCAGAAGGTAGGCCTGGGTGCTCAGGGCTGGGTGCTGAGGGGCTTATTTCTGCTGGGTGCTGGCTGTGGGTATTCAGAGGAAACAAGTCTAGGGAGGTTTGGGGGCTGCACCTCCTTTCCCCCAGTGTGGGTCCTTCCAGGCCAACATCCCCACTCCCTCTCCTGGCAGGTGACGGACCTACACCAGGAGCTGGCTGAGGCCCGCAGGGCAGTGACCGAGCTGGAGTCGGAGCGGGAGCAAAAGCAACGGGATTTTGACCGCAAGCTGCTCCTGGCCAAGTCCCGGATCGAAACAGAGGAGGCGAGTCCCTTGGGAAGGGTGACAGGGAGCAGCCAGCCCTGTTGTCCTGTCCTGGCTGATCTCCCCCCACTCTGGGTCCTGCAGGCAGAGAAGGAGAGGCTAGCCATGGAGGTGAGGGACCTGCAGCAGAGGATGCGGTTCCTGCAGGAGCAGCTGGCTCCAGTCACCAGGCAGCGAGAATACCAGGAAAAGGAGATCCAGAGGCTGAACAAGGTGGGGGCTAGGGCAAAACCCCTCACTGCAAAATGTCTTTAATGTTCTCCAGTCTCTTCAGCTCAAATCCAAAACTGACCCTGATAACCCATTCTTGCCCAGGCAGAGACTTGTATCAGGCCCACCCCTCGTATGAGGCCCACCACATCCCTCTGGGCTCCCAGGAAGGGGGGTTCAAGGAGGGTCTGTTGTCCCTCTTGCCCCTGCCCGGTTATACCCACTTCCCATGCTGGGCACATGCCTGTGGTCCTCCAGAGGCATCTTGGGCACTGAATTTGCTCTGACCCTGCTCCCTCCTCTTCCTCTCTAGGCACTAGAAGAGGCCCTGAATGTCCAAGCCTCTCCACCACCCATCTTTGCCATGGAACCAGCAGGGAAGCTGCCACAGCAGGAGCTGCTGACCCAGAATGAGCTACTCAAGCAGCAGGTAGGGCAGGACACAGAGCCTCTGGGGACTGGGAAGGAGATATATGTCCTGAATCTCCACAGCTAAGCCCTGTGTGCCAGGAGCAGCCCAGCAGCCGGGCAGGTGTCAGTGCTGCGGTCATGGGGGTTGGGGACCCAACTCAGTATCCTCCAGACATTCATCTGGAAGGACCACAGCCATGGGCCATCGTGCTAGTCCATGTGCCTGGGGCTTGGCATGGCTGTTGGAATGAAGGATGGCAGCACAGCCATGGGGTTGCTTAGGGGAGGTGTGTGCCCTCAGCCAGGTGCATCCACATTCTTCCATCCTGCCAGGTGAAAATTTTTGAGGAAGACTTCCAGCGGGAACGGAGTGACAGGGAGAGAATGAATGAGGAGAAGGAAGAACTGAAGCAGCAGCTGGAAAAGCTGCAGAAGCAGTTGGTCCTCTCCAACAACCAGGTGAGCAGTGCTGGGTGCTACTAGCAGCATTCTGGGAGCCCCATGTCAACCCCATGTGTCTCGAAAATGCTTGTCCCCAGTGTCACAACCCCCATTTCCACCTTGGATGAGGGGCTGGTTGTCACCAACAGCACTCTGGGAGCCCTGTGTCTGCGCTGGGTGTATTAGAGGTGCTTGTCCCCAGTGTCACAGTCGTGTACATATCTAAGAGTGGGGGCTGAAGGGGGACAGGAAGGCCAGAGGGGTGTTTTTTCTGCCACTTGTCACTGCCAAAGCATCTCCTATCACTCATGTTCTCTTTCTGCACCTCTCCTGGGGGTCTGGCTGGGGAGACTGGTGCAGGCATTCCCTCAGCAACCCTATCCTATGAAGATGGGGGGTGGCACGGTGGGTTCTGCACTAACCCCTCTGTTCCTCCCAGCTGCGAGCCTCCAAAGATGACTGCCAGAGGGAGAAGGAGGAGAAGGAGAAGCTGAAGAAGCTGCTGAAACAGCACAAACAGGTAGGGATGGGAGGAAACCCTCCTTGGGCAGAGGGGCTGAGGGCTGCAGGCGATGGGTGGGGGTGGGGGTCGGCTGCTCTTGGGATCTCCCCAGCATCTGTCCTGGCTCCTTGCAGGCTTCTGGAGAGAGGCTGCACCCCGAGCCGGGGCCGGGGCCACTGGGCCCAGCCTGCCCCATGTACCAGTACCAGTACAGTCCCCCCATGGCTCACCCTGTGTACCATGGCTACGACGAGTGGCAGCAGATCCGATACCCACCAGCCATGCCAGGCGAGCACACGCAAGGACAGAACTTCCACCACTTTCCCCCGGTGAGACTCTACCTGTGCCAGCAGGAGAGGAGCAGAGGGTGACATGTGGGTGGTCTGGGGCTCCCTGCCCTCCAGGGCCGCTGCGTCCCAGAGCAGGGAGCTGAGCACATGTGTCCTGTTGGCATGTGGCTGCTCAGCCCCTTTCCTCCCCCTTCTTCTCCTCCTCACATGCTGTCAGTCAATCACAGAAGGCAGCCTCATGATTCACATCCTAGGTAATTCCCTGTCTCTGTTCCATCTCCTCCCACAGCCTGAGTACCCTTGGCGCCCGCCCTGTGCCATGGCTCGCAACCAGAACACCCAGCAAGTGGCCGGGGTGAAACCGGTCCCCAAGGACTTGGGTAAGGCTCAGACCCTCCCTGACAGGGCTGCTCATCCTTCACCCTGAGACTTTGGGCTGAACACATCGGGGAGGGAGGGTGGCACAGCTTTCCAGGCTATGGCCATTTCCCCTTAGCCTCCACCTCTCATCAGCTGAGGGGATGATTATGCCCTGGGGTTAGTCCCTGCTGCATCCCCACCAGCATCCCTGCAGCGCCCAAAGTCAGGCTGAGCCCTAAAAGCTCATGGAGGTACGGCAGTTGGTGCTCAGGGATAACAACCATGCCATGGCTGGCATCCCTTGTGTGGGGCTTGTGTGAGAATGAAGAACTGTGCTTACCCTGTGCCACCCCTCTCTTGTGTCTCAGAACAGGCAGGTCCCGGACTGCCCTAACGCCAAGGACCGGCCACGCTCCGACACCAGTGGAAGAGGAGTAGGGTGTGTGTGTGTGCCCGTGTGTGTGTGTCCAGGAGCTTCCTCCAGCTGCCGATGCCCGTGCAAGGACATGTGCTGCACGTGGGGGCTCAGCAGCGCTTTCCCCCAAGGAAATCATGAAGGAGGGACTAAAGGTGCCATCATGGTGGCAGCCAGCATGGGGTCAGTCCCCTGCAGCCATCCCCTTCCTCACAAGGAGCCAGGCCTGGCATCGCTGTAGACCCAAGCCAGGTCTTCAGGGAAGAGGAGCCAGTGTCTCCCAGGAGCTTCCCCAGTCCAGAGCTCCTGGAGGAGCGGGTAACAGCGGGGACTCTCCCGGTGGTGGGAGACCCCACACTTGCAAGCAGGTGCTGGCCGCAGCCATGGCCCAGCCTGAGGGTGGTTGGTGTCTTCGTATTTATTTAAGGACTGAAGTGTGGCTGAGTCTCTCTGGTTTTGTCCTGGAAGCTGCTTCCTGTGGGGCAGCCTCTGCCTGGGGAGGGGGAGTGGGAGGGATACCAGGGCTGTTGATGCCCATGTGCTCGGGTGTAGCCATAGAAACAGACTGTGTGAAAGGGGACCCCAGCCCTTGCTTGGGCACCCCCGTATCTGTTGCCCCAAGTGCATGCCCCCACCTCCCTCTGTGTGCTGAGCTCAGCCCCTAAGCCTCCCCTTTCCTGTCCCCCAACTCTGCCAGGGCAGGGAAGCCCCTGCTGCCCCCTCTGCCTTTCCATGCAGCAGTGGCCTTGGGGACAGTCTTTGACATTGCACACAGCAAATCTTGCTCCACAAAATAGGCCTGGAGGGGAAAATAACAAACACAACCCAGTTTCTGTAAGCATAGCTGTCACATGTGTGACAGCAGAGGAGGCACAGGATTCCAGTATGCTCCTTGCTATGGGTTGTCCCTGGTCCCACCTCCAGCCCCTTTTGCAAACCTGTGCTTGGCACTTACTCCCCATCCTGTCCCGAAATGCTGGGCTGTGATGATAAGTCCATGTTTGCAGTTTCTGTGGAAAAAACTGAGTTTCTGCAGTCAGGCGCTGCTACCCCCAAGTTGGCCACTGTGCCCCCCACTCTTCCCCCCCTACCCCTGGCCAACAAGTGGGGCTGCACATTTGCAGAGCCTTTATTTGGTGTTTCTGTGGTGGGTGGCGAGGGGCTGGCCACCCCCGACCAGGAGAGCAGCACATCTGTGTGCCAGGACCACGGGCAGCCTGAATGCACTGAAGAGCTGCTCCATGCTCGGCACATTCGGGCCAGGCCCGCCCCAGCCAGGGGCTTTCGGGCCGAGCCTTCATGGAGATGTGGTCTCCTGCTCCAGGGACAGGCAGCCCCTGCATCCTCCCACTGCCTGGGATGGTGGAGCAGAGGGGGCAAGCTGGAGGCCAGGAGATGTCCAGGGCTGGAGGTGGGACACAGGGATATTGGGAATATCTCACTGCCATCGCTGAGGTCTCTGCCACGAGGTTGCCCAGCCCAACATCCTGACTGGGGGGTGCCAGAGACGGGAGCAATGGAGGGGACAGTGCGTGATGCCTGCTGCTGGGGAACATCTCGGGAGGGAATGGAATGGGGAGCAGTGGGCCCAGGCTCTACTGGTCCTGCTATTCATCATGGTTCTGCTCCCGCCGCCGCATCAGGTAGGCCATGATGTCGTTCTTCACGACAGAGATGTTGGTGCGATGGTACCAGCGCATGATTGGCACGCCCTCGGGGCTCACCAGGAACTTCTCGAAGTTCCACTTGATGTCGTGGATCCGCAGAGGCTCCCAGAAGAGCTTGTTGGGGTTCCCAAACTCCTCCGTCACCGGGGGACAGGCGTTCTGCAATGGGGAGCCAGTGCATCACTGCCTTGCCCCTCCAAAAATCAAGCTGGGTGTGTCCCCCTCATCTCCCCTTGGCATAGCACCCACCTTCAGGAAGGTGAAGATCTTCTGCTCCTTGGCCCCATTCACGTCCCCTTTCTGGAACAGCTGGAAGTTGGGAACAAAGCCACCTCCTGGCCTGACATACCTACAAGGGGGGGAACAGGATGTTGCACAATGAATGGACAGCTCAGGGTGCTTACACAGGGGTGGTGACAGCACCCCAAACCCCTTGTTTGGGGGCCACAGCAGCTGCAGCCTGTGCTCCCACCGCCTGGGCTGGGACCCCAGCAGAGCCAAGGGGATCCTGTGTCCCACAGCCCCCACCACAGTACTCACTTAAGCGCAGGGAGGATCTCTGAGTTCTGGCCCGGTTCCTGCTTCCCAAATTGGTTGGAGGGGAAGCCGAGGACCACAACGCCCTGGTTTCTCAGCTCATCTTGTAGTGCATTCAGTTCTGCATGTAAGGAGAGAGCCAGGGGTGGGTTAGCAGGGGAGCGAGCACATCTCCACACCTGCTCTTTCCCCCTGGGACCATCCCAGTCAGGCCGGCCCCTGGGGAGCAGGCATTAACCCTTTCCCCAGCTCCTCGAAGCACAATCGACCATATGGACATGCCCTGCCCACGATGTGCCCGTGCCCTGCAGGCCCCTTACCAACATACTGCAGGGTCAGGCCTCAGTATGTGGCTACGTTGACGAAGAGCACTGTCTTCCCCCTGTACCTCTCAAAGGGGATGTACTCGTCCCCATCGAGAGTCAGGGCCCCGTAGCTGTAGATGGTGTCCTTCACTGAGGGGTAGCAGTCCACCTGTAGGGTGAGGAGCATCCCGTGGGAGTGGGCTGGGGGCTGCTGGCCACCCCGCTCCCCATCCCCTCGGCCAGCAGAGCAGTGGGGCCGGCCCCGCTGCTGGCTGCAGGGACGGCTGCCAGGGATGTGTCCCCTGCCCTGAATGCCGCTGGCAGCAGCCAGGCTCCAGCATGCCAAGGTCGCGGTGCTGGGACAGGCTGACTGGGGCATGCGGATGCACATGGCTCTGGCTGCACCTGGGGGAATGTTTACTGAACGGGGAGCAGCAGGAAGGCGAGTGGCTGCAAAACAGACAGAGAACGGGGGAGGCCAGCACCAGAATTCCGAGGCTGTGGGCAAGTGAGCAGGACCGACCACCGCCCGGCACCCTTGGGGACAGGGGCAGTGCAGGGGGTTCCAGTGCGATGGGGAGTGGGCCGGGAAGGGTCGGGCTGGAGCAGCTCCTGTGTCCGGGGGCGCAGGAGTTAACCCAGAGGAGCCCATCTCCTGTCCCCACCAGGGTACCCAGGCTCAGCCAAGTGCCACCGAGGGGCTATTTTGGGAGCTGGCAAGAGGTGAACTCACAGGGGCTGTGCTCGAGGAATGAAAGCTCCATGGGACTGTGGGGTCCCGGTGGCAAGGTGGGGAGCCTGGCTGGGGGGTGAGGTGACAGTCACCCCTGCCCGCTGGGCTGTGGCCACACGGTGGCTTTCGCACCTTCCAAACATGGGAGAACCCCCCCGGACATTGCATGGAAAACAATCCCGTGCTCTGCTCCTGGGGAGGTCACCTGGGGGACAGGCACATGGCTCCGGTTCCCCTCTGTCCCCAACCTCAGGAGAGCGATTCTTGGCCCTTGGCAAGAACTAACTCAGAAAATCCCCCCGCGCTCCAGGCACCGGAATTGCAGGGGGAAGGAGGGGGAGCCACGGGGCCACCGTGCCCCACTCCTGCCCCGGGGAGTCCTGCAGAGAGCCTTGGAAACAGGCGCGTCCCCCGGCTGTCACACACCCCCTAAACACCCCCTGGACGCCCCGTGGCGGTGTCCCCCTCCTCTTACCTTCTCCTTCTCCTCACTTCTCCCCAGCTGGACGAGCCCAGCCAAGAAAAGGGGCAAAATCCAGTTGCTGCGGGAGCAGCCCCCCATGGCTGGGCGCGGGGTGCGGGGTGCCGGTACCCCCCTGACAGCCCGGGGCGAGCGGCGGGGACAAGCGCCGCTGTCGCCTGCTGTCACCTCCGAGCCCGGCAGCCGAGAAATAGCTGCGGGGCTGCGAGGGGGGAGCCAATGGCCGGGGGGGGGCCGGACCGGGGCCGCGTTAACCGTGTGGGCTCTGGGACGGACACACGGACACGCGGACACACGGACGGACACCGCCCGGGGGTGGCACCACGGCCTGGCGGGGACCCGGGGTACCCACGGGGACACGGGGCAGCGGCATGTGCCGAGGGTTTATGCAACGTGTTACCCGAGCCGGGATTAAACTCGCAAGGTGGAGGGAGAGGTATCGGGGGAAGGGGGGAAAGAGGTGACAGGGGATGGAGAGGGGCCAGGGCGGCAGGGGGGATGGGGGAGAGGTGTCGCGGGGGAGAGGCGTCCCATACTGTGCAGGCCACCCAGCCAGAGTGACATTTTCCCTGAAATGGCGTGTTGGCACCCCAGGATCAGCCTCGGGGAGGCCGGGCTGGGGTTCAGCGGGTACCCCCCAATGGCTGCCCTGGCAGGGCTGGGGAAGGTCGATCCCGATTCTCTCCTTTGTGCCTGGTAAATGAAGGTGCTGCTAGACGCAGCTCTGGAGGGGGATCCCTCCTGCCAGGGGCTGTTCTGGGGCTCGAGGGCTGTGGCTCCATGGTGACCCTGTTGGGGTCAAGGGCACTGCTGTTCCTTGGCCCTTGGTGTCCCCAGGGGCAGGAGTTTGCAGGGTCCTGTTTGCTTAGCCAAGGAATGTGAACATTTACCCTGGGCTGCCTCCAAGGAAAATATCCGTGGCGAGGTGTAAATTCCCTGAAATCCCCCAACAAAATTATTCGATGGGAGAATTAACTGGCTGGAGGAGAGCTGGGGGAATTGTGGTTTTGGGGGGAGGCTGACCTGGGGTGGACGACAGGATGGGGTGGCAGTGGGCGAGCTCTGCGGGGACCATGAGTGCCAACATGAGGTTTGGCTTTACTAGAAAGCAGGGTCAGCCCTGCCACAGTGCTGTCACTGAGCCAGCTGCTGGAGATGCCACCAAGGAAGGGGAGTGTGGCCATGGGTTAAGAGGAAGCTGGGAGCAATCTCCCAGTCCGTGTTCTTCACCAGAAGGAACACCGTGTCCTGGGAAAGGCTGATGTTGTGAGGCTCCAGCTGCAGCCTCAGCTGGCGTGGGAGGGCTGGGAGTTGGGTACATCCCCCAGGCACATGGAGAACCCGTGGAGCAGGGGAGCTGCGGGTCTCCCTGACACTGGCAGCATTTCCCAAAGCTTTAAACCTGCACTGCTCCTGGAGAAATGGCTTAGCCCTGGCCTGCCTGGTTCCCAGACAGTGTGGGGTCTTCCCCCAGGCTCCAGGCAAACCCCCAGGCTGCTCAGCCACTGCCAGGGGACTGCACAACATGCCAAGAGCCAGGCTAGCCACAGGGGTGCTCCCGTCCACTCTCACGGATATGGCTGTGGGTGGAGCGAGGTGGCTCTGTGCCAAAATCTGTAGGAGCCAATATCCGGGGTTTGACCCTCCCCAACTTTTTCCCAGGCTCTAGGGAGATTTGGGGCTGCGGGGCTGCAGCTCTTGGCCTGCAAACTGCCTGCACATCTCTGCATCCTGCAGCCAACAGAGACCAGTGTGTGTCCTGTGGTGTGCTCACACTTCTGACCCTGACCAGGGCTTGAGCCACCTCCTGTGACAGAGCTGGGACAGACCTGGGGAGCTGTTCAGGGCTGTGCTGCCTGCCCCACTATTTCCTACACTGTGACACAATGTGGTTGTGTCCCTTCCACGTGTCCCTGATCCCTGCCATGAGCAGTGGAAGTCTGAGTCACTCCTGAACTCAGTTTTCCAAAAACCAAAATAAAAATAAGGGACCCGTTCATCCAAGTCCCCTCTCCTTGGGTCCCAGTACCAAATCAGCCTTGAGGGAGGTTGGGAACAGGGAAAGAGTTAATGAGACACAGATGATGGACTCCCTCCCTGCCACTGCGCTTGCATGGCACCCTGGACATGTCACCCATTGTCCCCACTGTGCTGTGCCATGCCATGCCATGCTGGAGGCTGTATGGGAGAGCCAGGAGGGCCAGGGGCTCCACTGAGACTGCTCCACCCTGCAGGATCAGCGCCCCCCACCCCAAAAGACAGCCGTGCTGGGCAGGCTGACCCTCGCACGAACCTTCCTGCTTGGTTGTTTTTCCACCAGAGCCGCACGGGAGCCAGCTCCCGCCTGCTGCAGATGTTTGGCAGGAGTCCAGGGAGGGAGGCCAGGCGCTTCCAGCCCCCCGGCCATCATGCTGCCACTGCCACCAGCCTCCCTGGCTGTCCCCTGAGCCACGTGCCGGGGCTGCAGAGACCATGTGCCAGGCTGCAGGGCCCCAGCTGAGCACCGAGAATGTGAAAGCAGAGTTGGGGACCATGTCATGCTGCTGGCCGGGCTTGTCCCAGAGCTGACTGAGGAGTATTTTCATGCAGAGGGACAGGGATAGTGGCAGCAGCATGCCAGGACAGTAGGGAGCAGGGAGCCCAGCAGGGAGCTCAGGCAGCAGCAGGCAGCACTGCCCTGGCTAGCAGCTGTGCAGCTTCCTCTGGCAGCCTGGCCTGGCATCAATCCCAGGGCAACCTCTGAACCTTTGTTCTAAGTGTGCAAGGGGAAGCAAAAGCAAAACAAGCTCTGCCAGGCGAGAGGCCCCAGCTCTCGGAGCACCAGGCTTCCCCAGGCTGCCAGCCCTTGCTGCTCTGCCCCAGCCTGGGTGCTCCCACACACTGCCCTGCTGGGCATGGTGCTCAGCACCCTTTGGAGTGGGGGACCCCCTTCCCAAGTGCCCCCAGCAGCAGCCCCCAGGCTGTGTGCTCTGCCCCCTCCAGCACTGCTGTCCCTTTCTTTCCCAGGGGAAGATTTGCTCCCTGTAGAAATGGCCCTGGCCCATTGTTCCCCCTTCCCCCTGCAAAGGGAGGCTGCCCAGAGACAAGGTGAGAGCCAGCATTCTGCATCCCCTTCTCCCTTCTGGGGCTGCCCCATCTGCCTCCCCCAGCAGCAGCCCCCATGGGCCAGCAGCCAGCTCCTGCCACACGCCAGCACTTCCAGGGAGGCATCCCAGTGGATGCTGAATCACTTCAGAGCCCACATCACCCTGCCTGCTACAGCGTCACCCGACCAGGACCCACTTCTCAACAGAAAGGCATTTTTCCTTGGCAAAACTCCATGCAAACACTGCCTCCAAGTTCCAGCACTGTTCAGGCACTGAAGCCAGGGCCGCAGGGGGATTTGGTTATCTTGCTCCATCCTGGAGGAGGAATTTTCAACTTGACAGTGTTGAAAATTCAGTTTAAATCCATTCTCTGCCATCTTAATGCTTTAAAAAATGTTCTGGCTTCTCCCTGCTTTACCCCTGCTGCCATTTAGCCCCACGTTTGTTGTTGTTACAAGCAAACCTGTCTTTCCAAGGCCTTTCCTGGAAATGTTTGCCGTGGGTTTGAAACTTCCCAGAAAATTCTTACCAAGAAAGGAAATCTCTCACTTCCCTCTGCTGCTCTTGACAGGGAGAATGCAGAGGTGGGAACAGCCATCGTGTATGGTTGCACGGATGGGGGGGAGGTGTTCCACACTTTTCCTCATGTTTTGCTCCAAACCAGGCTCCCCAAACCGCTCCAATGTTTGTGGCTTCTTCCCTATTCCTCTCATAGCAAAGTTGCTCTGCTCCTATTCCTTGTGCCACCCCCAGTGCCCCCAGGGAAGCAATGCTGGGGTGGAGCACAGCAGAGAACAGAGCCAGGGCTGCTCCCCCCTGCACATCTGTAATGTCCTTCAGCTGCCGCTGCACCGTGCCAGCAAGGGAGGGAGAGAGGAAGAACAACAGGAAAATAACTCTGGTTATTTGCCTCAAACTCTGCAACTTGAGAGGGGAAGAGAGGGTTGACAGCTCAAAACAGAAATATGTTTTTTGGCTGGGCAAGGAATAAGTGTCTGCTCCCTCCCAGCACAACCACAGCCCGTGGCTCCAGTGCAGGCATTTCTGCTCCCCAGGGTCTGCATCCTGGTGTTAGGCTCCCTGCCCAAGGTGGGAGTGTTTGCCCAAGGTCCTGCTTCCCTGGGAACCCCCTGCCCCTCTGGCCCCACCACCCAATGCAAACCCAAATCTGGCTGTTGTGGATCACGCCACACAGGGATGGGACACAGGGTTTCCAACACTGCAGGGCTGGTTGCTCTTTTCAGCTCAGAAAATAGGATTTGAACAATTCCCACCAGTATCACCGTAGTGTTTCCCCACATCCTTGCCTGATTCATCCTGTTAACTCTGTGACCTTTCTTGCTGTGAGTCACCAGGACGCAGTTTCAGCCCCAGGGCTCCTGCCACACCGACCCGGCACGAGGCTGGTGTGAGAGAAGTGATGCCAGTCACCCCAGTGGGAGAAAAACAGGCACAGCCACTCTCAGAAAGTCCTGAGGGATCCTTCCCACCCACCATGTCCAGACTGAGGTTTGCCCTCCTGGAGCATGGGGCTGGGCTGGGAGTGAGCTTCCTGCAGGGCTGCGGCCGCTGGGCTGCAAGGCTGGACAGAGCCCCAGGGACCTTGAGGCAAGGCAGAGCACGAGGTCAGAGCAGGGAGGGTTTCTGGAGAGACCACAAAGTATCCCCAGTCCTGCAGAGCCAGACACCACCCATAGTGTGGACAGAGCTGCACGACACTCTCACATGAAGGATAAAGTCCATTTATTTCATAACAAAGGGCAATGCAAGAGCTTACATGGTCCCTTGCCACTGGCTGGGCACAAACCTGCTCCTCCCACTTTACCTGCCCAGGTGAGGCATGCACAGACTCCCCAGCAGGGCTGGTGTGCTGGGCAAACGGTGGGGTCTCTCACTATCAGGAGTGGGGAGTGCAGCCAGCGTGCAGACAGGAGGGCTGGCAGAACTGCACACGCTCCTCTGCCCCACAGGACCCAGAGGAACCAAGAGCCACACAGGATTTTCCTGCAATTTCTGCAAATAATGGATACAGGAGAAGCTGGTGCCAGCTGCACGTCTGCTGTGCAGCCAGTATAGGCTCTGTCATCGATGCTTTTAGCCAAGTGCTAAATGCACAACCAGAAGCCACATCCATCTTGCTTTGACTCTTTTTTTCCCCAACCACCTTGACAGCTGGGACTCCAAAGAAGAAATAACTTTGTCAGGCATTTCCACTCCTTGCTGCTTGCCTGGGAGGAGATGGTATCACTGGTGAAGGCAAGACCAGCCTGCCTCCCTCATGGGAGCGAGTTGTTTCCAGCTGGACATGTCTGCAAAGTCACACCTCTCCCCACTGCTGCCCGTGCTGTCGTTTCCCCCACAGTCCCCGTGAGCTCAGTGGGCAAAACGAGCAGTGGGTTCACCCAGCGAGAGCCAGGTACAGAGGCAGGTCTGGGTGCTGGCCCACCCCAGCTCCTGCCCAGGCTCCAGCTCTCCGGGTGCCCCGTGGAGGTCCCTGGTGCAGGGTCCCATGGCTGTAGCCCCCAGCCCAGCGAGCTGGCCGTCCCCCACGGCCCGTGCCTCACACGATGCCGTTGCGTGTGGGGTGTGTTCGTACTCGGTAGATGATGACGGCAGTGGCTGGGCACAGCACCAGCGCTGTCATGATGAGGATGGTGGCCAGGATGATCAAGACGATAACCCAGACATCCAGGATGTGCTTGGGGAGGTCGGTAGGACCTGTGAGGTTAGGGAGGTCCATCCTGCAAGGGAGAGGCAGAGGGTTGGTGGGGCAGCCCCCCTCCGTCCACCCCATAGCCAGATTCCCTCCCCCGCCATTCTCTCCACGGACACCCCTGTGGCCAGGTCCAGCTTTCACCCTGGGCTCCTTCGGAAGCTTTTGGTAAAGGCTCCTTCAAATGAGCCCCATGATTCATAGCACACTTTGAAGGCACTGGATAAAAGCCCAGGGGAAAACTTCCCTATTAATTACTACCGTTTGTTAGAGGAGCTGATAAAGGAAAGCCACAACCGGGCATCCCGGTGGTCACTCACCGGTGTGTCATCACATGAGGAAACGGTGGGGTCATGTCAGCCAGGAGCTCCCCTCGCTCCTAGGGAGCTTCGTGTGTGTGTCCCCCCGACCCGTACCTGGTGCTGAGTCACGGAGTTATCCATCAGCTGAAGGGGACGGAGGGGCCGGGCAGCGGGGACCCCCCTCCACGGGGACCGCGGCTGTGCCCCCGTCCTGCCCCGGCACCGCGGGGGTGGGGGACACGCTGCCGTGGGGGAGAGGCGGCAGCTGCTTGTGCCCTGCCCGAGCCTGCCCGTCCTACCTGCCCTGCCCGTGCCCTACCTGTGCCCTGCCCGTCCTGCCTGCCCTACCTGTGCCCTGCCCGTGCCCTGCCTGTGCCCTGCCTGTCCTACCTGCCTTGCCCGTGCCCTTCCCGTCCTACCTGCCCGCATCCCCTTACCTGCGGCGCTTCCAGGCTCCGGCTCCGGCTCCAGACACAGCTCCAGCTCCAGCTCCGGCGAGAAGCGACAGCAGCGGCGAATCCCGGCAGAAAAGAAAGACTCCCGCCGAGCGAAAAAGACTCCGCCTGGCCCCGCCCGGCCCGGGCCGGCCCGCGGGGGACGGCAGGGGAGGAGAAGAAGGGGAAGGGGATAGGAGGAAGGGGAAGGAAGGAAGGAAGGAAAGGCAAGGCATGGCAGGACGTTTTTTCCACACCAGGATAAAATAAGAACACACTCCGTCTCATCCCGCCCGGAATGAGGTTCCACTGGGGGAGACCATCTGGAGCTGAACCCGAAGGTCTCAGGGACTCTGGGGACCTTTCACTTCATAGCCCTCAACAAAGGGTCCTCCCTGCCCCGTCCCTCTCCTGCCCCAGCAGGGCTCACAGGCACCCACTCGCCCCCGAAGCCCAGGGCAAGACCGCCCAGAGCCTCCACAGCCGCCCGAAGCGAGGTGCCCGCGCTCCCCAAGGATGCGGGCTCGGTCATTTACAGACACACGGGCAGAGAGCATCGCCAGGGAGGGGACAGACCTCAGCCCGCCGGCTGGGAACGGCGCTTCTGCTGCCCAGTGGAATATTCCAGTTCACTGATGATGCTGAGTGGCAAAAGCAAGGTGGGATGTTCCGGTTTTCCTTCTGGAACACAAGCTCAGTGCTCACAGTGAGAGCCACACACTGCACCTTTCACTCCCGTCTTTTCCATGGGAAACCTGTTGGATTTTGGTGGTGGAAAGCCCCACCACATGTTCTCAAGACGCCCCTGGCCTGCGGGCACCCCCTGCACACGCAGCTTTGCCGGGAGCGGTGCACAAGCAGCCTCCTCCCTGCCTTCCCAGCCCTGCTCCCCTCCAGCTGCTGCAGGCGGATAAAAAGCACGTGGGGTTTTTATCGCAAGCAGCAGCAGATTCTCATGGACAAGGGTTTCCTGTGGAGCTGCAAGCAGCGGGCAGAGGGCAGGGACTGACTCCGGGCACTGTGTGGGGATGGATACTGGGGTGAGGATGGGGGATCCATGCCACAGGCCAGACTGGCCCTGGTGCTTGGTTGGGGTATCCAGCAGCAAACTGGGGGTGGTTTGTTGATGCCAGCTCTGCCCTCTGCGCACACAGCACAGCATCCACAGACCTTGTGCTTTCCTGCTGATCCCACAGCATGGGAACATTCGTTCTTGTCAGGATCCTGTTTTAGCAGACATGAGACTGAAGAGAAACCACCTTAGGGGTGTGAGAAGATCACCCCCTCAGCTCTGCCCTGGCGAGATGCACCTGCAGCGCTGTGTCCAGCTCTGGGCCTCCAGGGTAAGAAGGACACAGAGCTGCCGGGGTGACTCCAGAGGAGGCCATGGAGATGCTCCAAGCGCTGAGCCCCTCTGCTCTGGAGCCAGGCTGGTGTTCAACTGGAGAAGGCAAGGCCCTGGGGAGACCTCAGAGCCCCTTTCAGAGCCTAAAAGCCTCAAGAGAGCTGGAGAAGGACATGGACAAAGGGGAGTAGCTTCCCACTGCCAGAGGGCAGGAACAGGTGGGATATTTGGAAGAAATCCTCTGTGAGCGTGGTGAGGCACTGGCACAGAGCAGCTGCGGCTGCCCCGGGATCCATGGCAGTGCGCAGGGCCGGGTTAAAGGGGCTCGGATGCACGGCCGCCGTGCCTGCCGCCGGCGGGCGGGACCGGGCGGGACAGACGGGCCCTGAGGGCCACAGCGGGGTCACGTGATCAGGCCGGCGTGCTGACGTCAGACGGCGGCGCGCTGACATCGGCGGCAGCGGCGCGGCGGAGCCCGCCCGCTCCCAAGATGGCGTCGCTGCTGCAATCGGAGCGGGTGCTGTACCTGGTGCGCGGCGAGAAGGAGCTGCGGGCGCCGCTGCCGCAGCTGTACTTCTGCCGCTACTGCAGCGAGCTCCGCTCGCTCGAGTGCGTCTCGCACGAGGTAACGGCGGCCCGGCCGCGCCGCACCCGCGCACCGGGCGGGACGGGGCGGGACGATGCTCTTTCTGCGCGCACCGATTGGCTGGCTCTCCCGCCGCTTATTCTCTTTCTGGGTTGCTATTGGTTGTTGGCGCCGCTGGGGGGTGGGCGCAGCGCTGCAGGGACCGCGGCGATTGGCCGCGCGTGACGGATGGGGCGGTGCTTCGCTTTGGATTGGCTGTGATCGCCTGTCCGTCGGTGGAGCTCGGGCTGTGATTGGCTGGAGCGGGCGCACCGGGGCGGCTTCCCCTCATGGCTCCCCCTAAACGGCCCCGGCCGGGGGAGCGCGGACCCCCCAGCCCCCCAAACCCCGCTGGGGCCCGACCGTGGCCGCGGGGACTCCTCACACCTCTGCGGGTCTCGACCGGCTGGGTCAAGACACCTTCTCCCACACCCATCCCCGTCGGGCCCGGCCCTTGAGGGGAAAGGACCCCCCCCACCAGACACACACCTTCCTCGTTATATGCGCTGCGATTTGTGCTGTGGAGAGGTTTTGGCTTAATAAATTGTCGTAATAAAATCGGTGGACCTGATTTTGTGAAAGCTTGGCTGAGTTAAGAAATTGTGATGGATTTGGAAAGCCTTGAGAGAATGACTGTGCAGCCCAAATCTTAGAAGAGGCGTCTTTAAGGAAATGTTAAGGCCTCTGAAGAGTGGATTTGTGGCCTGGCTGCACCCGTCCTGAATTCACTGTGGTGTGAGCGCTGCAGTCATTGTCCGTATCCACTAATCCGTTTGCATTCCTCTTCAAGAAGGGGCCCCCAGTCTTGCTGCTGTTGTTTTAATTGACAACATTTGTTGTGACAGCAGAGAGCTACAGAGCGTTTTCCAAAGAGTGTATATGTCTGACCAGTGTAACTGCAAGGATAAAATGAACTTAGGTATAAATAGAGAATAAAATGCTAAAACCTCTTGCTCAAGCTGAAAAGTGAGATTCTGGTAGCTGCTAAAGGTCAACACCCAGCTGATCTTTTCCCATTTACAAGGCAGAGTAGTTTAATCCATTCTGTCTTAAGAAACCTTATAATTTACATTATTAAAGATCAAAATCCGGCTGAGAGTGGCTAAGGTTTTGCATACCAAAAAATCCATCAAGCCTTCCCTGGCTTTACCCTGCTGTTGCCAGAGAGGAATCCTTGCTGGATCATGTGGCAGTTTGGGGCTGGCTGGACAAAGGTGTGTCAGATAACGTGTGTGATGTGACTGTCTTCTTCAGGTGGACTCTCACTACTGCCCCAGCTGCCTGGAAAACATGCCTTCAGCTGAAGCCAAGCTGAAAAAGAACAGGTAAAGTTGCTTTGGTTTTAATTTTTTGGTTTGTTGTTTTTGTTTTTTTTTTCATCAAGGCTCCCTACTTAAAACAGCCCCTTCCCATGTCTGTCTGAAACTCTTCAAAAATTACATGGCTCCTTGTTATGTTCAAGTCTGCTTTGGGCTATAAGCATCTTTCTGTGAGGTGTCATGTGCCGTTCACTTTGGGGATTTTTGATGATCTGCTCTCGTAATACAAAGTTTTTTTAGTATCACATTATGTTTCTCCTTGTCACTGCTCTTATGCTGGCTCTGAATCCCTCACGCTGACCTGATGGCTCTGCTGCCCTTTTTCCCTCGTGCTGTTGCCCAAGAGTTAAAGATCTGTTGGTTTAAGGCTGTTGTGGTTGTCAGGAGCATTTCCCTCAGCCTGGGACCCTTCTCAGAGCCCTGCCCTGTTGTCTGCAGGTGTGCCAACTGCTTTGACTGCCCCTGCTGCATGCACACCCTTTCCACACGGGCCACGAGCATCCCCGCGCCGCTGCCCGATGACCCGGCCAAGACCACCATGAAGAAAGCCTATTACCTGGCCTGTGGCTTCTGCCGCTGGACTTCCCGGGACGTTGGCATGGCAGACAAGTCTGTCGGTAAGGGACAGTCCAAGGCAGGAAACTGAGTTACAGCACGAGCCCAGTTTGTGTTTTGAAGGTAACAGATAATCCAGTTAGTTCCTGGCTGTAACATAGGCTTGATATCTGTCTCGGATTGGAGTTGTAGTTGGAAATTCATGGGAAAACTCTTTGTTGCTGAAAACTCCTCTGTAGAGCTGAGCTGAGTTAGTGGGATATGTGACCCACTTGCATGCCTGTCTTGCATGACTAGTGAGAAAACTGTCTAACTGTTTTAGTCAGTTCACTCTCCCCACAGCTGAGATCTTGTTTGTGTGCTTTCACGGTCTTTGAAGCTGCTCAGACTGACAGCATAAGCATCTAATTTATTTTCCATCACTTTTGTTCATTTGGACTTATTCCAGAGTTGCTAGTCAGTGTTTGAACTCAGTTTTTCTCTTCACAAGAGCACTAGAACAAAGCTTTCATCTCTTTCTTTTGGTACATGAGATGTACAGAAAATATCTGTCAGGCTCCCAGAAAAGGGTTGAGTAGGCCAAACAGATCCTCTGACTTCCAGTGTTGATGTGACTGAAAATGGAGCCGAGGGTGCAGAGGCAGCAGCAGCCAGTAATGAGACACACATATACCTGCTGCTGAAGTGACTTCTGGGTGCTGTCCTGAGTATGTCTCAAACAGCATTCATTTAAAAACACAACATAAAAGCTGTCAGAGCTCCTTCAGCTCAAACCTGCCCATGCAAAGCTTTCAGAGGTGTTTACTTGTTTACTTTACATGAACTTGAACAATTGCAGTGGTAGATATAGCAAAATTAGGGCACGTCATATTTTATAAATAATAAAAAGATAGTTGAGTGTTGGATGTGATTTCTGTGTGGAATCTGGAAGCCTCCTGTTGACTTCACTTTTTCTCTTCTCTTGTGCAGCAAGTGGTGGCTGGCAGGAGCCAGAGAATCCTCACACACAGAGGGTGAGTGAGCGGGAAGGCTGTGCTTGGGCTGAACTGCATCAGCCAGAAAGAGCTGTTACAGTGTTAGGTCCTCTCAATCACTTTTTCTGCATCTATATAATCCTTCAGATACCAGTTCCAGTTCCTAATCTGCACCTTGACTGAATTCAATGGAGGGAAGGCCTCTTAGAGGCTCCCCTGAGGATATCGCAGTATAAAATCTCCTTTTGAGAAGAAGCTCAGTTGAAACCATCCCATCTAATGGTGCTGTTAAAACACCACTGGTGAATGTGCTGCGTATGTATGTGAAAAAAAGCTGTTTTCCAATCAAGAGTGTGTCTAGGATCTGGAAAACACAACTGCACCTTTAACACCCTTCCCTGTCACCCATTAGGGTTCCACTCTAAATGTGACCCGCCTCAGGGAGGGGGGAGAAGATGCTAAAGATGCTGTTTGCTCTGCCAGTCCAAATTGCTCCGTTTTGGCCACATGACATTACTCTGCAGTCATGGCAAATTCATGAACAAAGTCTCAGTTGCTGAATTACTAAATGAGACTTGGACACTGCCCTCCAGCACACATCATTCCCAAGGGAGAGTCAGTTATTCACCCACAGTGTGGGTTAAGACATGTTCAAACATAGAGGCTTCTTTAAGTACATCCTGCAAAATACAGCTGGTACTAGGAACAGAGTGACACAAGTAGCAGGAACCTCAGCTAGTTCACAAGCAAGTGCTGCAGCTGAGGTGACATTGTTCCCTGTTCCTTTTCCTCTCTCCAGATTAACAAACTGGTTGAGTACTACCAGCAGCTGGCTCAGAAGGAGAAGATTGAGCGTGACAGGAAGAAGCTGGTGCGACGCCGCAACTACGTTCCCCTGGCCTTCTCGGTGAGCTGGTTGTGCCGTCCTCTCAGAGCAGGAAAAGTGATCTACAACAGCCTCAGCCTGGAAAATTAGATAGCTGGTAGCACAGTAGGGCTGCCCAGCTTTGGCTAATTTAGGACAACATGAAGAAAATGAGTGTTTCTTTAGGGATGTGTGAGTGTTTTACACTCACTGCTGTGTATTACATTGCCGCTCTCTCTGATAGTCCTCCCCAACAGTGCCAGGAGGGTGTACACTTGCCATGCCAAGGAATATGTTCTGCAGCAGTGAAGTGCAGTGCTACTGCAGACACCATGCCAGTGGCAGCTCTTTCTCAGGATAGTTCATCCCACAGCTCAGTGACAGATAGATCAGCATTGTCTCCATAAAATCTCTACTGAAATTAACCTTAAGACTTTGTTGTGGCTTGAATGACTTGTTTATTGTACCTGGCAGGTAAATGCTCACTTTTTTTAGCTGGGTGACTGCGTATGCTTGCTACTTCAATGAACTGTGCTTGCTCTGTGCCCTTGCTTGTGTCTTATGGCTGCATTTTTTGTCTCCGTTGCTACCTGCTGCTATTTTGGGGGCTCTCCACAGCAACACACTATACACGTAGTGGTAAGTCTTTTCACAGTTTCTGCTGGTGTTAAAGCTCTCTTGGTACCAACTGAAGGGGAGTAACAGATCCTACATCCTGCCTCAGGGCCTCTGGCTTAGGTGTGCCTAGAACAAACACAGGTGAAGCCTAACTCTTCAGAGGGTAACACTTGTTACAAAAAATATTTTATGTAAGTTTAGAAACAGGGCAATGTCTTTTAGTAGGTAATGTACACTTGAAAAGCAGTTCTTCACCAAGCTTGGCTGAGACACAGCTGTCTGCTTGGCCAAAGCATGTGCCACTAACGTTAATCATCTCATCCTTGAAAAATCACCAGAGTAGGCTGATGCTCACATTTCTTATTTGCTGAGAATTCAGGTTTTCAGCCCTGCCCAGAAGGAAGATGTCTGCCTCCGAGCACCCTGGGTACAGCTCAGCTGTAGAAAGCTGAGGAGTAGCTCAGCTCCTCCTGGTGAGAGAGACTTGTAGGTAACGAGGTTTGTAGGAGACTGAACCTTCCAGCTGCTTCAAGTAGTGCTACAGAGCCTTTCAGATGGATGCACAGCCACGTCAACCCACTTTTTTTGGCAGCTGAGCTCTCATTCTACGCTACTTGACATGGAACTGCTCTGAAGAGAATATCCGGGGAAAATGTGTCAGTAGTGCAGGCTGGTGATCTGAGGAAGGAGCAAAAAGCTTTATAAGCAGTAGCCACACACATCTATCTTTCCCCATCTGCAGTGCAGTGGGAATTGTTTGCTCTTTGCTAACAGTTAAAGCAGAAAAATGTATCATAGGAAGCACTGAATACCTTTTCCTTTTTGCTTTCCTTTGCTTGTACCCCCATGCTTGTCATGCAGCTCAAAGGATGAGTTTGCAGCAGGTCTTTTTGTCCTGTCAGGAAGCAGACCTGAGGGTGACAGTTCCTTTTTTCCTTGTAGGACAAATACGGCCTTGGAACGAGGCTTCAGCGCCAGAGGCCTGGAGCTCCCATCAGTGCCCTCGCTGGACTCTCGTGAGTCTCAGGGTTGGGGTTACCTTTGGGGGGAGGATTGGAGGTGTAGGCAGGAGAGCAGTAAAGCAGCTCTAGAAAGATGACAGACAATTAGCAGATGGCAGTGAGAGGAGATTTCTCCCTTTGAGCGCTGGAGAGGTGTCAGATCCTCGCGCATCTCCCTGCACCAGCTCCGGATGTTCTGCTTTCTCCCAAGGGGAACAAGTGACTGCTCACACCCTTGTTGCAATTATTGTTGTGCAATCTCAGCTCTCACTGCCTCCTGTGCTATAATGCAGTTACTGCTGTTGCTGTCAGAGCACACATGCCCTATTTCATGACTGAGTTTTCCCTTATTTTGCTTTAGCCTGAAAGAAGGAGAAGACCAAAAGGAGATCAAGATTGAGCCAGCTGATGCAGTGGAAGAAGTGGAGCCTCTTCCTGAGGATTACTACACAAGACCAATCAATCTGACAGAAGGTAAAACCTTAATATTCTGTCACTTTTTGGCCTTACCTTTGCCCTTATAACATGGGCATTGCCTATAAGCTTGTGAAGTTCCTAATGATCCAAGTTTCTGGTCATTTTTATGCTGGGATTGAAACACTGGGAAATATGTGATTTTTTTAAATGGTAACTTTGAATGCAGCCTCAGCTTCATGTTGTACATGGAAACCTCAGAGCCAGAAAGCCTGAAGGGTTATTTAATTTTTTTGCTGGCCTTAATTTCTCTGCGTGTGAAGGATCAAATTTTGGATGGAGAAAAAAGCTGATGTCCTTTTTCAAATAATGCAGGAAATAAGGAAATAGCAGCTGCTGGGGAGCTGGAACCAAAACTGGGCTGGTGACTAACAACTGCGCATTGCTTTGACATCAGCTTGGAACAGCCTGTGTACACTTGCCAGTTCTTTAGCTGACTCATGGTTTAATCCACAAATACTGTAAATTGATCAGTCAGGCTTGAAATGAACAGGATAAACCAGCAGGTACAGGAGCGATGTGGGCTTCCAGCTGAGGTGGCTCCAAGTAGAACGGATGTTGTTGGTAGTTCTGCAGGCCTACAAAATCTGCCAGTATCAATTAATTCATGGAAGGTTTATGGAAAAGGGTAGATCCTCATGGTCTCCTTTTCTCATGAGACTGTTGGCATTGTGAGTTTGATGCTGGTGAAGAAGACAACTTTCCTGGTTCCCCACAGTGAGGGAAAGGCTGCCAGGTGGCTCACTGCCTCTTAGACGCTGGAACAATGAGGAGCCTGCATTTTGAGAGAAACCCATGGGAGGTTTTGGCTGCTGGGAGTTTCTGGCTTTGGGAACTGTTCTCTCTAATTCTGTGTGTGAGTCTTAGTTATGCAAACTCCTTGCTACGAAGCTGTGTATTGTACTCGTGCAGCATCCAGCTGTGAGGGTAACAAAGCTGTGAAACTCATTTGCTGTGGTGAGGAAAAGGACTGTTCTAGATGATTGCAAAACTCTTGTTTTCATCTCAGCTCAGCTTGGAAGAGAGATGTGGGTCCATTGTTTCTCCTGGGCTGGCACTGATGTTGCTCTCATGTTACTGTGCCCAGTCAGGGCAGCCCTTTATTCAGCTTTTGCCTTTCTATTCATTGCTAGAAATGTGATAGTTGCCAATGGCTTCTGAATTATGGGGTGCAGGTGAAATTGAGTGTCTTAGAGATGGTGGCAGCTCTCCACACAGTCCAAGGTGCATATGTAGAATCCAGCTCGAGTTTCAGTTCATGAGACATTTCTTTGTCTTGCTTTTTGCTGTGCTCCCAGTGACGACTCTGCGCCAGCGCCTGCTGCAGCCTGACTTCCAGCCCATCTGTGCTTCCCAGCTCTACCCACGTCACAAGCACCTCCTGATCAAACGCTCCCTGCGCTGCCGGGTAGGGAATTCAATCCAGAAAAGTGCCTCCTTCAGGCTCACAGAACTTGGGTACTGGGAAATGGGCTGTGTGTTGCTCTTTTAAAAGAAACAGCTTAGTGCTTCTGGTTGTTGAAAGTTCTCAGCCAAGTTAGTGGTAGCAGCACTAAGGGGGTGAGGGAGGCTGTCACATCTCTGGTGTGATGACAGTTGTGAAAGGGGGACAATGCTGTCAAAGATGCATAAGGATACAGAGCTGGTTTGTGCTAGTGCCCTGCCTAGCCAAGGAATCAGAGAAGGCTGCCAGTACAATCAAAATCAAAACAATTTTGCTGTTACTGAAGACAAAATTCAACAAACAAAATATAGGGAGAGGCAGTGCAGAATAATGGAGATGTCACTAGTGGGGAGGCAGAAAGAGGGTATTTCAGAGAAGCAAAGCAAAGATCTGCGAAGTGAAGACAGGCAGGAGTTAAATCCAAGTTCTACTGCTGGCTTTCTACATCGCCTTTACTACATGATTTGTTTTCTCAGTCATACAAGAGTATTTATTTATCTAGTTCCTAAAGTAATAGAGCAATATTCTTGTAAGTATTTAAGATGCAGAATGCTTTGCAAACGCATAATATTTTCTCAGAAGTAAGTAATGTGAGATTGATCCTGTATTTGAAGAATAGCCTATGAGGAGATCAGCACTTCTAGCTGCTTCTTTTTTTAATGGATTCTGGAGCACAGATCAGACAGCTTACAGGCATTTGTGCTGCAGTCAGTGATTTCAAGAGTGGTTCCAAGTCTTGTGTTTCTGAGGTTGCACAGGTAGTGCTGGATATGACATTTTTTGGGTATCAATAGCTGAACACAGTGATGGTTACATGCACCCCAGGTAGTTTTTTATATGTGCTGTGCTAGAGGCTCTTAATGTCATGGCTGGTGACACAGTACTTGTGACTATGACTCTTCAGTGTGTGACTGCACACTGTCTTTTGGTGCTGACTTAAATACCTTTCTCTCTAGAAATGTGAACATAACCTGAGCAAACCAGAATTCAATCCAACGTCTATCAAATTCAAGATCCAGCTGGTTGCTGTGTAAGTAAGAAATGGAGACTGGGGACATCAACTCCCTGTTCATGCTTAGTTAATGCCTTCTATTTTAATTTCCTTGGACTGTTGCTGTGACCTCCTGTAGGATTGTGTCATCCCTTGCGATGGTGTAATCACCTTTTTAAATATATTTAGCTTATCTGTAATAGTTTTTTTTGCTGATCTACTAAAGATTTCAGCAGTTTGACAAAAACACTGCACACTGTGCCAGCCCCAGACTGTAGCAGGGGTTTGTAGGATTAGGGTTATAGAGCAAAAGGACACTTCATTTTTCCTTTTAGGAAAGTTCTAATAGCTCTCTTACCTCCTTTTGCTTTAGAAGGTGTGTTACAGACAGCAACACAGTCCCTCACAGTCATTTACTCTGTTATTTTGTAGTAACTACATCCCTGAAGTGAGAATCATGTCTATTCCCAACCTGCGCTACATGAAGGTCAGTAGCTTTCCCAGAAATGTCTTAGGCTGAGACATAGCCAGGAGATGTGAATGTGGGATCCTTTTGGAAGATGACATGGTGTGATGATTGTTCCCTGAGGACTCCCCTCAGTCCGTTTAGGTGCAGGGTTTAAGGGAGTGGCCAGGGTAGCACTGCATGTACTTGTGACTGCAGCAGTAGATTGCTGTGCAATGTGACATCTGGCATCATAAGCACTGGCCAGTGTCTGAAGAATAAAAGGTGTGGAACTGAGATCTCAGCTAGACTCCCAAAACACATATTTTTTATATTAAGAGTTTTGCATGGCATTGATGCCATTTTTACGGGGGGGGGGGGGGTTGCTATCCATCCATTGAGAGGATGTGATGCAATTTTTGAAGGTGTTGATCAGTCAGAGAAGATGGAGGTGCTTACAGTAACAGTGAGTTCTAGCACAATTGCTTCTTGAACTGTGATTCCTGAATCTCCCCAGGAGAGCCAAGTCCTTCTGACTCTGACTAATCCTGTGGAGAACGTCACACATGTCACATTGCTGGAGTGTGAGGAGGGAGACCCTGATAACATCAACAGCACTGCCAAGGTATTGATTGTACCCTCCTGCTGTGTAAGCCCAAGCCTCTTCCAGGGTTTACCACTCCCATTTGTCCTTCACAGGCCACACTTTTTATATGTCCTTCAACCCCTGCCAGCTGTGCTGTGTTTCCCTCCTTGGAGCTTAAATGACTATCACCAATGTCAACAGCAACTCATGAAGTATTTTGAAATTGTGTCTGTTCATTGGTATCCAAAACCCAAGGGAGAAATGTATTAGTTCACTGGCAGGGTGGTAATCAGGTGGTCCTGGAGGATAGAAAAGCTAAGGATGAGTAACTTTCTGTTAAACTGTAGTGAAGCAGAGCTCAGAAGAGGAGAGCCCTCTCTGCTAGCAGTGTAGCTGGTGATCAGTGCTGAAAAGCTTCTTTTACTCCCTGCTCTGTTTCAGGTGGCAGTTCCTCCCAAGGAGCTTATTCTGGCTGGCAAAGATGCTGCAGCAGAATATGATGAGCTGGCAGAGCCTCAAGACTTCCAGGATGACCCTGAGTGAGTGTCCTGTGGGGATCCTCTCCCTTAAAAACTTGGCTCTTTGAGTAACTCACTCTCCTCCTGCCTGTCTTCAGTGTGGTTTGTGTTCTTCTGAGAGCATTGTTCCACTTGGAACAATGCTTTAAGAGCTCAGCTGACCCAGTGTTCCTCTGTGTTCTGCCTTGCAGTGTTATTGCCTTCAGAAAAGCCAATAAGGTGGGAGTGTTCATCAAAGTCACTCCACAGAAAGAAGAGGGCGAAGTGACCGTGAGTTTCAAGATGAAGCACGAGTTCAAAAACCTCACTGCTCCCATCCGGCCCAACGAGGAAGGCGACCACACCTCGGAGGTGATCTGGCTCACCCATCACGTGGAGCTCAGCCTCGGCCCTGTGCTCCCGTAGCGGCTCCCAGCGCTTGCTCCCAACGGCTGGATGGACTGGCACCCTGAGAAAGCACCTGGTGAAAGGTTCTGCCAGAGCTCCTTTGTGATGTGTGGGTGTGCCACAGGCCAGCCCGGCCGCCAACAGGGTGCTGAGGCTGCCGTGGTTTGGGCTGGTTTGTTCTCTCTCCCCTTGTCGTAGTGCCCACTAACCACCACTCCACTTCCCCTCACTGCCACAGGCTAGAGTAACTTGCAGCACGTGTTAGAGTACAGAGAAAGATCTTTTCTCCAGGTTTGCACTGAATTTGGCTTTATCAACAGAGAATTAGGGCTGAATTTGGATTTATCAGCAGAAAAGAACCCATACTTTTTTTTCTCCATGTCAGCCCACAAACCTTATGTTTCATACCCAATAATGAACAACTTCTCTTTCACACAGAGCTATGCCATTCCCAGATAAACATTTTAAGGAGTGTCCCTGCCTTCTGCATTCTGGCAAGTTACTGCCAGCAGCACGATCTTTTCTTTTGGTTTTCTGCTTCCTCGTAGGATACCTCATCTGTGGGGGCTGGGCCACAGAGCCCTACCCCTCTGGCATATGTAGCTTGCTTAGCCGAGGTGGCAGATGTGTTTTCACAAAGGAGTTGATCAGTTTGCCTTTAAACATAGTGTACTGTAGTGTTCATAGATCTGACTGGCAGCCAAGCCCGCCATCAGCCCGCTGTGTCTCAGCTGGATGTGGCAGCAGGATGTGCTGCGAGCTGGGAATTCAGGTTCTGCTGCAGCTCTTGACTGAGGCAGGAATGCTCTGGAGAGGCAGGGATGCTCCAGAGAGGCTTCCTGGCAGTCTTCAGCTCAATAAATGTTGTGTTGCTAGGGATTGTAGTGATGAGGGTATGAAACCTGGAGAGTTAGTGTTAGTTCTGGTAATCTTAAAGCTACAGTGGTGATTTAGGTTCATAATCTTTGTTTTTCCAGTTAGGGTGGGTGGGAGGAAGGTATAAAGGTGGAAACTCATTATATGTTAACTACACACACTGTACCAGAAGGTCATTTACCCGGGGTGTAATTTGGCTGCAATCCAAGCTAAAATGGGTGATTAAGAGCTGTGTATCCAGGAGACTGAATTACCAGTAAGTGCATGGCTAGTGCAGGCAGGTGAGATGGCTCTTCCTGCAGAGCATTCCCACTTCAGACGTTGACCTTTGTTAAACATTTCTGAGGGACTTTGACATGCTGCTGTGCTGGGAAAGGCTTGAATTCCAGCCAGCTGCAGCTGTGTCACTCCAGATGCTTGTGCCATGGCTCTGCCAGCCTGGATCTGCAAATCCTCTGCATGGAGGGGCAGGATGAGGCTGCCTGCTCTCTGGGGGGGTGATGTAGCAGCCCAGAACATCTCCCTTAGCGCAGGAAACCTGCTGTGCTGTGCTGGATGGGCTCACACCTCACAGCCCCAATCCTGCAGCGGGTCTCAAAGCAGTGAGGCATCACGTTTACAACTCTGTGTAGTTGACACACAGATGTACAGCATGAGATTGAGACTTGTAGTTAGTAGTTAATGTGTAGTGCTAGTGCCTGCTGCAGCTTTCCCTGTCCGGATAACAAAGCACTTCACCTCTGGCCACAACTTCTCCTGTTCAGTAGCCAAAACAGCTGCTGCACTTGCAACACGACCCCAGAAAGACCTCCCAGGACCCAAGCCTTGAGGTGTGCCTGGGGCTGCAGTTTGCTGCAGGCCAACGTGACCTGCACCCTTCTCCCTAAAAACAAAAGGTGCATTGGGTTACGGCGTTCTGAGCGCTCTGATGAGCTCGGCGAGCTGTTTTTTCCCCCTCCTTGTAGGTGCTGTAGGCAGTAGGAAAGGTATTGGCGTGTCCCTGCCTCTGTCCCCGCTCCTCGACAGGCGCCTGTTGCCTTATGCTTGACGTCGTGTAGTGACCTTCAATAAAACACACGTGGCTCTCGGATTCTTTGCGCTGGCTCTTATTCGAAAACAAATTATTCAAACAAATTATTCAAACACAACAAATAGCGGACCGCCCCCGTCTTTTCGCAATGGTCTCGTCTCCGTGCTCCCCCCCATTCTTGTTGCCCGTGGTCTCGCCCGTTGAGCTGGGCCTGCAGCGCCCCCTGCGGCCTCGGCGCTGTGACGTCACCGTTCCTTCAGCCCGCCTTTTCCGTCACGGCTCCAGTGGAAGTGGCGTCACTTCCGGCCGCCGCCTGCCGGCAGCGGAGTGGAGCCGCCATGTCCACATCGCTGGGCTCCAACACCTACAACCGGCAGAACTGGGAGGATGCGGTGAGCGGGGCGGCGGCCGAGGGCCGGGAGAGCCGGGAGAGCCGGCACGAGCGGGCCTGGGCCGGCGGGGCCCTGCTGCGCTGCGGGAGCGTGTGTGGCGGCAAGGCCGCGGGGGCGAGGGCAATGCGGGGAGGGCGGCCCCGGGCCTGGGACCTGCCCTGGGGACCCGCCACCTGCCCTGGGGACCCGCCACCGGCCTTTGGCACTCGCCACCTGCCCTGGGGACTCGCCACCTGCGGTTCTGCCTGCCGGGAGGGCTCTGCCGCGGTTCCCCGGACCCTCCTTACGGCGCAAAGGGAACGAGCTGCTCCGCCGGCCCTTCTCCCGCGCCGCGGTGCGGGGGCTGTGGCGTCTGGGAGCCCTCCTGGCGCTGCGGGGGCTGAGCTGGACCCCTCGTGTGCCCGTGGCCGCGTCCCTTAGAGCTGAAGCCTATCCCGAGTGGGCCCATTGCAAACAATCGCTGCTGAGGGATAACGGGGGCGGTGTCACCTACTGCAGTCCGCGCACTGACAGGTTCAGATCTCGAGAACACGCTTTTTGTTTGTTTATTCTAAGTTTTACTCAAAGCTACAATAGCTAGCAGATTATCGTTCTATAATAATTTGGGCCTGGGTCGTGGCTTGCAGCTCTCGCGGTGTCTTTGAATCCATTTGCATCTTTTAATTTGTTTGATGAGTTAAACTAGAGCATTTTTCAGAGTGTGACTTGAATGCTGTTGTGATGGCAGAGCTTGTTACAAATTCCTGATTTTCTTCTTGCTCAATCCAGGACTTCCCTATCCTGTGCCAGACATGTCTTGGAGAAAATCCCTACATTCGGATGGTATGTGCCTGTTGGACCCTGCGGTCCTTCCCTCTGTCTGTGGTGGCCCTAAAACTGTGGATTTGGGGACTGAAATAGGACTGGGTACAGGAGGAGATGCTGAAGTGAGCACACACTCCTAAACAGCTGGTTCTGCACAACAGGATCTGGTTCCAGCCATTGGTGGTGTGTGATACCATGGTTAGGGGTGTGATTTAAGAACAAATCAATCAAAAAGGAGAGAAAGATGACACGGTCCAGTGTCTGGAGTGCAGGAAAGAAGTTTTAGTATTGGCAGACTCCAACATGGAGAGCTGTGAGCTGCTGAAATACTAATTAGCGCAATTTCTAAAACATGGCAATCATGCACCTCTAAAATTAAGTTAAAGGTGACTTATGAAGATAGTTAAAAGTTCCTGTTTGTTTTCCTTGGTTTCCTCTGTGCAGGGTGAGTCGGTCCATGCTGCATTGCTATTCTCTGCTGGGCCTGGTTGCCTGTGACCTACACTGACATGATCTCCATCACATTTGTGTTCCACAGAGTTTGCTGGGAGAGATTGGGTTGTTCTTATGAAACATGACCCTGATGCTAGTATAGGTGATACTGCTGTCACCTAAAAACCTACTGATACTAGGTTTTTTCATGGGCTTCTTTCATCTTTCCTTAAAAAGAGCTGTTAATGCTCCTTTTCATTAACACCTTTCTTCAGTACAGGAGGTGGAACTTAAAATAGTCTGTTTTTAATGAATGTTTCTAAACCAAAAGTGTATTGAAAGTATTAAGGATTTTTTTTTTTTGGTCCTGTTGACCTTCCAAGGTGTAAGCCAAATACACAGGAGTGAGTGAGTCTAAGTGCAGCATTATTATGAAAAAACTACTGTGTTATAATGTCAATGGTATGTTTTATGTTGAATTGATGATATTTCATTTTTCTGTGAATATTTCTTATTTCTTTTATTGGGTTTTTTTTGTATTTCAGACCAAAGAAAAATATGGGAAAGAATGCAAGGTATGTTTGTGTCTTTTGAAGAAAGAATGTCAAAATAGGTGCAGATCTAGGACTAATACATTCTAATGGTTAAAAACCTGTCAGCTTCAGAAGAATGCTTATCTGGGTTAACTTAAAATGTTTATGTAACTCCAGACATTTTTAGGTCAGTCTACTGTGCTTGTTAGACAAAGTCAGTTGGTCCTAAAATAGTAAAATTATGTAGCAAATCCTAAGTCTGCCTAAACAATCTTCACATTTATCAGAATGAGGTTTTGCAAATACTGTTGTACTGTATTTGAAGTTACTTCAGCATTTTAAATGATCTGTGCTTTCTTGTGCAAGTTTGTTGGTTTTACTCAGAAGTGCAAATGCCTGGAGTTTGGATTTTGCTGTGCATATGTTATTCATGGCTATGTGGTGATTTGTGTTGGCTGTCTAAGAAATAGGCCATGGTTATTTCCAAGAGCAAGAAATATTCAGTGTTGCCTGGACTGCGGGAAATGAAAGGTTTTTGCCCTTCTATCAGTTTTTATATGAGGTAGAGAGAAGATAGATGTTGAAATCTGTACAGATTGAGATTGTATTATGTGCTCAAGCTGTACATGCAGAGGAGAGGAAGCAAATGCCTCATTCCATGAGATAGGGAGCATCACTCTTCTGGACCAAAGCTCTCATAACCTCTCCCAGGTTGCTGCTGTGCTGGTCCTTGAGGTATCCATCATTGTAATTCATCTCTAGAAGCTCCACACTGACATCACCTGGAATCAAAGAGAATTTCTGTGTCTTTGAGGAGATCTGCACTCAGGTTGTTGTAATAAATAAAAAGAAAAACAACAAGAAAAAGAAATTCCCTAAAATTTTCTCTTGTCAAAGTAAAGCCCCGAATAGAAACAAATATTTCCTGAGCTTTGCGTCTTAGCTTTAGGACGAAGAAGTTGTATTTATGGCTTGAAGAGGCTGGATGAGTTTGGAGTTTGTTTCCATGCAAGAAGCAGAATGGTAGCTCTGTGCAGAGTGAACCAAGTGTCACCTTTCTGTCCCAGATTTGTGCCAGGCCTTTCACAGTGTTCCGCTGGTGCCCCGGGGTGCGGATGCGCTTCAAGAAGACAGAAGTGTGCCAGACCTGCAGCAAGCTGAAAAATGTCTGTCAGACCTGCCTGCTGGACCTGGAATATGGTGTGTACCCAAAAACCTGGTCCAAGATTAGGAACTGCCCTCTGAAATGGGAGTTGGTGAAATGACTTTGAATGTGTGTATGTAATTGGCACTGGACAGTCTTTGAGAAGAATGGGCCTTGGTGGTCATGTCCCTTCAGAGATTCAAGGGCAGAGTGGTTTCCCTGAGCAGCACATGAGTTACCTCTGGTCACTGCAGGTTGCAGAAATCACTATTTCTGCTCCTTCAGCTTGTTCTTCATATGGATTCGTTGGGGTTTTTTTTGTTTCGTTTTAGGTTTACCTATCCAAGTCCGGGATGCAGGACTCTCCCTTAAAGATGAAATGCCTAAATCTGACGTGAACAAAGAGTACTACACCCAGAACATGGAGCGAGAGGTAAGTGTAGCCATGATGGTGCTTTTTGTGTGGCTGTGTGTGGTGAGGAAAGGGGAGCAGTGACCTAGCTTCTGTTAAAATCACTTCTAATCAGAATACTCTGATTCTGTGCATTAGTGTTCAGTGCTGATATGCACATAATTATTTGTGTTCTTCCTGCTTTTAGATAGCCAATTCTGATGGCACTAGACCAGTTGGTGCACTAGGAAAAGCTACTTCTACCAGTGACATGCTGCTGAAGCTGGCCCGAACCACTCCGTACTACAAACGCAACCGTCCTCACATCTGTTCCTTCTGGGTAAAAGGAGAGTGCAAGAGAGGAGAGGAATGTCCCTACAGGTAGACACAGCTTGAACGGTCAATCTGTTCACCATTGTCAGATGCTGCTTCCTTTGCAGATGTTGCAGTGGGCAGGAGACACTACAGGGATTGGGGTCAGGGCAAAACTTGCATCCAGTGCCAGCAAATGAATCTCTGTGGTGGCAGGTTGGTTTGTGAGAACATGGCTGTGTGGTTTGTCAAGGCAATGACAGCAGCTCTCCTCTTCTGTAGTTTATTTTTCCCCTTTGTGGTATCAGTCCCCTCAAGCAGAGATCTTTGTATTTGAACAAGAGGGTGTTTCAAACCCAGCTCTTGTGTTGTGTAGTGCTGAGTGTTGAGCTGTCAGAAGCACCATTCATTTAGAACTTGATGCAGTCCTGGCTGCAGCTGAGGTTTTCAGGGCTTTGTTCCATTTTGGCATGTTTATGTGGACAGAGTTAAGGATATAATTGACCTGAGACCTTGAGAAGGGGAACTGGCAGCAATAGTCATTTTAATCCATTTGGTCATCCTGATGTTATAAAATCCTATGTTTGTTGAACCTTAGACATGAGAAACCTACAGATCCAGATGATCCTCTGGCTGATCAGAACATCAAAGATCGTTACTATGGAATTAATGATCCCGTGGCTGATAAACTTCTGAAACGAGCATCAACCATGCCTCGTCTAGATCCTCCTGAAGACAAAACTATTACTACACTGTATGTTGGAGGGCTTGGAGATACCATCACTGAATCAGATCTCAGGTGTGTTGGTGAATTTGTGTTGCCCTTGCCTTTTTATTTGACACTTTGATAATGGCTTTTCAAGTACGGAACAAAAATAAATCTGGTGTTAAGTTTTTCTTAATGGGGAACTGATTGGTGGGCAAGTGCAGAGGAGTGCCAGCTTGTTGGAGAACAAACAGGCACATTTCAAATGCTTTGATTAAAATCTGTTTCTTTAAAGATGAGTCATCCTTCTGAGCTGTTGGGGATACTGTGTAACCCTTTTTCCAAGGAAGTTCTGTATCCTCTAGCTAGCTACTGAGAGAAGCTGCTGCAGAGCTTTTATTGCTCCGTAATTACACAGAGGGCTAATTATGATTAATTCATCGATCACTGATTTCTAATGATTAGTTTGAAAAGGGGATGGAGAAGAGAAAGTTTCTGAACATACCTAAGTCACCTGCCCTGTACCCTGTGACTAGGAGGAGTGGGGTATCCTAGTCAGTTTTTTTTCCCCCTGCAGAAATCACTTCTACCAGTTTGGGGAGATCCGGACGATAACGGTGGTGCAGAGGCAGCAATGTGCTTTCATCCAGTTTGCCACCAGACAGGCTGCAGAGGTGGCTGCTGAGAAATCCTTCAACAAACTCATCGTCAATGGCCGCAGGCTCAACGTCAAATGGGGAAGGTGAGTGTGGGGGGAGGGAGCCTGGAGGATCTGCAAGGTTCTTTTCTCAGTTTACAGTCTTGATGAGCAGGATTGGCTATTATGCAGAAGTAGATACTTGTTTGGTAAATAGTTGGGGTCCTCTTGCATTTTGGTTTTCTTTTTACAGTGAGATCTGGGTTGGAGATGACACATGTAGCATAAGGGATTTCTTGGTTGAGGATTATGGATGAGTTTTGGTAGCTTTGGTCCTAGTCCTTCTCCTCTAGGCACTGTTATGCAAACTTGGTGCCATCTATCTGATGTTCTGTGAGTTTTTCGTCTTTGGCCTGAAGAATTGGATCTGTAATAGATAATGTGAAACTACTGTGGTGTAAATGTCTCTTTATTCTGCTTTTCTCATCTTTATTCTCAAAATTCTGCCTGTTTTTCAGGTCCCAGGCAGCAAGAGGAAAAGAAAAGGACAAGGAAGGCACTACAGAATCCGGGATAAAGCTGGAGCCAGTTCCAGGACTTCCTGGAGGCAAGGGATTTGTATTAATCTCTGAAACACTTAATGCTGACCCACTTCCATGAGCAAGTCTGCTGTTAAACTTCTGGAAGCAGTGACACTTCAGGATGGTAGAGGCAGTGGTGAGCCCAGAGCAGTTACAGTAGGTTTGCAGCAGATCCAGCTGGGTGGGAGATGAGTTTTGTGTAGGAGCAAATCCTTGATGAAAAGAGAGTTCTTTATGTGATGAGTGAAAAGTTAAAGCTGAACTCAACTTAGTTAAGACAGAAATACTGGCAACCCACACTTCTAATGTCTTCTTAGTCTACTGAGCATTGTATGATGGAAAAAGCAAAGCTGGTTTCAGATGAAGGAAATTGCTGACTGGGGTTTCAGGGCAGTTCTGCTTCTCGCTCCAGTTCATACATGCAATAGTAGCACCATTCATTTTGCCCTTGTGAAAGCATGGGTTGTGCTCCCTCTCTGGAGGCAGACACATGTGCTTGTCTTGCCTGAGAGATTTTCCATAACCATATGTACTTCTCTGCAGCCCTCCCCCCTCCTCCAGCTGCAGAAGAGGAGGCTTCTGCAAATTACTTCAATCTACCTCCAAGTGGCCCTTCTGCCGTGGTGAACATTGCCCTGCCACCTCCTCCTGGCATCGCTCCACCGCCGCCTCCAGGTACTTGTGTTTCCTGCTCAAGTTGGGGTGTGAAATTCGCTGTTAGACGGTCTCTTCCTCCTTGCCAGGCCATGCTGCAGCACTGATGCATGCCCTGAGCTGATTTTCCTCATCCCTGATCACACAGTGTAAATGGATGATCTAAACTGAGCTGTCAGCACAGTTTAATTAAACTGAGCTGCCTGTTGTGGTTGGTATTTGCTTGCAAATTCCCAAGCATGTTGGAGATCCCTGTTACTGGTACTGAGACCTACTCAGTGCTTTTGCTGGTTGTGTAAATGCCACATTAACCTGAACTTCAAAGGGTAATTTTGCAGCTGATTGAATGCCAGCATGTCCTTGGCTCTCTGTATATCTATCCAGAGATGCTTTTGTTTTTTAATGGAATTTTGGACTCTTGTGGATATATTTGCTTTGCTCTGTGGTTGAGTAGAGAACATTAGATAGGTATTACAGACACCTGCCTGGTTTCCCCACCAGCTTTTATCTGTGAGTAAGGATGTGTGTCAGGTAGGGATTGCCCCTAGTTGTACTGAAAAGAGGGGCAGGAGTTCAGGGAGAAGGGAGATGTGTACGTTTTTGAGGCACAGCTGTCAGCCAGCTGTGGTGTCAGTACTTTGAAGCAGCAGCACACACACACACATTGGGTTTTCTGTTGCTTTGCCTGAAGCTGCCAACTTTGTTTCTGCAGGTTTTGGACCACACATGTTCCACGCCATGGGGCCCCCACCTCCCTTCATGAGAGCCCCAGGCCCCATCCACTACCCATCCCAGGATCCCCAGAGGATGGGTGCCCACGCAGGAAAGCACAGCAGCCCCTAGCACGTCCTGCCACCCTCATCCCTGAAGTAAATGTTATTTTCTAGTTACCATGGTAGCACGATACGTTGAACTGTGGGTGAGCTAGAGACGCCTTATTTCCCTGCTTGCAGCCATGGGGCAAGCTGAGCTCCGTGTCTCCGCTTATAATCGGGTTCTTGATACGTCCCAGGTCTTTCTATTAGTGTGGGGGGTGGGTGGGGGACAGACAGAAGGGCTGTCGGGGATCTGTGGGTCTGGGGTACCAGAATTACAGTGCTGTCTGTGCTTCCCATTGGCACACTTTTGAAATAAACTTCTGGAAAAACAAAACCAAACCCTTTTCAAGCCCATTGATATCCTCAGTCAGAATGTTATGGACTGTTGAAATGAAACCAGAGACTGTTCTCTGTCAGACAACTAATGACATATTATTCTAATGAGGTATTAAACCAGGACTGAGTAAGAGTTGAAAAACAAGTTCATCAGACCTGCCAAACCCATGGCTTGGCCTTACCACTACACAAAATTTTCCCCCCTCCTTTTTCCTGACTTCTTGATTAACAAAGACAAGAAAACAAAGCCTTTCTTAGTGTATCGTCTAATCCTGCACATCCTGAGCAAGAGAAATGCTGGGTCAAGGGAGCAGCCCCCAGGCAATACGGACATGATGTGGAGTGACAGGTCAGCAGTTGCCTGATTTAGCCAGGTGACAGCCCCCTCGGTGGCCCCAGAGCCTGGACTTGTGCTGCCTGCAGCTGCAGGGCAGGGCAGGATGCAGTTGCAAGCTGCTCTTGAGGAGATTTGGGATTCTCAAGGCCTGTGAAACAGCATCCCTGTAAGCCGTGACATGGGTCCTACTTCATCTTTCTTTGACAGATGTGAAACTCTTCTTTCTGTGCTCCAAGTGTTGCGGTTGCCTGGGAGCAACTGCACCCTGCCTGCAGCCTGCTGCTGAGTGAGGTCTGTGTACATGTGGCTGGAGGATTTTAGGTTTTATCTCCATATTAGCTGCTTTCACACAATGGATCTGTGGATGTCTTCATAACAGGATGGGGCCTGTTCTGAAGCTTCATTTGCTTGTTTTTTAAAAAGTACATAAAAATATTTGAATTTTTCAACACGGTGCTTTGACCCAGCTTCCTGGAGCATAGTGTCTGAGGACTTGGTCTGGTTTTTATGTGGCTGCAGCCACAGCCAAGATCCCACATGGGCAAAGACAGGCACATCCACTTTTAGTTTCATGTGCTGTCCTCTACAGTGCCACGGGGTCCCATCATGGTGCCAGCCTTGCCAGGCTGTCAGAGGAGGTGTAGCACTTGTGGCGCCATGGGCTGGCTTTCTCTGGAGCAAGAGCAGGGCTTTGGGTGTGGGTAATTAGTTCAGTTTTTGTCAGGAAGAGCTGTCCCAAGGCAGTGTTGGACAGCAGAGGCTCTGCTGGTGGAGGGGAGAGGGCTGTGGCATTTGCCACTGCTCTGGCCTTGAGTCCATAGCCAGGACCTGTGAGTGCTGTGACAGATTTGGAATGCAAAAGGCTTCACATCATCCCAATTTATTTATTATTTCCAGCCAGTTACCCAGGGTGCCCAGGTTCTGCAGCTGATGGACAAAGAGGAGGGAGATGGAATTGGAACAGGGCAGCAGTTAAGCTTCACAGATTTCTTATTTCTAAATAACAAACTCTTTTCTTTCCATTTGCTTTCCCCCTCCTGTTTCTGTGGGAAGCATAGAGTAATGAAAACTTCCCACCTGAATGATGTGTTGTGGCAGCAGAATCCCTGCGTGGGGTTTGCTCTGCACAGCGTTACAAACTTGACATGAGGCAGCTGCTAACTGCATTTTTACCACAACATCTACTTGCCCCATTTAACCATACTGGTGGAAAAAGAACTTTTATCCTGTTGCTTTTGGGAGTACGAGTAAGGGTAACATTAAGAACATGACAAAAGTGACAGGAGGAAGCCTGTGTTGTCAGAAATTTTTGTGAGTGGGTTTGCCCAGATGTTGCAATGACTGTAGGCTGTTGTTAGCTGCATGTCCCACTGTGTGTCACTGCTGAAAACGTTGGTGTAGTTGGATCCTCACTGTTGATTTTCACATTCCCAGGGAAGCCCATGCTTGCTCTGTAGGCATGGCTGTGCTGCTTTTCCTTCCCACTGGTGTTGAGTTACCAGAACACCCTGGCAGCATTGGTTGGTGTGGTTGTGCAGGGCAGCAGGTCCAGGCTGGGCCCGATCCTTGACCAACCATATGCAGCAAATCTGGCATAAGTCACTCAAAGAGCCGAGATCAGATGTTCAAGCAAGGCATGCAAATAGCGGTAGGAAGGGGACAATAGCTGCCAAGTGCTAGCCAGTAGCTTGTGGAAAACAGGGCACAAGTTTCCAGCTCCCAGCATTCCTCTCCCCTCTATCCTGGCTGTATTGGTAAACAGATATATTCCCACTCCTTCATCTGTTTTTGTTGTCCAGCCAAGCACAAGGTAGCTGCTTTTAACATGCCAATGCCTCGAGTAACTTGTTTTTCTACTGCTCTTCCATTATCACCTCCCCTCTGTGTCCTGACTGGAATGACAGATGCAGGGTTATCCTGAAGGTGGAATTTCTCTGCAAAAGCACCAGCTGTCCGAGCAGGTCTCATGTGTCAGTGGAGATGCAGTGAGGCAGCTTGGTGTGCTGCAGCTGGGGTGCTGCTGTTTTCCATGAGGCAGGGAAGAGGACAGGCTCTATGGGATGTTTTGTATGGGAGCTTGCAGGGGTCTGCTGGGTTAACAGCGAGGACTTGGCTGGTTGGCTTGGCACTGACTGCAAGGGGAATTCAGAATGGTCCCACACTCATGCTCATTTAAATCCCATTCAAAGATGGCAACCTGAGCCCACCAGCTGAGCTTTCCTGAAGGATACCTGCCCCTCCTCCCCTCCCCTGCGAGTGTGTCCGAGTCCAGTGAGGGAACCATCCGTGCCTGTGGGGAAGGGAACGCACATCCTACAGCTCTTCGCTCTCCGGCAGGATCCGCACCCAGCCTTGGGCCACCCTGTTGAAGTTGGGCCTGTGGGAAATCACCTCCAGCACACTCAGGTTATCCAGCTCTACGGTGGGCAAAGAGAACAGCTCACCAACCAGCGCCCTGTCAAACGGGGCCGCAGTCCTGCAGCACAAGGAGAAGCACACTCAGTCACGAGGAGATGTTGTGAAGGTGTTAGAAAAAATTAGTCAGGATTTACTGAGTCCAGCTCAATGTAGCAACGCCTGTGAGAAATGACAACCCTCCTCTTCCTCCCCAGGACGCTGTTAGAGCCCTACCAGCCCAGCAAGGTGGTTCTCTGGTACAGAGCTCACCTCAGCTCAAGCTTTGGCAAGCCTGGAGAGTGGGGTTTGGGGCATGGGTGTTGGTGAAAGTGTTCTGCACGTGGAAGGGCTTAGATTCAGACACCACTGACAGTGACAAACCCCTGGTCTTGAAAGAGCCTTGTCCACAGCTCCTGTGTCCTGCAGAGGGCTGAGGCTGCTATTCTGGATCACTCCAGCACATGCAGCTCTATTGGCCCTGGCTCCCTCCTGCCTTTTGGGACGGCTCCTCATGAACAATGACTAACAGGAGGAGCAGTGTGGGGGCAAGAGCTGTCATCTCTTTCTGGAGAAATGTGGAAAGGGACTGGGGAAGAGTGTGCCAGCCCCCAAAAAGCCAAGAATGTTGGTTTTGGAGTAGCACATGGGGGCTGAGCTATCACTGAGGCAAAACTGGGAATGTTTGCTTTGGGAAGCACTGCTAGAACATGAATAACGTGGCACTGTTTTGCAACGGAGGAGAAATAAGAGGGGGAAAGGCAAATGAGACAAGCTTGTTCGAGGAACTTTCTTTTGGGAAAAGAGAGTCTGTCAAAGCTTGGTTTTCACTCTCTCTTAAGGCAGCACACCTTAGCAAGGTGGCCCAAGATTTTTGCATCATGCTCTAAACATTTAAAATTGGGAATAAATCAGCCTGCTTTAACACAGTTGTTGTGAAGATGATGGACTTGCCCTTGCTCTGTGACCCATGAGAGCTATGCTTGGATTCAACTAGCCTTAGGCAAGACCACTGGCTTTCCATAGCCAATTTGTTCCAAAAAGCTTGTTTTTCTATGGTTTGTTATTTGAACTGAGAAGTGATTTAAAAGCCAACAGCTTGGAAGATCATGAAAAGCCCAGTTAAAAGCAGATTGGCTTTCTGAATCTTCCTGCCTCACTGAAGAATTAGAGGAGGTGGCAAGAGGCTTGGAGTTAAATTAGCATCCATCTGTATTAAATTACAGTTGAAGACTTTAAATAGAAAGGCAGCGTGTGAGAGGGGAGAAATGGTACAGGGTAGAGTATTATTCAGAAACATGCCCTTGCTTCAGTCCCTGTCCATAAATAAATCCTGAGGCAGGAACATGGCTAAATGTTGAAAGAAAAGAGCCAAGTGTCTGCAGCAGCTCCTCATTCTCCCCCTGCAGCACTTCCTTGGCTGTAACTCCTCAAGGAGAGCCACATGGCAAAGCCCCGGGGCTGAGGGGGGAGAGAGCAGCAAAGGGACAGTGGTGGCCAGGCTCATCTCTGCCTTTTAGGATGGCTCTTCCCACACTGAGGGGTTGTGGTCCCCTACAGCCCCTTGTGCCACGTGCTCAAAGCAGCCGCGTGCCCCACGCCTCAAATCCAGCCCTGGGGTGGGCGCAGGGGAGCTGCTGTTGGCACGTGGTCTGCTGGGGAGCAGTGCTGTGTCCCAGGGGAAACTCCAGTGGGAACTTGCCTACTGGAGAGTGACTGGCCAGGCCACCAAAGCAAATATAATTCCATCCTCATGACAGAGGTTTTTAGAAAGGAGGACAGAGAGGACTCCTTTTGCTGGTTCCCTGGGGTGACGTTCATCTCAAAAGTTCAGTTCTCATTTTTTTACCATGGGCTGCTTTGCTACCACCAGATCTCCATCTCCTGGATCCCCACCAAGCTCCTTTCCAGAAAGGAGATCTATCTTGGCAGTCTTTCTTCCAGGGTCCCAACCTTGACCCCAGTGTAATTTGGAGGTGTGGGCAGGCACCGGCCGTGCTCCATCAGAAGCAGCCACAGGGCATGGAGCTTGCCAGGCTGAGCCACCAGAAACCCCCTGGCCTGGAGGCTTTGGGCTCAAGCAGGTGTTTGGAAGGAGTCTGGTGACCTCTTAGCACTCTGTGGGAAGATTAACCTTATACCTCCACTGCTTCCAGCAGCTGCTTGAATACCTTAAGGAAATTAGGAAAGAGTTTTGGCACTGTCTGTGTCATTCCTCCACCCAGCCCAGAGCTGAGCCCAGCTGGGAACAGGAGTGATTCCTTCTCCTGGACCATATGCATAAGAATTGGTCCTCCCAAATTTCATCCCTGAGGTTACCCAGTGAGATCAAGCTGCTTAAGGCTGTGCAAGCCCAGTGGTGGAGCTGAGAGGAGATCTGGGAGAGAGCTGCTGGAGGCAGGGACTTTTGCAGGGAGCCCTCAGTTCAAATACCCCAGGAACAGAGCATCCTGAGCCCTTGCTGTGCCCCTGTGGGGTATAAAGAGGGCACAGACTGTTGCGTTTCCCTGTCGTGGGTGCTCCTCGAGGCTGAAGGGCTTGGCCAAGGGCTGGCCTGGCTGGTGGTGTCTGCCCCTGTTACCTGTTGAAGCTCCTGAAGTCCCACGCAGGGGGTCTCATGGGAGGCTGGTTCTTGCCATACACGGCATCGTCCCTGTCACCAAAGAGCTCCTGCCATGGGGACCGGTAGCCCTTGGGGATTGCAGTGACATTGAACTTCTCATGGGGGATTTCTTTGAGGGGGCTCGAGTACCCTGTGCAGGGGGAGAGACAGTGTGGGCTGCTGGGGCCACAGCCAGGCTGAGGCAGGGGGCTGGGAACAACCTGGCCTCTGCATGGCCGTGGAAGAGCTTTTTTCTGGGGCCAGGAATGCGTATCTGTAGCATAAATATGTATTTATATCTGTACATATAAAATCTCTGGGGAAGGGCTTTGGGCAGACCCCTCAGCAGGGCAGCAGTTCACAGCCTCCAGCCCCACGTTGCTGAGATCACAGCAGTGTGGGATTCAGGTGCAGGCAGCATTGACTTACCTGGGGCCAGGGCACTGGGGTTCAGGACTTTGCTCATGTGCAAGACCTTCTCTGACTTCTTCGGTACTTCTGGGGGGCCACCCTGGGGCGATGCTGCCACGTGGAGCTCAGAGTGATAATTCTCCTGGCCCCCAGCATTCTCCCCTGCCTGTGGAGGGAAGAGTTAACAGGCACTGGGAGGAGCTCCCCCTACCCCAACTGGAACTCAGGGGGTGGTTGAAAGCACCTCAGAGCTTCCTCCATTCACTCACCATCTGTTCATTCACTGTTCCTTCTGAATCACCTTTCCCAGCATGGTGTGAGCCACCTGCCCCTTGCCCTGGGAGCTGCAGGAGACAATGAGTGGGTGCAGAGGGGGATCAGCACCATCCCCCTCCTCTTTGGTGGATATTGAACCCCATGTTTGTCCATCTCCATGCCCAGCCCACCAGGACATCTCTCCTCTCCCTTCATCTCTGCATAGCAGTCAGCCAAGCATGGCTGCCCTGCAGAGAGATCGCTGACCCCACCAGGAATTCTTTCCCTGGAAGGCTGCAAGAGCCAGGGAAGGGCTGTCCTCAGACCCACCTGCCTGGAGCCGCTGGGATGCTCAAAGACAAAGCGCTGCACTCGCTTCTGGCGCTGCTGGAAGAGCCGGGAGCCGCGGTTGTTCGGCAGGGAGAGCTCCTCGATCATCAGATCCTGTGCCGAGCTCATCTTTTTCCCCAGATCCAGACGGGGCTCTGGGGAGGCTGGGAGAGCACAGCTACAGCTGAGGATGCTGCAGTGTTGGGAACTCCCAAGCGAGCACAGAGAGTGTATCCCTTCCCTGGGTTCCATGTTTTGTGGCTGGGCCATTTGTCCATGTCGGGGACTGGTGTTTCCTCGGTGTGAGGAATTGTCAGGGAGCTCCAGGGGTTCAAGCAGCCTCTCCCACCCAGTACATGGCCCATTCCAGCAAAAGCAGGTCCAGTGGCCTCAACCAGAGCTGGGTCTGGCCCATAGTCAAGGAGGGCAGCACTGCCCTGGGGCTGGTGACATCCCTGCACCCCCTTACCATCTTCAGGGCCCGGTCTCATGATGGCCATCACTTGCTGCTGTGCTCCTGGGGCAGCTCTGTGGGAGGGGGACAGATCCTGTCTGGCTGGAAGAGAGAGGCACCCTGGGAGTGACACCAAGCATGGGGATATGTCATCCCCAGGCATGCCCCAGAGACATGCTAGGATTCAGCTGAGCATCTCCCCTGGTCAGCGTCATCCCTGAGCATCTCCCCGCGCTGCTCTCTGTCCCCTTCAACAGACACAGGGAATGTTCAAACCATGCTGCCCCTCATCCCCCACTTGTCATTGTTCCTCTCTGCCTTTCTTTAGAGCAGAAACTGCCCTTGCCTCTTGTCCTTGCCCAGGGCGAGCTGCTGTCCTTGTGCCTCGAGCGCCCTCGGAGCAGCAGCTGCTGGCCAAGCGGGGGCCCTGGCTGCCACCCCCCCCAGCACCTCCGCTTTAGCAGAGCTATTTTCAGCTGCTGGCCCCAAGGGTGCAGAGGCTGCAACCCTGAATCTGCAGGGAGCTGGTGAGCACAGCCAGCGGCAAGAAGAGTCCTGGGACCACCCGGCTGTGTTGCTCCATTGTGGGGAAACAGCTGGAAACCAGCCCCAGTCTGAGCCCCCTGAGCTGCCCACCTGCAGCAGAACCCTCCTGTGCTGCTGGGGCACTCGTCTCTGTAAGGGCTGTTCGACTCTGTTTGGTGCATCTGGCATCTCTCAGCTCAGGCTGATGGGCACCTTCCCCTAAGGGTGCTGGGGTCCCCATGGGGTCGGGGTGCCTGGCACGCAGCTCCCTGCCAGCTCTGAGTTCAGTATTAACCATCCACACAACGAGCCAGGGACTTGTACCCCATCGTTCCCTCCGCCCAGCTCCAGGGACACTCTACCCTGACCCCCACAGTGGTGGTGTCCCCTTTTCCAAGGACATCCCCAAGCCCTGTGCACCCACCCACCTGCTGACCCCCACATGGGACCTCACCTTCCCTACCTGGCCAGGGGATACCCCAGATGCTGGGGACTGGAGATGCTTCTCCTGCAGCGCTGGGGATGAAGCCAAAGCCAAGCTGCAGCCACCAGCACTCGGTGGCCCCTGCTGGCCCTGCACGGCACCCTTGGGCTCCTGCTGCTCGCCCCAACACGTCCTGGGCTCCAGCCCAGATGCTAAGATCCAGCCACGGGACAGAAGTTATTTCTGGCTGAGAAAGGGGGTGGAGCAGAGCTGTGACCCTTGGGGACTGGGATGCCGTCACCCCAGCACAGAACAGGTCTGACTCACGGGGATGAGGGTGCCATAATCCTGGCATGAAGCAGGGCTCTGACCCTTGGGCACCAGGAGGCCGTCAGCCCGCATGAAGCAGGGCTGACCCACACGAATGCAGATGCTGTCCCTTGGCATGGAGCAGGGCTGACCCTTGGGGACACGTAGCAGCAGCAGGAGGAACCCATGTGCCATGTATGCCCAGGCCACCTCGGGGACAGATCAGACCCAGCCTGGGTTTAACGGTGGTTTATTTCTGAGCTGGATATACAGCAGTGTGGTGAAGGCAGGTTGTGATTGCTGCTGGAGCGAGGGTGGGAGACATGTCCTGGGAATGGGGGCTGTGTTCCAGCAGGGGCAGCCTGCAGTGTGGAGGTACTCCAGGGAACAGGGATGGACAGACTTCGACAGTGTGTCCTGGGGAAAGGGAAGGGGTGATGGGCTCCCTGAATGGGAATATGTCAGAGCCCTGGCAGCCCAAACGCAGCCTCTTGTCCAGTGCTGGTCTCACCGTCCCCAAGGTGTGGGGACACCAACATCCTCAGAATCACCTTCTGCGCCAACACCTCCTTCAAACCCTCTGCAACTTCTACCATTTCCTTCAGCCCCCATGGTCCCCCACTCCTTCCCACCTGCCCTGGCTGTCATAGCACCCATCAGTTCCTGTGTGTGCCTCCATCCCACCAGAGAGGGGATGGGGATGGGGGTGTGGTGAACTCGGGTATAGGGACAGTGACAGGTATGAGATGGGGCTGTTCCTCTTGGTCTGGGCAGGGCAGGAGAGCACCTGTAAACAGTCCCCTTAACGTGGCAATAAATAACTTTGGCTCTTTATGTTCTCCAGGGAAAGAAGGATTTGGGAGAATTTCTTTGAGAAGGGGTCAAAAGTTTTAAAACAAATCAGTGAATAACTGGGGGGCTGGAATTAAAAATTAACTTTTCCTCTCCAAAATCTGGTTTCAATTGACACCAGCCAAATCTGCAGGCTGGGAGAGGCTGGGAGAGGCTGGGAGAGGGAGCCTGGTCATGGCATCCAGTCGATGCTGCCCACCCGCAGCAGCTGTGCCACCCCAGGGGAGCAGAGCTGCGATGACACTCCGGGATAACATCTGGGGACAGGGGCTCACAGGGGACCACCCAGCCCATCCCATCCTGGCTATGCTGGATGGGGCTGGCTGGCAGGCAGGGACTGCCGAGGGAGAGGCCGTGGGGGGCCGGCTCCCCCACTCTGCCTGCTGCTGCCTGCTGACCACGCACTCCTGGCCCGAAAGGTTAGGGTGGTAAAAATAGAGCGGGGCCATGGATGGCGGGCAGGCGCGAGGCACCTGACCCCTCTGGCACACAGAGGGGCCGCGGCAGCTCCGGAGGGACACTGTTTTTTAGAGACTTCAGCCTCGGGGGTTGGTGTGTTCCCGGGNGCAGGCTGCTGGTCCAGCCCCGGGGACAGAGGTTGAAGCTGTGGATTCCCGGGCTCTTGGTCCCCGAGTCTTCGGAGTCGAGAGAGACGTCCGAGTCCGTCGGGGACCGGGAGGTGCAACGCTTGGCTGGGGACCGCCCACCCACCACGGGGGACGGCAGGGGGCTCTTGGGGATGGGGGACAGCCTGGGCACGGGGCAGGAAGACGAGCTGGATGGCAGCAGGAGCCGGCGACTCTCTGCCCAGGCGGCTCGGGGCATCCCGGGGGAGGCACAGAACTGGGGGCTGCCTGCCCGGGGCGATCGCAGGGGGCTTTTGTGGGTGGGCGAGGGGCTGGCCAGGCTCCCCAGCACGCTGCTGGCAGCCTGCAGTGGCGGCGCTCTGGGCCCCAGCCGGGGCGACTGGGGCAGGCTGCGGGGGCAGGCAGAGATGGGGGTGAAGGGTCGGGAGCTCTCCAGCCCCACGGCTTTGGGAGAGGAGCTCTTCCTGCGGGCAGCGTTGATGATATTCCTGGCGAGCCGCGCTTGCATCTGCCGGCTGGCCCGGGGGTCCGCGTCCTGCCGCAGAGGGGACAGGGACCTCTCGCTCCACGGAGGGGACGTGGGAGGTCCCTCATCCAGCTCGGGCACCGAGGCCGGGCTGGCCCAGCCGTCCAGGCTGCCCGGGCGCCGCGCCAGCCGGGGCGTCCAGGTGGGCGATGCAGGGAGGGATGACCGCCTGTCCTGGAGAGGGACAGAGAGCGGGTTAGTGACCCCCACTCGGGGGGAGGAAGGGACAGAGCAGGGGTACATCGGCAGGAGGGTGCCGGGGTAAGATTCATGCTGGCACAGCCCCACAGGAGGTGGGGATGTCTCCTCGTGCATTGCACCCCTGCAAGGGGGTCCCATTTGACCCTGCACCCCCTCACCCGCCAAGGAGATCAGGGCAGGCTGAGCCTGCTGTTTATCATCCTCGCCCAGAATATGTCCCAGGACCTCTCACTAATTGTAGCTTCCGTAAGTCACCCTTTGGGGGATGCTCCGAGACCCCCTTGCACTGCCCAGGATCTGTCACCGGGCGCTGCTCCCCAGACGGCAGGAAAGAGAAGAGCCGGATGTGACAGCGCAGAGAGTGTATTCAGAAAGAGAGGATAAAAGAAAAATGCAGGAGAAATAAAGCACAGTCAAAAGGCAACTTGGCACCGTGGGGAAGTGGTGAGAAGGCATGGGCAGAGACACAGCTGGACCACGAGTCTTGGGCTGAGCATCACCCAGCAGCCCTGCCCTCGGCACCCTCCTCAACCCAGCACATCCCTTGCTTACAGCTGTGCCACACAGCACTGCCCGCCCCAGCTTCCAGCTGGACTGAACCCAGACAGGGACAGGGATCCCGCAGTGTCCCTGGGCCCAGCACCACTGGACTCTGCCATTTCCAGCGGGATGCAGTTTCTCCTCCACAGTGAGGAAACAAACGAGGACAAATCCTGAAGGAGCAACAGAAGAGCCAGGAGTAGGCACAGTGAGGCAGAAAGGCAGCGTGTCCCCTCCAGGTTTGCTTTGGTAGGAGGCTGAGAAGAGCCACAGGACAGAGGGGGTGCAAAGGAGCAGGCAGAGCTCTGAGAGCTGGAAAAGCCAGAGGTGAGGAAAGGAGGGAGCCAGAGGTGAGATGCTCCGTACAGTTTCCAGGCGAGAGAAGAGCGAGAGCAGCCCTGTGGGACAGGCAGGCTCCTGATGACTCTTTGGGATCCTGCAGGCTCTGTGCCCAGTTCCTGCTGCCTCCCCGGGACTCCTCAGCTCCTGTTGCACCGGGGGCTCGGCAGCGCCTCTCACCCACTGTCCCAGCGCTGCAGCCTCACAACCACTTCTTTTTTCTGTCTTCTTTTCTTCCCCCCTCCCCGCCCTCCCACCTTTTTTGTGGTTGATTTGGCTTTTGGCACTCCCATGAGCAGTTAGGGAGGACTCAGCCTATCACCCCTGTGTTTTTCTCTCCGCCACCACTACTTGTAGTAAAAAGAAGGTTTCCACACCTGCGGCTCGATGCCGGCATTCCTGGTGGAGTAGGAGGGCCGGGGTGCCTGGAAGCCTGCCTTGGCCCGGGGCGGCAGCAGGCGGCACGGGGAGGCCAGCAGCACCTCAGCCGGGGCTCCAGGACTGGCACGGCTGTCGTGAGTCAGGGGCAGAGCCCCAGCAGCACTGGGGAAGGGGCTGGCAGTGGTCCGGCTGGCACTGGGTACCACGGGAGGATGCCAAACCGGGGAAGGAGGCAATGGAGAGGTTGGGCAGGAGGCTTGCTGGGGGTAGGGGTAAGAGTCGGGAAGAGAGGGTCGGGGTGGAGGCATCTCCTGGGGCACGGACCTTGCTGGCCCCTTGGATGGGGAGAGGATGAAGAGAGAAGACTGGAGCTGGTAAGGCTGGTGCTTGGAGATCTCCAGCTCCTTCTGGGACACCTCGTTCTCCATTAGGTTGCTGCCATACAGTGATGCAGGAGGGGTTTTGGAGGGCCTGCAGGGACTCTTGGAGGGGCGTCTGGCGACCATGGGTGACAGATAAGCATTGTTATCGTACTTCCAGGAGGGAGGCAGGGACATGGTGGGTGATGGGGACCGCAGCAGCTCAGGCTGGGAGGGAGCCTCAATGATGAACTTCTCCATCCTGGACTGCCGGCGGGCAAAGAGCTCAGCCCCCTTCCCTCTTGCTTCACTGAGGATATGGCTGGGCTGTGGCTTCTTCTTGGGCTGGATGGTGGGAGACTTGAGGCAGGAGGACCATGCCGGAGCATCCTCAGCTGGCTGGAGGTGCTGCACTCCCCTGGCTGAGCTGTTGGGGACAAAGTTCGAAGCTTCAGCCCCGAGGGCGAAGGGCTCATCCTCGGCACTGGGCTCCCCCTGCTCTTTCTGCTTCTTCCTGCTGTCTGCACTCTGAACCAAGTCCAGCAAGTCGGGGTTGGGGCCCAGCTTCGGCTTCTCCACGAAGGTGAACATGGACTTTCTGCTGGCTCTCCTGGCAGCCGACTCCTCCAGGATCCCTGTTTTGGGCAAGGGGTTTGGGCTGCTCGCCCCGCAGCCCAGGATGGGATCTGGCAGCACCTTCTGCTCCTGGGTGGGGTACAGGGCCGAGTAGGCGGGGGGGGAGCGGACACGGGTGAGGGGTGGGGGGCTGCTGAGGGTCTCTGCATAGGTTGGCGGCGGGGGCAGCTCGGGGGCAGGGGGTTCCTCGGCCGGCTGAGCACTGGCAGGGGATGCCTGGGTTCCGAAGGGTCTGGCCGTCCGGTTCTTCACAGGCTTGGGCTTGGCCAGGGTGAGATGGACCTCGTAGTACTGCCGGCCTGGTGCCCCGTTCTGCTGCTGCCCAGCTGGGGATGCCATCCCTGTGGCTGTCCCTGCTGGCGCGCTGGGCACCTCGCTGGGCACCTCACCGGGCACCTCACTGGGCACTTCGAGGTTCTTCCCCTCCTCAGGGCTCTGTGGCAGGACCAGAGCCGCCGTGTTCGGCCCTGCAGGGGCTCCTGCATTGCCGGGTCCCTCCACCCCTCTCTCCATCCCACTGGCTGCCTGCTCCTGCACGCCGTTGGTGGCGGCCGCTGCCATGTTCTCCTTCAGGTAAACGCTGAGTGGGACCTGCTGGGCTTCAGCGAGAAGCTCCTGGCACGGGGAGGCGTTTGCCAGCATCTCTTCTCCCGGATTGCCAGGCTGGTCAGGCTCCGGCTTCATCCCCTGGCCCTGGCCCTGCTCCATGGCCGCTTGCCGAGGCTGGGGAGCGGGGCTCAGCGGCAGCTCCCTGCCATGCCCGGCTCCCGTGAGCCCCTCAACGCGCTGCCTGCGCCGGTGGAACAATAGGACGCCCTTGGAGCTGGGGCCGGGCGCCGTGGTGAGCTGAGCCGCGATTCTCTGGCTCCGCGCCTTCGCCTCCTTCAGCTCCTTCTCCGAGAGGCTGGCGCTGCGGGAGAGACCTGGGCAGAGGCGAGAGAGGGATTAGGGCGCTCAGTGGGAATGTGGGGTGTCAGTCATCCCCGCCCAGGACTCACAGCCCTTTCTCCAGCTGTCCCCCGGCATCCCAACTCCTTCCCTGGCCCCTGGGGGAAGGCAGGAGAGATGAACCGGGACTGCGGTACACGGTGCGGGGGCAATGGGGACCCAGCACAGCCCGCACCAAGATGCTGAGTCAGATGGGAAAGCCCAGGGGACACCTATTGACGCTCAGGACCTGTCCACCATCCCATCCCGTGTTTGGGCTGGGTTCTGCGCGCCCACCGCGCTGACCGTATGGGAGAGGAATTTCTCCGAGCAGGTCTCCGGTTGCAGCTCACACGACTTCGGCTCCCGGCTCAAAGAGGCAATGGCAGGGAAGAGGCCAGCGTGTGACCCCAGCCCCTCGCCCCGAATCCCGGCACGCTCAGCCCCGAGGGGGCAGGACATAAGCCCGGGGACAGCGGGGACGTGCCAACCCACCCTGACCTCACAGCAAGGCCGGTGGGCAGCCCTGGCGGGGGACTCGTGTACGGAGCAACACGAGATGGCAGCAGCCGACAGAAGCCGTGCATATCCTGCCCAGCTGGACAGAGGCACGGACACAGCGAGGAGCCACCCTCACGCCTCGGGAGTCGGCACAAGTGCCAAAAGCAACGCTCTAAAAGCCTGGAACGAGCCCCGCGGCGAGCAGCCGAGTGCCGCTGGGCTTCTCCTGAGCCGGACAAAGGTCAGGGCACCAGCCCTTCCCTAAGACCGAAAGGATGTGGAGCTGCCGGGAATGCATTTTCTCAGGGTGAGCAATTTCCTATGAGCTTACCCCCCCGAAAGCACCCGTGGGAAGGGCAGTGTCCCCCACCCTGCCGAGGCCGCTGCTGGGCACAGACACCAGCGCCGACCGCCAGCATCACCCCTGCAGCCAGCAAGGGTGCAGCCCCCTCTCCAAAGGCACTGCCGGGATGGCTCCGATGGCTGTCTCTGCTCTGGTCCCAGCAGGGAGGTGGGTGGCCAAGACCGCCCGCTCCCAGCACTGCTCCTCTTTCCTTCCCATCCCTTCCCGTCTACCCTTCCTTCATGTGTTCCTCATTTTCTTGCCTTCTGTGCTGCTTGGGAGTCTTCCAGGATATTTTCAGCAGTGGCTCAGCCTACCAGCGAGGGAAGGGATGGATGACTAAGCCAAATCCTTCCAGCAAGCCCACGGTAAGAAGGAGGGCTGCTGGAAGCTGGGTAACTCCTCTTCCTCACCCTTCATCCCTCCTGCCTCCCTCAGCACCCAGCAAGTCCCTGCACACCGCTGAGGTGTGCAGGATGCCCTGGGATGAAGTCTTCAGGCTGCCCGACAGGAGGGTTTTATCTGGGCAGGGGACAGAGGAGGCAGAGATGCCAGTGGAAACTCTCCTGGAGACCAGGACCCCGTCGGCAGCGGCGACGCCGGCGGCCATTCCCCCCCGGTTCGCGCCCAGCATTGTTTAACGCCCCATTTCTATTTGCCTTGGCGGCGGCACAGAGCGGGGCCGCTGTTTCCTCCGGCCGGGCTGGCTGGAGGGCGGCCAGCACCGCGGCTCCCGCTCCGCGGGGTCACCCTCGCCGCCTTTATCTCCGAGACGGAGGAGAAACACAGCCAAGGAGCCGTTGAGAAACAAGCCGCAGGCTCCAGATGTCTGCGGGTTTCGTGCTCCGAGCGGAGCATCCCCGCTTCCTCGGAGGCCGGGGCTGCCTAAGAAGCCGAGCTCTCGGCGGATCCATTTCGCAGTCTCTTGCTCTTGCTACTGCCTTTTAACAGCAAACGAGGGGCCCTGGGGGATCTCCTCCGTGCTGGAGGGATGACTCAGCTCTTGGCCAGCCCGTCCCTGCTTGGACTAGCCGCCAGATACGCTCCCACGTAGCCGGGACCAATGCTGAGATTTGCCCACCGGGATTTTGTCCCTGGCTGCCGCCGCAGGCATGGGCATCACTCCGGGCCAGGGTGTGCTGCAGGGTGGACTCCCCCACCTGAATCCCCTTCCCTTGAATCCATTCCTGTCCATACCTATCCCCTCCACTCTTCCAGCAGCCCCTTTGCCCCTGCTCACCCAGCACCCACAATTCCTGGGCTGGTCCACTTGAGTCCAGTGGAAATGAATCCCTCAGGACACTACTTGGGATGCTGAGGGTAAGAATTGCTCTTCACACCCAATTTTTATGACACAGATGAAGAGCACCAAAGCCTCTGGCAGTCCAGAGGAAAGTGCTTCTGCCTGAGCAGTGGGATGAGGTTGTTCACCCAGTGCAAGAGCCTTTGTCCATCTGCTGTGGTGTCGGAGAGATTCTGCCACCTGAGGCAGTTTCTGCACTGCTCACTCTCCTCCCAGCCACGGGGAACATTCCATCATCCTTCCCTGCCATCTCCTGCCAGCTGGCAGCCCTGGGTGGGCTCTGACTGGTTCTTTTTCCCAGCCCCAGCCAGGCAGGAGGGAGCTGAATACCCTGAGAAGTCCAGGTGCTGGGGAGGAGAAGGAGAAGGGGCATGGGGCCTAAGGCAGCCAAAGCAGTGCAGGGAGGAGGCGAAAATAAAATTATGTGTGTCCAAGGGGCTGGTGCAGCAGTGGGAGCTGGTTTCCACCCAGTACCCTGAGACCAGTCCAAAATCCAAAGGATGACAGCTTCTCCTTGCTTCCTTGCTTCCTTCCCACACCATACACTGGTTTGCCATGATGCTGTCTCTCAGGAAGGAGACATCTCCCCTCTCCAAATGTCCCATCTTCTTCCAAGGAAAGGAGCCCCACCAGCCCTCTCCGCTGCCATGTGCCTTCACTGGAGCCCACCTTGGGTCCCTTGTGGTCCAGGGGTGCTGGAGAAGGAGATGCTCCTTGTGCGTCCTGTGCCCCATGGGACTGCTGGAGCACACAGGAGCAGCTCCAAGTGCTGTTCTGGTTAACACACTCCAGCTCAGGCCACAGAAGCCTATAGATCTCTATCTATGTATTTATATAGGCACTTGCTCTGTAGGTTTTCCGTTGCTCCAGGGGTGACTTCCTGAACATCCCCCAAGTGCAGAGCCTAACAGCTTCTTGCCAAGCTGTCAGTCATCCTTCCCCTGCATGTACAGTGCTCTCTCCTCCAGAGCAAGGATGACGAAGGTGACGAAAGGCATTTTTGTTGCTCTTACTTCCTGGACAGATGGGGGAAAAAAATTCCTTCCATCTCAGCTTTCCATGCAAAGGATGGATCCCCCTGAAGGGTGCTAAAGCAGGATGTCTGAAGGCCAGCCAGCAAGGGCTGGAATCACCATCTGACCCCAAATGAAGGTGAAGGATGTATCAGACATGGCTAGTGACCCATCCTGCTCTAAAATGGAGTCCAAGACCTGAAATGGGATGAAGATTTGGTCTTAAATTGCAGTTTCACCAAACTGACAGATTCAGTGAAAGCTGATGGTGTTGACATGGCTGGGATGTCACAGGAAGGCAAACAAGGACTTGAAAGCTGTGCCTGGTGTGAGGTTTTTGTACAGAGAAGCCAAGAGCCCCCAGTCCAAATGGGACCCACAGGATGCAACAGTTCATGTGAAACCTTGGAGTCAGAGCTGGCAGGTGACTCCAAAGTCTTTAGTTCGGGCTCTGTCCCTGACCTGCTCCAGGTTTGGATGTTCAGCCACCCCACTGCTGCAGCCCACCTTGGCCATGCTCAGGTTGCCCCACCAGACCACCCATGGCAGAGCACCCACCATCCATAACCAGCAGGCACTTTTTCCGCCTTCTAAACATTTCTTGGGCTTCTGTGGGTCAACCCAAATGGTGCCTCTTGCTGGCAAAATCCCACTGGCAATACCAAGAGCAAAACCAAGACAAACCCCATTTCCAGAGGGACACACTCCGTGCCACATGACACGAACCCCAGTGCACATCCACAGCCAGGCAATGCTGGGGAGAGGAGATCCAGTGTTTTCACCCAAACACTGAGGACTTTGGACACTGAGGAAATGTAAGCAGGTTTTTTGGCAGAGCAGCCAACTGGCCCCTTGCCCCAGCTACAGTTTTGCAGGATTTTTTTTGCAATGCGTACCAACTCACACACATTTAAGTCTGTGCACACATTTCCCTCCAGCTCCCAGTTGTCCCAAATAATCTGCTGCTAGGAAAACACGGAGGGTAGCCACAGACAGACAGCTGAGCTAGCTTGAAACGGATATGATTCAAACATATGGACAAAAAGATGACAAATTTCTGCCTCATTCCCAGCTTCCAACCCTCCTATGCCCCAGATACAAAACCTCCATGAAGTTCTTATCTGTGCTGGCCCTGCAGCCCCAAAAAGATCCAGCTCAAGTGGTGGGTGCTGTGGTGGGATCAGCCTCGCCTGCCTGGCAGACGCTGTGTGCTGGGCCTCTCCACACGGGCGCCTTTGCCAGTGACAAAATGTGGCACAGCGAGAAAATTCGTTGCGCTTGCAAGTTTTCCCTGTGCTCTGCTCGCAGGGGCTTTGCTGGATTTGGAGCTGTTTGCTTCCCCATGCTCCTCCCGGCTCGCAGCCATGCCCGGCCCTCAGCACCTAAATCCCTCTGAAATGGCCCCACAGGCTCCAAGCAGCAAGTCCTGGGGCACCCAATTCCCACCCCGAGTGGGGGTAGAAGGGAGTGGTGGGGATTAAGTTTGAACGGCGGCTGTCTGCCCCTGCCCATCCCCAATTCCTGGGGGGATGCAGCGAGCAGCCCTACATGTGTCCACACCGGGCAAGAAGAGGCTGTTGCCACCGCACAAGTGGAGGCAGCACCTTCCTCAGCTGGCTAAAATCGAGATTTTATCTTTGGAAAAGGCGGTTGGAGCCGGGCAGACCTGCCCCAGGCGGCCCTGCCATCCATCCACCCCGAGGGCAGCAGAACCAGCCCATCCCACGGCCGGGTACCACGGGGACTCCGTCCCGCCTGGAAAGTGCGTCCCAGCCCCAGTGCACTGTGCCCACTGCTGCTGGAGCTCGCTGCGACCCATCCCGGGCTGCCAGGTCCCGGGAACAGCCCCGCCGGGCTGGTGACCCGAGCCAGCGGCACTGGCCTGGCGAGAGAAGGTCAAATGGCTCGGATGGGGTGGGCAGAGCGGGGAGGGCAGCGGAACGAAACGGGGCCTTTGCCTGTCCCTTGCACAATCGGTAAAGGATCCATCCTGCTGGCTGCCAAGCCGAGGGACAGACCTCGTGTCCCCAGCATGGGTGGCATGGCCAGGGGAGGTCATGTCCCTGACGCAGGGGATGGGGACATCGCCTGGGAAGAAGTTCTGCCGAGCTGGGAGGTGCGACTCTGCCGAGCCCCGGGGAGGACCCCCACGTCCCTCTACGTCCCTGCCATGAGTCCTCGCTGTGCCTCCCACGCCCCACATCGGACACCCGGGTACCGGCAGAGGGGACCGACACCTGCCCCGCTCATTCCTGGAGACAAACCCCGCTCAGCTCCGGCTCTGTGCGCCCCATCGCCCACCCTTCGCCCACCACCGCACCCACGGGAGTTCTGGGCATGCACCCCCGGGCCCTCCCCCGTGCACCCCAGACCCCTATGCACCCCCTGCGCGCTGCCGTCCCCCGGCACCCANAGGCGCTGCCCCTGCCCCTGCCCGCCCCGACAGACCGACCGACAGACCGGACGGGACGGGTCCTCACCGCCCCCGATATCCCTGCTCCGCCGCTCCTCGTCCCGGCTGGGTCTGCCCTCAGCCTGCTGCAGGGGTGGGGGGGGAAAGCCTGGACATCCCCTTCCCCAGCCCCGGGCATCCCCTTATCCCATTCTGGTGCATCCCTTACTCCCAGCCCTGCACATCCCCCTTAACAGTCCTGAGCATCCTCTTACCCATCCCGGACACCCCCTTTCCCAGCCCTTCACCCTTTTTTCCTCCTCCCACCGGCAGCACCTTACGTTTCAGATGCTGCTGGAGATGTGAGGCCTCCCCTTTCCACAGGTTTCCTCAGTGCCTAAAGTTCTGAGGCACTTAGAAGGAAACAAAGATCCAGAGACGACAATCCACCGGTGTCACTGCCCTGGGGACCTCCTGCAACCCCTCTGCCGGGGGTGGTCTGCTCCCAGCCACAAGGAAACCACGGTCCTGGACCAGATGATCCCTGGGCAGCCAGCATCAGCTCCCGTCTCCACCACCCCACTGCAGCTGCAGAGCTCCCTGGCTGTGGGTGAGACCAGCCTCACCCCCTTCCCATGCCTGTCCACACCTCAGGATGAGCTCTTGGCTTAACTTTTTTGCCTTTCTAATTTCCTTTCTTCCTGCCCCTCTGTGCTTTTTTGTGCTTTCCTGGTTTTTGAGGGAGCCTGGCTCTGGCTCTGCAGCCCCCAGGGAGCGAAACCTTCCGTTTATTTGCACACCAGACAGAGAAACCTGTCCTGCCTCCTGCATCTCCCAGCCGCTGCCTCTACCCGGGGCTCCTGCACTCCCCAGCCTGCCCCGAGAGGTGCCAACCAGCCCGGGCCGCCGTGCCGGCTGTTTGAGAGCAGCCAGCCTGGCCTTGGGCTGCTGGATGGGGACTAAAGGGGCACCAGGGACTCGCCTGGGTGGGTCCACACTGCTCAAGGTGGGGCACCTGTTTGGCTTCTGGCTCCCGGGGCCAACCCTGCACCACTCTGGGTGTGAATGGATGCACCCTCTTCTCCTGAAGAAACTGGAAGGGGTGGGGGCTCCTGCACCCCCAGACATCGAAAGAGAAGAGGAGCAAACCCCTGACATTTCCCAGGGATGCTCCTGCAAACAGCCTGCTGCAGGAACAGCCCTAGTGCCACTTGTGAGGGCACCTGCCCTTTCCTCTCACCTGCACTGAACCAAACCTCTCTTTCCCAAACCTGCGGGCTCTCTGCAAGGTCCCAGAGCTGCTCCCAGCACTCAGGACCCTCAGTGACATCCTGCCTGGAGGCTCTGGAAAGTCTGACGGGTCCTGCAGGCAGTGGCTGGTGGTGATCTCACTTGGAGGGGGAGGAAACGGGACAGACAAACTCTTTCCAACAAACCTGTTGAGTTACTTTAAAATTCCAGGCTGGCAGCAAAAGTGCTGGATGGCGGTGGGGATTAGGAAAATGCTGAGCCTGGACAGAGTCAGGCCTGACCTTTCCCCAGCACAGATCTGCCATCCCGGAGCAGTGAGAAATGGGAAGACTATTTGGGTCCATCTGGTTTGTGTGCTGAGCCCTGAAACACGATGCTGCTGGGGCAGCTGTGAGCCAAAGGGCTTGGCTGAGCTTCTCAGCCTGTGTCCCATCCAGGAGCCGCTGGTTTGGAGGATGTCTGACACTGCAAAAAGGCAGGGAGGGAGCGGATTCTGGACACCGGGTTCATGTCGAGCATCCCCAGCCAGGCCCACCCCATCCCACCCAGTCCTGGGGGCTGCTTCGGGAAAACCTGGCTCTGAGCTAAGCAGCAGCATCCGATAACGCCATCCCGTGGGGACAGGGACACACCTGCCTCGGCGCCGTGTGGCAGCTGAGATAACAGCTGGGCAGGAGCAAAATAGAAAGGAGGGGGGAAGTGGGGTTTAAAAATGGGTCCAGTGCCTGTAAGAGGATGGGTTCAGTGGAAGCATCTCCCACAGGGAGGTGGGGCAGTCCAGGCATGGAGCAGCCACAGTAACCCTAGATGTGAACCTGTATTTGTGTCCCTGTGGCTGAAGGGACAGTCATGGGCGGAGAGGAGCAGCTGTGGCACGGGGCTATGAAGGGAGGCTATGGCAGGGAGCATTGTAGGAACCAACTAGCCTGAAATAAAATGCTTAGTTTTTAAACCAGGGGCTGACAGAAATGGCCCAAAGCCAGGTGAGGGATGCTTGGCCATCCCAAATCAATGGAGGAGAGGTGCCCCTGTCCCAGACAGTGACGCAGGATCTGGTCCTGATCACTCTGCCTTGGGCAGGATCCCACCAAGCCCCATGGCCAGGGTGAGGGCTGGGAAGTCCATCCTGTTCATGCCCTGCTTAGGGATGGGTTGAGCTCCTGGAGACAGTGGGAACCCGCCTGCTGCCTTCCCACCCCCCTCCCGAGAAAAGCCACATATTCCTCCTTATTTTTAAGGCCAGAGAGATCGTCTCAAGCTAAAATAGTCCCAGCAGCTCTGCTGGAATCCTGGGACCTCTAACCCAGGGGAAGTCCTGTTCTGGGAAGAGCTGGGTGTTCTCACCAGGAGAACAGCAGTGCCTTTCCAGGGGGGACAGGGGCCAAAGGGGGTTTCTCTTACCTGCTTTCTTTGGCTCAAAGTCAGGGTTGATGAGGACCCGTTGGATCTTCACCACTTTCCATTCCTGGCTGGGGTTGGCCGTGGGGCTGTCTGCTGTGGGGGGCAGTTCTGGGGCAGAGCCAGGGCACTTGTGGGGTGCTGCAGGCTCATCCACCAGGGCCAGGCTGCTGCCATTCAATGGGGGTTGTGGTGCATCCCCATTGAGCCCCCTGAGGTCCATCTGGCAGCTCCCACTTGATTTCCCTCCCAGCAGTTCTGTCCGTGCTTCCTGCTCGCCTGGCTCAGGGGCTGGAGCATCCCGGAGGTGATGGCAGCTCTGCCCCTCTCTGCTCCCCCTCTCCTGCCAACAGCTGCTGTCCCCCTCAGTGCCCCCCTCTGCTGTCCCACAGACACAGGGGAGCTGTGCAGCCTCGCCAGACATGGGGCAGCTGGGCTGGGGGTGGAGGCAGAACTGCTGGAGCCTTGTCCTCAGCATCTTCACTGCTCTCCTTAGCTGGTGCTTCACGGCCTTTCCAAACAGCTCTGCATGGCCAGGGGGATGGATCCTCCCTCAGAGCATGGGCAGCATGAGAGGGAGGGCAGCCACATGCCAGGCACGAGCTCTGCTTTACTACTGCTGATGGCAGGGAAATCAGGCACAATGCCACTGGAGCAGGCAGGTTTTGGAGACCCAGATGGAGGGATGTGTCCAGGGGAGACAGGCCACCAAGGAGGATTTTGCAGCAATTTTTCTTTTCCAGGCAGAGGACCAGCATCCAAGGACCTGTGTGAAGGGAAGAGGGAACGTTGAGGATGCTTGTGCTTGCACTGATTTCCTATAGCCACAGACATTGGAGCAGTTCCTGGCAACCCCAGCCTGAACTCCGGCTCCAGCACCACTCCCCATGAGGAAGGACCCCCTGAGATGCAAAGACCATTTGGAAATACCCCAACACCGTGCTCCTCACCCCAGCACCCTCATCCATCTGTCCTTGCCCTGGGGACAGCACCCATGGCTGGCTCCCCTCTCTCCAGCCCAGATGAGGCTGTGGCCACCCATGTTAGTGTTCAGGGCTGGGGCACCACCAGTCTGGAGCTGGGAGTGTTCAGGGAAGAACCCGATCCCTGAGGATGTTGCTCTGGGTTATCAAGAACAAAAAAGGAAAATTTCCAGCATCCAGCCAACAAAACCGTGTTTAACCATTGAGTGACTCATGCGGCGTCAGGACAAGCGCAGACAGACCCACTTCCCTCCTGCCAAGAATGAATCCTGCTGGGATGATGAACCCACGCATCAACACAGACGAGTTATCAGCTGGGAGAGGGGGATGTCATCACTCCCAGGACAGGATATGGGTTACGGCACACGGAAATTCCTGTGAGTCCTTCGCTCGCACAGCATCACTGAGCCCTGCTCGCAGCCAGCCTGGTCCCAGGGAAGCATCTCTGGGAGATCCACAGCACCCACGGCTCATGGACAGTGATGGATTTCCCAGCCTAACAGCCAGCTGAGGAGGAAAAGGGATTTCTGCTCATCCCAAACTCTTCCCTGAGTTACTGTGAGGTTTTCCAGTGAAATAAGAAAAGGCACCAGGTCAACATTGCAGATAAAGCTCTGGCAGGAATACACCCTGCAGCTTCCTCAAGGCTCACACGGCTTCTCTGCAAAACTTCTCCTGTCCTTAACAAGATTATTTTGGAAAAGAAGGCAGATTAGAAAGCAGGCACTTGGGCATTTCCCAAACACTAGGCTGCATTTTTTGGAGAATGCCCAAGGGAAATCTTCTGCCCTTTCTGCAATCCTTCCTCCTTCCTCGCTCTGCTGCAATTATTCAGCAGAGATTTGCAAAGAGAACCTGGGGAGAAAACGTCAATGTTTCTCTCTGAAAAAGAAATTTCGCCCTCCTCTTTACGTTATTTGGGGGCTCAATAGTTGCAGGAAGCCACCCACATCTTTCCTTGGAAACATGGCAAGTTGCTGGAGCTGGAGGGAGCTGGCTTATCTCAAACGAGGACAAAAAGAAAGTTGCCAAAAATAGCCCCAGCCCAGGCTGGGTCGGCAGAGATCCTCTCAGGGTGGATCTGCATCTCCCCACTCGCACTCCCTCGCCCTATTCGCAGGGAGCAGGTTTCGTGGGCAGCACAGCTCACGGCCATCCTACACCGGAGCTGCCTTGACAGTTCGCTGGGGGAGCGGGTCCCTCCCTGCAATCGTCTCTCGGAGCCGCCCCCTTCCATCGGGAGCGCTTCCCGCACCCGGACACCTCCTGGCAGGGACGCCCACGGCCCCGGTGTTCCCCAGGCAAACCCGTCCTCGGTGAGACCCGAGCAGCGGTGTTCCCTGAGGCTCCCTGAGCTGCTGGGAAGGGGCCGCCCACGGCTCCGAAACACCGACTGAGGCATCTCGCCCGCGGCCAGTCTGGGCCCGGCACGGCGGCGGGGCTACGGAGAGCAGCCTCCTTCCCCCCGGGACACAGCTCCTGGGCTCTACCAGCAGCACAGGACGGGAATATTTATAAGTAACGTGGATCTCTCGCAAAAGCTGCCGGGCTGATCCCTGCTGGAATACCAGCCAGGCAGGATGGGTGCATGTGCCTCGGGTGCATCACTGCACTGGCAGCAACAAGCAGCAGCACCAGCCGTAGCCACAAAACCAGGCTGAGATAGCCCCACCTGCAAACAAAGGCTGTAAAGAGGGATGAGGGTCGTTTCAGGGACCATTTCAGGAGTGCAGCTCCAGAGGATGCCCAAATTGGGCACCAGACCCCAACTCAGAGGTCCCAAGAAGCAGCTGCTCACCATGCCCGTCTGAGAGACTCCTCACGCTTCCTGACGGCAGCAAATCCCTACGAGAAGCTGCAAAATGGCGCTGGGGAGGGAATATCGACAACAAAACCAGAAAAACCCCTTCAATTCACAAAGTGCTGAACTCTGGCAGCAAGGAGACCTTTTGCTCAACTTCTCTTCCTGCCCACTCGCTGGAGAGTGATGCACAGCTCCCCCACCTGCCTTTCTCACACCCTGTCACCCCCCCGCCCCCCCCGCTATTGAAAAAAGGAAAACTAAAGTTAACTTTCCACGTCCCACACAAATATTTTTGGCAGGCGTTGCTGGCATTCACGCTGCTGAGCCCGGGGGAGACGGGGTCTGCAGAAAGTCTTCGTCTCCATCTACTCCCGGCACCCGGCTGGGGGTCCACAGTGCTTGGGCTGGTCTGTCCCAGACACAGCACAGGGGTAGGAGGTGGCACAGCTGTAAAAAAATGGGGGGCAGCTCCTGGGGACCGTGAGAGGCTGTGAGATTGCCATGAAGTCGGGGGGGCAGATTCACAGCCAAACTTTAGCTCTGTCCCCGCTTTCCCATGCTGTTCTCAGCCACATCCCTGCCCCAAGCTGGATTTTCATCATCGTGAAACGAGCCGGGAAGGGGTGCGAAAGCTGCCCCCAGCACAGCGGGGGCTCTCGGGTTTCCCCGGGTCAGGCAGTGGGTCGCTGTCACTCAGGTAGGACCCTGCTGCCCAGACTTGAAGTCCCCAGCTCCAGTCACAAGACCGGCCCCGTCCCTTTCCAAAATAGCCCAGCCGCAATGCGTACATCTGGGGAGCTTTACACCTCCCCTGTGCCAGCAGCTCAATGTCCCCTCAGGGGAGCTGGGCACCTTCCTTCCCCACGTGGCGCCTTCTTCCCGTGGCACCTCCCCTCAGTGGCACCACAGGCAAGGAGACTGGGTGGCTGCATCCCCCGAGGGCAGCCCCACATCCCTGTGGGTCCCGTGCTTCTCTGAGGGAGCACTGCCCTCGCAGCTGACACCGGAGACACCTCGGGTGTCACCCAGCAGCGCTTGGCTGCCCTGTGCGCAGACACTCTCCCATCTGCTGCAATCCAATCCCTCCCAGCTCCCTGGATACCTGGCCAGGACGGCTGAGCCGTGTGCTGGGGGAAGGCACAACCAAGCTGCCTGTGGGGTGATCCCCCTTGCACAGGGACCCCACTGCTAAACCCCGAAGCCCTGCACGGCTGGGGCCAGTATGGTGTCACCTGTGCCACCCCGATGTCCCTCCACGGGAGAGCCAGGCTGCTTACAGACAGGAGGGGATGGCAACAGCGGGGACACAGCTGGGCTGTGCAGGACAGATCGAGGGAAGCCTCGTCTGACAAGATCCAATGTCCAGGGAAGGGGCACAAAGAAAGTGGGTTGGGGTGTGATTGCTTCCCTTGGCATGACAAGGGATCCCTGCTCCCTGTGGAGCAAAACCCGGGCGGGTGGACAGGGATGGCTTCATCCTGGCTCCTGCAGGCGAGGCCAGGGCTGGCAAGCACAGCAGCCGGCAGCGTGCTGGGGAAAACAAAAGCCTTTTGCAGCGCTGATTTACTACCTTGACGGAAACCGGGATGGAAAAAACAACATTCCTGAATGCCTGTCCCCGTGCAACCCCTGCGGTCCCCAGCACCCCAGCCTGCCCGTGGGGACACGGGCTGCTGGTCCCGGCAGGTGGGTGCCCTGTGCCCTCATTCTCTGCCCACAGCTGGTGGGGAGAGGCAGCAGAAGGAATGCTGGGGATGGGCACGGGGGCTGCGGGGCGCCAGGGAAGCTGCCGTGATTAAGCAGTGAGCGAAGCGAGGGAGGAGGAGGACAGTGGCATCCCGGCCAGCTGGACCATGTCCCCTCCCTCTCCACCCCACGCTGGAAGGAAGGGCTGGATGAGGGCCGATTGTATCCTCTGCACTGCTGCTCCAGCCCCGGGCTTGTGCCTCCAGGTTCAGGGGGGAGTGGAGTCCTCACTGGGCAGCTCCCCTGGGAGCAGAGGCTCCCAGGCACTGAGGAGGGCTGGGGAGCAGGATGGGGAGCAGCCCCTTGGAGGGCAGCACGGTGCAGGCTGGGCTGGACTCAGGGTGAAATGTATTTTGTACCTCAGCACAGCCATGCCAGCCCAGCCCCAGAGGGTGTTTGCCCCACTCCACCACCCCCAGTCTCATGAGGGTTTTGGTCAGGTTTTGGTGCTCAACACACCCACTCCCCTCCTCCCACTGCTCAGCCCACATCCCAGCCCCAGTCTGGGGGACTCCAAGAACCCCTGGTGCTCCACGGGGATTTGCATCCATCAAACATCAGCCTGTGCACTCCAGCCAAGCAACACTGATCTTGCTTTGCCCTCCTGGCTGGGTTCTGAACTGAATCTACTCCTTCCTGTCATCTCTAAGGGGCCCATCTGACCTGGGGGTCCCAACCAGACAATCCTGGGAGCTGCCCATGCCCTGACTGCACAACAGCCCCACGCAGGGCAGGTCCCAGCCTGTCCCTTTGCTCAGCTTGAACCCTGACCCCAGCTCCAGCTGCTGCATTCCAGGGAATGAGGACAACCCCAGCCCGGCTCTCACAGCTGCCTTGAGCCCTTCTCAGTGCAGTTTTGAGGAGCAAAATACCAAGTTTCCCATGTCTCACCAGCTCAGCCCAAGGTGCCACTGGGGGGTGGCCATCCCCAGGAACTTCTGGCCACTGCTGCTGTGGGACAGAGGGCGGTCAGCTGGAACCTCAGCAGATCACTACAGGAAGCCAAGGATGAAACTGCAGCTCAGCCTTTTCAGAGCTCAAGTGAAATGCAAAAACGAGAGAGGTCCAAGAGAGAAGATGAATGGAAAGATCAAGGTCTGGTCAGCGTGGCACAGCTGTCCCCATGACTGGCACCAGCATGGCTACAAATTGAGCTGGATTGGCAAGCCAGGTTCTGGCAGCTTTTGGGTCCACACATCCCTGTCTGCCTGGGGTAGCTCACCTTCATCACCCATCCTGCAGGAACATCCTGGCTGTGCAGCCACCAGCTCTCTGGCACAGCAGGTCCCACACCCAGATTTCCCCTCAGAGCTCCAGCAGCAGCTGCCAGAGGGAGAGAAGGGAGGGCAGGCTGGCACAGTGGCGCCTTCACGCATTTCCCAAGCAATACCAATGCACATTTCCTGGGGGAGGAGTGGAGAAACTCTCACGAAACAAAATCCTGTTCCTGCAGGAGAGCACTGTGGGGATGGAGTCACCCCTGGAAATCAGATGCCTGTTGGTGGCTGTGCCAAAATCTGCTTGGGTGGGGAGGATGGAGCAGCCTCTGCACTGGGGTCGGGGTTCACCCTGCAGTGGGGTTGGGACTCATCCCGCAGCCATAAGATGAGTGGGATGAACTTTCTTGCAGTGGATTTGGAGCTCATCCTGCAGCCCCATAGGCCCCAGGGAGTTCAGCCTTAGCAGACATAAAGCACAAGACAGTAACTAAACAGAAAACCCCACAGGGGCTCGAAAATCCAGTTTAAACAACCTCTGAGCATTCAGGGCTGCCTGAGCTGGGACGACTGACAGTTGGAGCATCTCAACCCCACAGGGTCCAAAGCAGGCTGCAAAGCTTCCCAGGTAATCCCAGGGGCTGGCACAGCCACTGCTGGATTTCACAGCCGTGTTTGACATTGTCACAACCCTGCCCAGGTCCTCCTGGACAGACAAATGAGGGGCTGTGACCTGGGGCTGTCAGGATCAGGGCGCGCGACCTGCCAGTGCAGAGACACAAGGTCAGTGGCAGACCTGACAGCTCAGCCAAGGTTTGCTGAGCCCAGCAGCTCTGTCCTCCCCGCTGCGATCCCCCCTCCATCACCTCCAGGCATCCCTGAAGCCCTGAAGCTCCCTGAAGGACAGAACCATGCTGCTAAGAAACAGGGAGCAGCTCCCTGCTGGCTCTCAAACCTGCAGCCCTGGCCAGTGTCTTGGCCCCCAGCTCTGATCCCGGGGAGGCAGGATGGGAACTGGGAGTAGAGATGGATGCACACAGCCTGGGAACTGCCAGGATAAAGGACATTCTAACAGCACAGTGACAGAGTGCACACAAGCACAGGGTTTGGACCCTCGGAGCCCCATGGGCAGCGCTCGGGTCTGTCCATGGGAAACAAAGAGCATCCCGGGGAAGGGAGTGTTTTCTTTCCAGGCCAGGAAAGCAGCCAAACCCCAGCACATGCCCATTCCCAGGCCTTGGCCCCAGCAGCACAGCAGGCTGGTGGCCTTGGGACATGAGGTCCTTTCCCATCTCAGCCCAAGGCTGAGAGCCTGGCCAGTCCAGGCGGGGCAGGAGAGCAGCCCTGCTGCTTGCCGGGGCTCGGGGGGCCCTGAGGCCGGGGCAGGGCCACCAACCATCGCTACTCAGAGGGATCCCCGAGCATTTGGGATGGGGCTGTATGTGTTGTGTGCTCAGCAGTCTGGCTCTCCTTCTGGCAGAGCCGCTTGTGCAGTAGGAATAAACATGCTGAGGACACATCCAAGCCAGTGCAAACAGCCCCTGACCGAGCTGCTCTCTCCCAACGCTCTGTTTTTCTTTCTCTGCTTTTCCTCTCCTCTCTTAACCCCTTCAGGAGCCCGAGGGACCTGTGCCAGCAGCCCTGGGAGCTGCTGGAGACAAACCCCATGAATCTCTGGCACTCTGACCACAAGGAAGGGCTGGGACACCCATGTGGTTCCAGGGTCCCCCCAGGGCACAGGGCTGGTTTTTCTGCCCTCAAGTCCCCTGGCTGTCGTTCCTCTCCCTCTTCTTCCCCCAGCTCGTTTCTCCCCTCCACAGCTCATCCTTTCCCCAGGGTCCTGGGGAAAAGGGCTGCTCCCCACTCCAGCCCCCAGCTCACCCAGCCCAGCACAGGCTGGACGCTGGCAAGTCATACTGGGCAGGATAGAGGAGCCAGGAGACACCCACGGTGAGGAGAGAACTCCAGGGAAGCCCACCCCCACCCTCCGCTCTGCCGGGAGCCCCCTCCATCCTGGAGGTTGCCGTGTTCGTCTCCTGTGACATCGCCCTGTCGCCGTGGTCACCGAGGGCCATGCCCAGCCAGCATCCCGCTGGGATGGCCACGGAGCCCAGGGCACCTCTGGGGAGCCCAGGGATGCTCGCACTCGCCTCGCTCACCTCTTTCCCTTTCCCTTTTCTCCCGTGGGGAAGTAACGCTGGCTGCTTTCCATGTGCTCCAGCTGAGCCCGGGGGAGGTCACGTCCTCGCTGCCCCCGCAGTGCCCGGAGCCCGGGGTCCCGGCCGGGAGCTGGGGCCGGCAGCAGCGCCCGGCTCTCCTCGCCTGCTCCGCTCCAGCCGCGCGCGCAGGGCAGGGTGAACGGGGGGAGAGGGGAGGGAGGAGGGGAGGGGGGAAATGAAACTTTAATAGCACAGAGCCCCTTTTGTTTCCCAGCATATGGGATATTTCATACATGCTGAAGGCATTAACCACCTATATTCTTCAAGCGCTGGCGGCAGCTGGGAGCACAGCCCCGCGCTCAGCTCGGGGAACCGTGTCTGTCCTGGGGGGCTGCAGCAAGCAGCAAGCAGCCCGTCTGCCCTGGCACCCCTCTCTGGAAGCGGGGACACCCTAAATTACAGCCTGGAAAACTGCTCTGCTTCACCCAGGATCACCCCCTGCATGGTTTCATCCCCCCAAAAGAGTAGCCAAACCCTCAAACTCGAGGCCAAGAAAGGGATATCCCTGTTTTTTGGACACGCTGTGAAGTGGGGGAAACTGACCCCATCATCCCCGGGGTTCTGAGACTCCAGACATGCCTCCTGTCCCTGGGATGTGGCAGAGCCCAAAAGTCCCATGGAACTGTGACTAACAGTGGCAAAGAGGGGCTGAGGAGGGCTGGTGCCATGTCCCCTCCCTGCCTGCATCCCAAGAACACAAGAGCATCCCTGGAGCAGCAGGCAGGCAAGGTGCTGACAGGGAAGGGCTGGAAAATATCCACATGGGATATCTTCATGCTGTTCACCCATTTTCTTCCCTGTGTGTCCCTTTGTGGTGCCTGGGGACAGACCATGGTGCCTGTAATGTGGGTGACACCATCTTTGAGAGTGGGGAAGGGACATCTCCAGGCCCTGAGCACAGACAGTCCTGAGCACTGCCACCCACCCTGCAGCCCCCACCAGCCACCTCAGTGTGGGATGGGGACACCCAGGGTCCTTGGCACTGCATCCCTCCCTTATTCCCATAGAAGAGATGTTGGCTTTGACCTTCTGGGCAGCAGAGGACATCAGCAAGCTCCAAAAGTGGTCTGAGATAGAGGGGGCCACCTGTGTGCTCTGTTTTCACCAGACTGGGTGTATTCCTCAGCCCTGGGGCTCTTCATTGGTGCCCACCCCCTGACTGGCACCCATGATGGCTCCCAAAGTGGGTTCCTCTTCACCAGCTCTCGCGTTTTTGGCCAGCCAGGGGAAGGAAAGTCTGAGCCCACTCATCAAGAGTGAAGGGACACGTTGTCCATCCCATGGAGCTGCAGCTCCACTTGTCCCTGAGCCCCCAGCCCTGCACTACACAGGATGCCCAGTAAATCCTTACTTTGTCCAGTGTTTATCCAGTCACACTCTAATTTGAAATAAAAAACGCAGCCAGTAAAAGGCCTTTATAGCTCTTCAGAGCTCATAAACCGGCAGCACTGGCGGACGGGGGCCAGATGATTGGGGGCTGCTAGGAAAATTTATTGCAGATTTTGGTAACTTAAACATTACAGCTCTGTGAGCCCCGGGACTGGTTTGCTGAGCAGCTCCCAGCGGCAGGGATGGAACAAGGGATGCTTTATTGGGGAAGGGAGGGGGGGGCTGACAGGTCTCACCCAGACCCACATTTAACATCCACCCAGATTTAGACTGGCTCGTTTTTAAGGCAAGGCTTCGCACAGACTGAATCCTTCCTCTTGCCAGGAGGGAATGTGTGTCCAGGATCCTATTCTCACATCCAGGGCTGCTGGACACAAGGCTGGGATGAAGAAAGTCCTCAGGAGCATGCTGGGGAGACGATGAATGGGACTGTGCCAGCACCTCGTTGTGCCAAATGCCCTGGCTTGGTGGGCAACATTGCACCAAGCCCTGCCGTGGGGCAGGAAGAGCTGGGACGGGCTGGCCAAGCTTGTCGTGGGAGTCTGTAGAGTTTGGAGAGAATGAGAGGAAGCGGCCAGGGTGGGGAGCGTGCGAGGGAAGGCGGGTAGCAGGAGGGAAGGCATTTTTTCCTTGGCAGTGTCTTGGCTGATTCGGTGTGAACTGCTATAAATTTGCTCCTTATCTCTCAGGCCATTTAATGTTTTCATGAAAAGAAAATAGTCTGCAGGAAAAAAAACCTGCTGATAAAAGATCTCTTTGGCGTTGGGAGGAATGTTAAATGTCTCTAATCAGCAGGGTCTGGGGCTCGGAGTGCTGCCGGAGCTGGCAGGGAACTCAGAAGCCGTGGAGACTGGGCAATGCTCGGAGCAGACCCTCCCAGCACCCTGCCAGGTCTGGGGGGGGAGTTGGCATCTGCAGCCCCTGTGCCCCTTGCACTAAGAGATGGTCCAGGGAGATCTACACTGGGGATGTGGTGCCCAGTGTGGGGTAGCAGTGGCTGTGGCTGGGATGGCTCCAGCCACTTCAGCCCCCGGCTCCCACATAAACTAAACCTAATACTGCCAGAAAGAATAAAAAGTGGGAATACGAGGCACAAATTCTATGAGAGAAAAGATATGGATCCAAATCCTTCTTGACTGCTGCCCAGGGCCTGGCAGGAGCATGGGCTGTGCCAGGGACCCCCACATGTCTTTGCACCTCCAGGACCTGCATCCCTCGCCTGCATCTGTTCCTGTGGGGAGGCCAGGGGGAAGCCCCAGGGCCCCATGTGGCTGGAAGCATTCTTCCCAGGAAAGCTGGCCCACAGACCAGCTGCTGTTTGGATTTACAGTTGCAAAAGCAAATCCTGCACAAGCCATCCTTGGAACAAACTTCCTGGCCCTTACGGACTGTGCCCTTGCTCCTGCTGAGGACTGGGATGCAGGGCTGGGGGCACGGGGGTCATGAGCATCCCTCTCTGCAGGATCAGGTACTGTCTGGCTGCACTTCCCATGGTGTGGGCACTGAGATATATCCCTGAGGCCTCTTCTTTCCTCCAAACACTGGGTGGTGCAACTGCTGGCACCCCACAGGCTGGTGCATCCCAGACAGGGAGCATCCCCACCTCTGAAGGACATCCCACCAGGCAGCCTGAGGCCAGCAGAGCCATGGCACAGGGGCACGTGAGCCTCTGAGCTGTAGCTTCATGTGCAGGCTGGAAAACAAGCAAGGCAGCAAAAATGTGACTGCAAAGGGGATTTTTCAGGGTGGGAAGGAACACTGATGGGTTCTGAAGTCATCAGTCAGGGTTACTGACAACTTTCCCCCCCCTTTTTTTCCCCCTTTTGGTAATGTTTCATTTTATACTCCAAGAGAGCAGAAATGCCATTTCAAATGAAAAAATCAAACCCTTCTGTTTCAACACACTCCCCAGCTCCACATCCTCACGCACCAACACACCCACATACCAGCTTTCCTCCCAAACACAGCCCTGGCCCAGCGGAGCCCGTTTCCAGGCAGCATTCCCCCTTGGCCGGTCCCATATCCCAGCATCCTGCCTCCCCTGCCAGCCCCACTCCCAGCCCCATCCCGCCATCCACATCCCCTCTCCACAGGCAAACACATTTTCTTCCACATCCATCACGTGGAAGTAGGATGTGCATTCCGGTGCCAGAACACGCACGGCCGGCCGCGCCAGCAGCGCCTGCACGGCTGCACAGAGCTGCTGCTGTGCTGCTTGAGCGCAGTTGGCTTTCGTGGGACAGTTTTGGCTGTGCCTGGAGGGGTGGGGAGGAGCCAGGAGCTGGCACTTGCCGCCAACACCGACCTGCTGAAATTGGTGTGTTGCCAGGTGTCTCGCTCTCTGCTTGGACATCTGTCTCTGCGCCCCCTCTCGCCTTGCTGTGGGCCATTTTTGTGCTTTCAGAGGCAAAACCACATGTATTTTGTAAAGCTGGGGGTTGCCTGGCAGACTGGCAGCACCAGCACGATGGCATCGTGGCATGAGGACAGTGACTGTGCATTGGCCCCGGGCACCCAGCACCCTCCTGCCAAGGGATGTGGGCGTGAGGGTCCCAGGCTCTCATCTCTGTGAAGTGCCCAGGAGCAGCTCCCCTTGCACTCCAGGGCAGCCCCACTGCTGCTGCTATTCCTGCCCTCTGGCAGATCCCCCCGTCCCGCCGCCGTCTGCCTCTGACGCAGGCGGCTTCGCTTCCAGACGGGTCGGGCTCGCCCCGAGCCCCAGCTAAAAGAAAGCCCCTTTGTTCAGCTCAGCAAGCGGGGCCCATGCGCCGACTGACCCCACTGACCTCCACCACCCAAAAACACAGCCCCTGCTGTCCCATGGGTCAGGACAGGCATGAGGACTGGGACAGGGACAGCTCCTGACATCAGCACTCGGGTCAGGGTCAGTGCCCAGGGACACAGGCATGGGTCACAGAGGGTGCAAGGGTATGGAGCTGCTCTGTCCTGCCACGAGAGATGGATGGATGGATGGATGGATGGATGGATGGATGGATGGATGGATGGATGGATGGATGGATGGATGGAGGGATGCTCTACAGCCAAACCTCTTAATCTCATGGATTTTTGAGATGGGCAGAAATCACTGGGAAATAGTGGAGCAGCCAAGCTCACCAGGGTGGGATGGGGAGCGGGGCTGGCGCTGAACAAGCTGCTGCTAATGAGAAGCAGGTGGAGAGCCCGGCGTCGCCCCCCCAGTCTTCTCTCAGCCCTCAGGGTCAGCCTGTGTTTTCTTAAGTCCTGATTGCAGAGAAATTGGAGGCTTGTGTGCCAGTGGGGTCTGGTGTGCTCCAAAGCAAAGGAAGCCTAACAGGTCCTGGGTTTAGGTTTGGGAATGATTGGAGAGTATTCTGGCATTTTGCACCCTGGCTGAGCAGGGCACAGGACCCATGGGATGATGCCTGCCCTGATCCTGTTCCAGCAGGAGCATCCTAGTTGGGAACAGCAGCAGCCCATCCAACAGCACTCAACTCATCCCCAATTTGCATGCAGGAGAAGAGGAACCCTGAGCTGCTGAGCCAGAGAGGAAACGAGAGCAGAAAAATGTGATAAACAGCTGTAAAGCCCAGCCCTGGCTCTGTGCTGCTCCCGCCGTCGCGGGTCGGCCCCTCAGACTGTTTATGGAAAGCCCAGTTTGCCGAGAAATCCATCTCCCGTTTCCTGTTGATCGCTGGGAGCCAAGGTCCCTCAGCCAAGGGCTGCCGCCGCCCGCGCACGTCTCGCTGTGAGACGGAGGAAGGGGCTGAGCACAGGGCAGTTCACGAGCTCTAGAGGATGGGGTAAGGGTCCTGGGGGGCTGGAGTATCCCCTGGGAGCTGATCAAAGCAACCCCAGCCCTTCTGGGAGCCCTGGGCACGGAGGAATTGGGAATTCTCCCCCAGGCTACTCAGCACCGAGGGAGTGTGGGTGGGAAGCTCACACCCACCTGCGGAGATCCAAGGCTGGGAATGGCCACCCAATTCCAGCAACGACTCCTTCAGCCCTCGGCGTTCACCAAACACATCCAAGCCCCCGGTGTGGAGACAAATGCTGGGTCCCCACCTTCACTCCCTTCCTGCTCCTGTGACCCCGCTGGCGGGCGTGGAGGGAGCTGCTGCTCCGTGTCCGCTTGCTCAAGGCCAACACCATTGTTGGTGAAGCCGTGCCGGCTGGGAGAGGAGCCAGCCGGGGATGGAGCCGGAGCTGCGGATTCCGCGCTCTTGACTGAGTCATCAGCCCGCAGGAGCTGAGCAAGGCAGAGCCGGGTGCTGACCTGAAATCCAGCCCGTTCTTTTCTCTGAACCAGGGCAGGGAGGAAGGGAAAAAGGTTGGTGGAAGGGGGGAGCAATGAGTGGGTTTTGGCTGCTCAAATGTCCCCTTTTTCCAGAGGCTCCAGAGAGAGATGGGGCCAAGGCAGTGCCAGAGGGATGGAGAGAGGCTGCAGAGACTCATGATGGGGACAGAACAAGGAGATGACAGACTGCAAGGAGAGGGAAGGGGCTGGGAGGTGCCAGGAGTATGTGTGCCCATGTTTTCACTGGGCTGATCCCAACTAATCCGAGGAGGAGGAGGAAGGAGGGAAAGAAAAAGAGATTTCCACCCCCTCTGCCAGGTCCCCTCCCCGAGCTGCGGTTCCCATTGGGCGGGAGTGGGGATGCTCGCCCGGCATGTGCCTGGTCCAGCCCCGAGCACGTGGCTGAATCTGAGACAACCCCCCAGGGACAGTCCCATCCTAGCAGAGCCGGGGGGCCAAGGGCAGATCTGGATCCTGCTGGCTGAGGAGGATGGCTGCACACCGAAACCCATCTCTGAGTGGTCAAATGGGTGAAACAAGCCCATCCCATAGGCAGCTGAGCCTCCCCTCCCCACACTGTCCCCTCCTCGAGCCCCAGCAGCAATCGCTATTGCAGGAAATCCTGCCTGAAGCCCTTCCATGAAGCTTCACAGACCCCCCAGCAACCCCAGCACCAGAGCCAGGGAGAACACCCACCCCAGACCCAACCCATCCCTACCCCTGGGCTGCTCCCCATGAGCGGGGGGGTTCCATCAGCCCAGCTGGGGAGCTGGGGGACCGTCACCCATGTGGTCACCAGCTGCTTGGAAATATTTCCCTGGCTCCGGGTTATATGTACAGATTTTTATAATTATTAGCCTTGGTAATTTACCGTAAAATATTTATTCTGGCTCATTCCAAGGCGTTTGATTCGTGTTGGGTCAGTACGGCTTGGGGACGGGAGGGGGGCGTGCATGGGGAGCCACGTGGCTGTGCGGGGCTGGATGTTCGCTCCCATCCTGTATAAATATCCATGTGGATGTGTGTGGCCCGGGGAAGAGACCCTGATGGTAGCCAGGACTGAGGGTCCAGCTCGCCGTGCGGCTCCTCTCCCCCTCCTACTGCAATCCCAGCCACCCCAGCCCTGCGGGAAACGGGGCAGGGGAGGGGGGAGGTGATGTCCTGCAGGGAAGGAAGGTGGGGGGACAGCACCCTGGCAAACCCCGAAGAGGGCGAGCGGATGGAGGTGGCAGAGAGGAACGAGGAGGAGGAGGAGGAGGAGGAAGAAGGTCCCGGGGGTGGCAGTGGCGATCCCAGCGCGCCTGGGTGGTCGGCAGGGCTGGGCTGCTCGCGCCTGGCTGCGGAGGATGGGCTGGGAGGATGGGAGCTGAGATGGGCTCTGTGCCGCGCTCAGCCCCCCCGTGAGGGGGAGAGGACACCCCCAGCACCCTTCCCTGCCTGCCCCGGCGATGGGATCCACGTCACGGCTCTCCAAGCCCCAGAGGCTCCATCAGCCGCGACCCCCATGACGCGCGGGGAGGCTCCAGCGATGAAGCTCAACCCAGATGTGCAACAGCGGGAACCCTTTAACATTTCCCTGCTCTGTGCCTGGAGCTGGAAAGCCCCTCCAACAGCCCTGGCTCCCGAGTTTCTCCTCTCGCACTCCCCAAGTGTGCCCAGAAAAGGAGCTGCAGATATTGTCCCAGGGAGGGACAAGAGCAGGGACCCACTGGGGATGCTCCAGCAGCTCTGGGCAGTGCCAAGATCATCGGGGAGAGCAGCAACCTGAAAGCACCAGCAAACAAGCAGCACCGAGTCCCACAGGGTTTAAAATGACAAGGAGAAGTATTAAAATGGTTGAAAAGTACAGATTATGTGGGCTGAGTTCTACCCCCACTGCACTGGGAACGTGCTGGTACCAGCATGGGATTTGCTGCTCCGTGAGCTCAGACAAGTTTCATCTGCACTGACGTGGCCAGAGGCTGAATTTGCTCAAAGAAAAGTTGCCAGGACAGCCAGAATCACACACATCTTGTCACCCTTTGCCCCCCTCAGAGTCTGGAGCCTGGTTTACTGTCTGCCTTCGCTCTTCTTTTGGGCTCAGCATCCCCTCATAGCCCTTCCCCATCCTCAGCCTCCTGACGCTGGAGGACACCCCAGCCTGCCTTCCAGCCTGCCTCCCAGCCTGCCTCCCAGCTGGCCCCTGCATTATTAAACCAGATCCTCCTTATCAGCCTTTATCTTTTTCCACTCATGCAAAACCTGCCTGGTTCTAGCTCTGCCAGCCCTCGGTACTTCCATCAGGAGCCAGAGGGCATTGGGACACCCCTTCGGTGCCGCCACTCCTCTGGGGGGGGGACAACCCACTGCTGCCCTGCCCCCAGAGCCCTGGGAAGCAGCCCCGACTCCTGCCGGGCTCAGAGCTGCTCTGACACCTGGTTTCAATAATGGACGGCATGGGAAGGGACAAAGGCGCCTCGCAGGAGGGCAGCGGGATGCAGGATGAGGGGCTGGCAGGTGGGGAAGGAGGGGGGCTGCAGGGCTGGGATGAGGGGCATGCCGAGGGGGGCACCAGCCCAGGAGCTCTGCAGGGCTGGGGGGGCCCAGCTGCCCATCACATCTCTGATAAAACAGCACTCACAGAACGGGGTTAAGCGCAGGCACCGGAAAGCTGGGATTAATGGAAATTGGTTATAAGAATTTTCCCAGATGAAAGAAACATCTTTTCGTCATCTGTCCTTTGACATTTCAAGTGTATTTTGCATCCCCAGCATTTTCTGATTTGGGCTGTGACATTTAAATGGCCAATTTGTGTTTACAGTCTTAGGCATTGTAAATATCTTATATATAAATGTCTTTGCATGTATAGGAGACATTCTATACATTTGTATCTTTGAAACAAGAGCTATAAATCTTTACAGGAAAATGTAGATCCCCTACAAAAACATTTTTGTCAGCTTTGTAGTCACAGGGTAGATAAACATGTAACATGTAACAGAAATACACTGACTTTTTCAGACTCTGGGATTTAGTATTATTTTATCACAAAGTGTAAATATGTCACTTCAGAATCATGAGAGGCATTAAAAGAAATATTTTGCATGGCTTTTATTCAAGGCCTTGCTGACTTGCACTGTCGCCCCCCCTCCAGCTGCAGGTCCCATGACAAGGATGCAGCAGTGTCAGGGCTGCAGAGCCAAGGCCACGTCCCAGCAGCTGCAGGGGTGATGCAAAGGGACACGGCTCTCCAGCGGGGCCTGGCACAGCCACAGTCCCCTCCCAGCACACAGCACTGTGTGACACCTCAGGGGGCCTCAGGAGGCTTCTGACTGCCCCAAAGCTGACCTGCCATGGAGGGTCCCATCATCCCAGCAGGAGCATGACTGCAGCCAGAGCCTCACCAGCAGCACCTCTGTCACCTCCCTGTCCATGACAAGGTCCCCTGGGAGGCCCCCAGCTCAGAGCAAAGGGCTGTGGAAGAAGGTGAAGCCATCGCTGGTTTGCAGTCCTGCCACAGCATGAAATCCTTGCAATATCTGCTTTTACCTCCACCTGGGCTGGGGACACCACTCTCAGGGGAGCAGGGGCTCCTCCATGGTCAAGGATCTCTGTTATTTATAGGGTACAAACACAGCCTGCTTCTCCCTGTGAGAGAGCAGTTCCCATGGCCTGTCCTGACTCCTCCATGGGTTTCAGAGTCGAGGTCTTGGACAGGGCAGTGCTTGGTGGGCTCTGGCCCTTTTGTGCAACTCTTTGGAGGAGCAGAGATGGGAGGTGGTTACAGAGATGGGGGATGTGGGGTGTGAGAGTGACATTTCTTCAACATAAATTCATGGCATAGACATTCTTTGATTGGAATAGTTCTGATTTCTAAGTCTCATTGTAAAGCTTGATTTAAATGTCAAAGCTCAGCAGGCTGTGAAGGCTGGGGACAGCACAGAGTGCTTGGAGGAGGAACCCATCCCACCCATAAACTGCTGAGCACCCTCACCTCCATCTGCTTTGGGGAGCCAACTCAGGAAATGGCTTCCAAGTCATCCAAGAGGTTTCTCTCTTGTCCCCCCGCCCACTCTGCTCCCCAGATGATGATGGAAGGCACAATATCCCTCTGCAGGGGTTTGCATCCCACCAATGCATGGAGCCAGGGCAAGAGAAGCACCCCAGCTGCTGGCACTGTCACCTCATTCCCTGCCAAAACCCCTCTCCAACCCCTCCTTCCCAGGGCTGGGGGTCTTCAATCAGGTGAGGCACCTGGGGGTAGGATCCAGCCCTGGTCTGTACAGCTGGGGACAAGGGAAGAGTTAGGGTTAGGGTTAGATTGAGGGGACCACAGATCCCTGCATTCAGTAGCACATCCCCATGAGTTACCCCACTGCCTGTGGCCAGCCAGGCCAGCCCTGCACCCTGCTGCCAGCACCTCTCCTTCCCTGCATCCCTCCTGCCCATCCCTCTCCCTGCCTGCATCCCTCCTGGCAGCTGGGCAGGACGTGGCACGACCAGCATTGCCTGACCCCATGCAAAGAGCAGCCCAGGCACTGTGGGGGTCCATATCCCTCCTGCAGGTATTTCCAGCAGGGATTCACTGGCATATCCACAACAGCCAGGATACAGGACACGTTGGGGCATGGATGTGGGATGTGTCAGGACGAGGATACAGGACGTGTCAGGGCATGCTGCAGGATGAACCAAGGTGCAGAAAGCAGCCATCAGGGATGGACCCAACCCCAGAGAGGCTCGTGGGCTGGAAAGCCAGCCCTCACCGTGGCCACTGTGGTCCTGCCTGCAGACTGGGGCTGCCAAGGGCTTGGAGCATCCTCATCTCCCCTTCTGGGAATGCCAGGAAGCTGCTGACTCCCACCCACTGCCCCATGCAGTTCATGGAAGCTCAGACCTGGGCAGGGGCTGCCTTGGGGTCTCTTGGTAGGAGACACACCAGGGGAACAGTCCAGAGCCAGTGAGGGTTTGAGTCCCAAGTGGGGATGCTTTGGGGTCCTGCTGCTCCTGGGGCCCTGCTGGCTGCAGCTGCCCAGCCTCTGGCCCTTGCCCAGCCCAGCAAGGATTTCACCAACTGTGCACATTTTTGGCAGAAACTGGAGAATATCACTGGTGCCAAGGCGAGAGACAGGCGAGGGGCACAGATCCTCCCTCACACAGGGCTCTCCCATGGCTGTGGGAGGGCAGAGGCCTTCTCATCCTCCCAGGCACCCCATGGCCATGGCATGGGGCTGAGCTGTGCTTGTGACCCTGTTAATTAACAAGCAATTAATTCAGGACTAAGCTGAGCACCAGCTGGGCCCACCTGGAGCAGCCCAGGGCCAAGATGGAGGTTTCTTTGCACATCATCCAGGGCTGGAGGCCAGCCCCAGACACTGCTTCTGCCTGGGCTTGGGGACACGAGGAAGGGAACCCTGGTGGGTGCATGGCCTGGACATGCTCTGGCATGGCCAGGAATTAGCAGCCTCCTCTTCTGGGCTCCATGGTTCCCCCCGGTTCTCCCCCTGCAGCCCTCTCTCCTCCATCCGGCGGCTCCTTCGGCACCACACATCGTTTGTCACTCCGACAGGTTCAGACAAACCCGTCTGGGATTAATTAGGCTCCGTCTTCGTTTCCTGCAGCGCTTCGCAGGGGCCGGGCAGCGGAAGGCGGAGGGGAAGCAGCAGACGGGCGGGCAGGCTCGGGCAGGTAGGGACTAGAGAATGGGGCAGGGGGGAGAAGGTAAGCAGGGATCCTCCAGCCCCTCAAATCGCTGCCCCGGTGCTAAGGCAGTCGGTGCTGGATGCCGTCCCGGGAACAGGAGGCTGTGGGCGCTGTGCAGCCGGGATGGATCCAGGACTAGAGAGCTGCTGCCACCTCGTGCATGGAGAGCTGCTCCCACACACCCCCTTCCTAAACCCTGCAAAGATGGGCCCAAAGGCAGCCAGCACCCCAGGAGCAGGACTGGATCATGCCAGGGAGGAGAGACACAGCAACAACCAGAAAGTAAAACCAGAGCCCCCCATTTATTAGCAGTCGGTTCAACAGGACCTTACACTAGTGCTTGGGAGCCTCCCCCAGCACAGCCCCCACGGCCCCATTGTGGCTACAGGGGCTCCTGAAACATCCAGCGGGGCCCCTCACATGGGGAGTGAGTGAAACACATTCACCCCACTGCCCTGGCCCCACTCGGGAAGCATCCTGGGCACTGCACCCCTCTCCTGCCATCCCACACCCTGCAGGGTGGCTCCATCCAAGGGGAAATGTGGGCCCTTATCCCAGCACACCCGTGATGGCTCAGTCTCGTCTGCCAACATATCCCAGGGTGTGGGAGAGGCTGCAGCTCTGTACAGCACCACCAGTACAAAGATGTGTCTCCCACTGGGAAACCTTCCCATTTCCCCACTGACCTTTGTCCACGTCACGTGTAACAACCAAAGAGACCACGTAAAACCCTCGGGGTTTAGGTACAAATTCTGGCACTGAAGAAAAACACCTCCCTGCAAAATGGGAACCAAATGAACACCCCCCCCACCCCCGTAAAACCCAACATTATTAAAATACTTTTGTTTTTAATATTCAAGAGGTTTGAAGTTCTCAGCATCCTTCTGATTGCCGTTATCCCAATGCCTGTTCTGTCCCCGAGCTCTCTCCATGCCAGGGTGTGCCCAGCACCACTCGGCTTTACCACAGGAAACACCACGTGTGTACAAGATTACAGGATGGGCTTGGGGGTCGTGAGCATACTGGGACCAGTATGTCCAGACCAGCACACCAGCCCTTTCTCCTGCTAGGCCATAATCCCACCATGCTGCCCATGGAGGGGGAGCCAGAAGAGCTTGAAAATGATGTAAGAGATGACAACAGAAATTGTGCCCCAGTCTTTGTAAGAAAAATCCACCTTGTTCTTAGCTTTTCCAAGTAGGTGCTGGGGGAATCCAGCAAACTCTCTTGTTTCCTGCCATGGGGCTGATGGCAGGAGTGGGTCTGGGTTTCTCTGCGCTTTGGGTCTCCACCAGCTCCATCCCTCTGCTCCAGCTCAGCAAAGTCACCACCAGTGCAGCCAGAATGGCTGGACCAGGACCACCCCCAGACCAGGAGGTGAGGGACAGCTCTGGTGCTGCCCTCGGGCTCAAGGCAGTTGGAACCCATTTTGAGCAGAGAAAGGGGGAATTTGTGCCACTTCCCTATGCCAGAGCAGGGAGGGGAGGGACCAGGAATTAAAAAGGAAAAATAAAATGAAAGAGATACAGGTGTGGGGCAGGTGGAGAGGTGGGAGCACAGGGATTGCAGAGTCGGATCACTGCTCAAGCAGCCTCCAGTGGAGCCCTGTGCTCCTGGGGGTCCCCTCCAAGCCTCTGGTGCAGCCATACGCTCCTGGGGGTCTGCTCCAAGCCTCCAGTGATGCTGTGTGCTCCTGGGGTCCCCTCCAAGGCTGGGTATTGCTGAGAAGGTCCTGCTGGCACAGGGTCAGCCCCGCTCAGGTACTGCTGGGGGTGGCAGCAGCAGCAGCTACCTGGTGCTCTGCAGCTCCTCCCGCAGCCAGGTGGGCAGTGTCTGCCCCATTTTGTACAGGAGCTTGGAGAGCTCTATGTTATGGTCCCTGTAATAGTCCCGCAGGAAGGCGCGTGACTGCAACGGGAGAGCAAAGAGGAGCGTCAGGGGACCAGCCCAGAGCCCACCAGCCCAGCACAGCCCTGCTCAGGACCAGCCCAGGAGGCTTTCTGCATACTCACATCCGAATCCATCTCAGGGTACTTCCTCCCTTTGCTCTTTCCCAAGCATTTAATTTTCCCTCCATCCAGAAGCTGACACCAGAATCCTTTCTTTGGATCAAACCTGCGAAGCGAGAGTTCTGCCTCAGCCCTCTTACCCACCTCACACCTTCCACAGACATCCTGCAAAGCAAGTCTCTCCACTGTCCAGCCCTGCACAGGGCACTTCTCTACCTCTGGAACCCACAGCCCAGCTAGTATCTTGTCATCAACCCCTGGTACAACACATTCCCCTACAGCTGTACATTAAGCAGTCCACCAAGGCTCATTCATTGCCCTGCTGAGGAAGCACAGAGTCTATCTGGGTTTAATTACCATTTTCTGTGACACTTTTGTCCCTGGATGCCCTCAAGTGCCCCCTTGGCACTTGGGTGGACATATATATAGGCAAACCCTGGCAGAGGTAAATTATTATTTCTCTAGGAGCTCTGGAGGCTTCCCACAGTGGGGCTTAATGGAAGGCTCAGAGCAAGGTGACACCTGCAGAGGTGCCACACAGCCAGCAGCTGCTCTCAAGCATGTACAAGGAGATGGGAGTGCCAGGGCTCAATACCATCATCCGTGCCACAAATGCACTCCTGAATGCTGCTCCAGGAGCCCAGGGCTGCTCTTGGGCTGCCTGGAGTGACCCCACTGTGGTGTCTGGATAGGTCTCAGGAAAAAGCCTGGCCTCATCAAAATCAACAGCAGCTCTGTGGAAAGGCCCAGGGCTGGGGGCTGCTCTGGGGCAGTGCTGGGTGTCCCCAGGCCAACTCACTGCATGGGAGCAATGGCAGGGTGGAGGAAGGAGAAGCTGGGGGAAGGACTCACGCCAGGGTCTTGTGATAATCGATGAAGTTGGTCACACCGAGGAATTTCTGGACCGTCTCCATCACTTTGGCGGGTTCTGTTCGGAGCAGCTTGCCATCCAGCACCAGGATCTGCAAGGAGCAAGGCAGGGTGGTGAGGTGCCACTGGCTCCCAGCCCTGCTCTCCTGAGGCAAGAGGACAACTTTACCACACCTTTGGTCATCTTGGAGCCAAATCTGCCACCAGCCTGCACAAGGGCCCCCGCTAAATACCAGTGTGCCCTGGTGCTCCCTTACACTGGATGTAGAAAAATGAAATGCAACTAAAATCCAGGGCCAGGACCCACCAGGACAACATCAGAGCTTCTGCTCAGGGCTACCCAACCCACAGGAGGCTGGGATTGCAACACAGCAATTACCCTAGCAGCAGGCAACTAATAAGACTTCATAAGGTTAATTGACAGTGGAAAAATCATTCAGGGATTGATCCCATACTCTCCAGCAGTGCTGCACTGTGCGGGTCACAGCAGGGCTGGCAATCAGCTCCCACTTTCCCTGCAGATGGCTTGAACTATGGGCAGCTTCACCTGCTAATTTTGTCCTGTTCGATGCCATGGTGACACCAGACAGGGCAGCCCCAGGGGGGTCTGTGGCCAAGACGGTGACCCCACAGAGCCACCCACGGCCCTCCGCCCCCACTCCCTATCAACCCTGCTGTGACAACCCACACAAGGACACCTTTGTATGTTATCCATCACCAGGTTCCCTTCTTGCACAGCACCTCCCCTCTGCCCCTTCTCCAAGTAATTTTACTCCTGCCACCATGGTTTTTTAGGGTGTAAGAAAAACAGCTCCCATGGGAGCAACCCCACAGCGGACTTTGGATCCAAGATCTCCTTCCCTCAAATCCCTGCCTGGGTGAGGGGTTTCCCTGGGTGCTGCCATCCCTACCTGGTTGGCGTGGTAGCTGTTGAGCCAGCGCTCGATGTGGGTGGCGTACCAGCCCGGCACCAGGCAGCGGCTCTGCAGGGTCCGCAGCTTCGGGGCAGCCTCGTGCCCCGCTGTGATCACCTCGTGGAAGGTGTACTTCAGGGCAACTGGGTCATCGTGAGCTCGTTGGTGCTGTCAGGCAGGAGCAAGAGAGGTTTGTCCCCAGGGTAACCCAAATCCTGGGCTGCCCACGAGGTGCAGTGGTGCCTAGGCCACCAGGATGTGTCCTTAAGCATCGTGTTCAGCCAACTAGCATGGCATCCGCAGTCACCCCACATCCCTAACCAAGCCCACCACCCCACAGGACTGCACCATCCAGGGGAGAGGCAGAAGCTCACCTGATACCAGGAGTAGGCTCGATCTGCAGGGTTGATGAGGATGGTGATGATTTTGGCCTTGGACAGCAGGGCTGCAGCTCGCCGGGGAGCCACTTCAGAGTCAAAGTAGTTGGCACTTTTCTCAAAGTAGAAGTCAGAGGTGGTGTTGGAGGGGATGGGGAAGAATTCCATGTACCTGGGGAGGCACAGTGTGAGACTGACAGACAGGCACCACAAGATGTCACTAGCACCACCCTCACAGATGACATCTCAAACACTTAGAAGGGAAATCCCACAGCACCACTGCTCCCCTTCCCAAAGTTATTGGCACTCCCAGTACAGTCCCCACAATGCAGAGACCCACCAGTCGATGCCCTTGTGATAGTTGTGTCCATTGAAGAACTGTATCTCCTCAAAGGTCTCTGAGCTGGGGTAGTTGCTGCTCAGGTCTGGGTGCATCCCCAGGAAGAGATAAAGGGCAGTTGTTCCTTTGGACAGACAGAAAGAGGGAGTTGACACAAGCCAAACGTCCGTCCAAGCTCTGCTTCAGGGCAGGAGGGCTGACAGAGGCTCTTTAGTAGTGTGGGAGTCCTGTCAAGCCTCCCAGCACGCTCACAGCACTGAAGGTGAAGGGAAGCACCTGTTTTTTGAGGCCCGATGATGAGAAGCTTCGGGAATCGGTCACAGGTTTTTTCTTTGGACCAAATGTCCTTGTGCCGTTTGTCTTCGCAGGGATCCTGAAACACAGCGTGGAGGATCAGACAGAGCAGCCTGGATGGGACCCCACACCACTGCTCAGCCCCTCCAGCCTGAGCAGACACGCGGGGAGGCCACCCTGCTCAGCAGGCAGGACAAAGACTGGGCTTATCTCCAGGTCTAAAGGGCAAACCCCTTTCTGGCACTGCCTGCAGAACCAGTGAGAAGTGAAAAACCACTGCTTACCCAGGGAATCAAAGGGAAATCCAGGCTGGAAGCTACCTGAGGCTCAGAGCAGGGCCAGCTATACCTCACTACCCTCTCCCAGCACAACAAACAGGGTCACTCCCCCTATTAAAGGCACGGGGTACCTGCCACAGCGGGTCCTTCTCCTCGGAAAAGATCTGGAAGTATTTCTGTGCCAGCTGCACTGGGGGCAATGTCTGCAGCCTCAGGTTGGTCCAGGAGTTGAGGAAGCGGACCAGGTGCTTGAAGGTGTACAAGCCCAGGCGGTCATTGCCATAATTGGACAGATGGGTCATGAAGATGCTGATCTGAAGCCGAGAGGACAGAGCAGGTGTTAGAGGAGCTTCACTCAGTAGCCATCTCATGCATCTCATCCCATCCCAGCTGAGGACATTGGAGACATCTCCCACAGCAGTGCCAGCACAGCTCCGCAAGACAGCAGTCTGTCTCTCTCCAGGCAATACTTACAGGGTTCAGGAGCACAGTCAGGAACAGTTCACCCCCGTTGATGATTTTGTCCAGCTCACTGGAGCCACCAGGGTATTCATTGTAGAAAATGGTGTGCGTGAAGAGGCCACAGGTTTGCCGGGGAAGTACCTGGGGCAGGAAAAAAGATATGGATGGAACAGGCAGAGGAGCCAGGGCAATGAAATGGCCCCATGGTCTCCAGGCTTCCAGAGCTGGATCTCCTTCCCTTCCCAACAAAAAGAGGGAACCTGACCTCAACCATTCAGAGGTGAGGACCAGTTACACTACTCCTCACCACCCTTGACTTGAACACAGACACAGAAGGGAAGGATCTGAACAGGTGAAAAAGCCAAAAACTGTCCTCACACAAGCTTCACGCATGCAGGATGAGAAAGGGGGAACAACACCCTCAAACTGGAGCTGCACAGAAACCACCTGCCGAGGTTCTGGTTTTGGTAGGGGAGGGAGGAGAAGAGAAGCACCAGAGACAGAGGCCAGCACCCACCATGATGCCATTGTGGATGAAGCCACGGCGGTAGCGAGCAGGTTTCAGGTGTGGATATTCCTCTGTGCTCGTCACCCTGATGGACCAAACCTGCTTCCAAGCCTCATACAGCTGCACGTGGACGGGGTACACGCCCGAGTGGTGGGGGGCCACAGCATACCCCATGTCAGTGGGGATGCCATGCTCCTGCAGAGAAGAGAGTGGGGAATGGGTGACTGTGGAGACCCCAAAATCACAAACCAATCCCTTTCCATTCCCAGTTACAAACGGTCTAGTTGTGCCTTTGGAGAGCAACCAGGGAAGGGCTGTGTCTCTGCATCCTCTCCTAAGCCTGACTGTCTCCACAAAAGAGAGCCCAGGAACAGCCATGCTGGGTGGACACCCACTCCTCTGTTTCACTCAGACCATCCTCATCCCTGTCTTCTGCTGTCACCCACAGAACAGCCACAGCCAAGCTGTTCTGTGAAGAATGAGGAGATACAGTTATATAGGACTGTAGATTGGTTTATATCAGTAGATACAAAGCAGCCTGCAAATTCTGAGCTGGAACATTGCCCATCCTAAGTAGGAAAGGTCTGGTCTCTCTCTAATTAAGCACTTGTAATTATCAGATAATAAATTCAAGTTAGTTTGAAGATCCCTCTCTTAAGCAAAAGGATCCAATTATTAATAGGTCTGGCTTTACCAGTTTGGATTCAAGACAGCTGTCAGTGAATCACAGCATGAACTGGTGCCAGTGCCACACAAAGGACAGCCCAAAAGGACAGAGAACCCCTGACCAAGCTGAAGGTCACAGCATGGCTTTACAACCAAACATGTCCCTGCCAGTTCAGCCTGTAGAGGGAGCTTCCATCAGCCGGAGCCTCCCGGCACAGCCACCACCCCAGGATCCCACATCATCACCCAGCACAGATTCACACGGTGCCAGGCCGAGCATCCCCCTGGGCTGCACCCTCTGCATCCCCACGGTGCCAGGCCAGGTGGGCACAGATGCAGGGCACAGACAGGGTCTCCCCTTAAACAGCCACCGGGGCAGCTCACTGCCACAGAAACAAGTTGGCTGCTGCAGATAAATCCTTTAGCTCTAGGTACTAGAGCATAAATGGATTTACCCACACAGCTGCAACATGAGGGACATGACTTAATGCCACCAGGTCCCCTGCTCCAGCAAGCAGGGGCCATTGTCTGGAAATCTTCTTTGCTCCTCTTCTACCATCCTCCCCTCACCACAAGCAACCCCACCGGCGGCATCTTACTCACGACAGCGAATTTCTTGTTTAAGGTCATCTGCTCGGCAAGAACCGACTGGTTGTGGAAGAGGTGAGGCTGCATGTGGCTCCACATGTGGGGGAACCACCAGAACTCCTTCACGTAGGACAGCAGCAGGTCATCACCTTCGTCCTCAGCATCAGTACCTGTGGCATGACACTTGCCGTCACCGGCGAGCATGGAGAGCTGTGTGAGCAGCTGGGGCAGAGGGAGGGGCAGCCCTTCTTGGTGGCCAGGTGATGGAAGAATAGGGTGGGATGCCTAAGGACCCTCCTGCAGCCCCGAGAGCACCCTCTCTGAGCACCAAATGGTACCCCAGCACCAGCTGTATGGCACCCACAGGAGAAGCAGTGCCCTTGCTCTCCTCACCTGTGTGGAAGAATTTCCCTGAGTATCCCAGGTTGAAGGTGAAGTTCGGGATGTGGGTGCGCAGCTCGTTCTGTGTGTCAAACAGTGCCTGGGAGAAGGGGAGAGAAAGCAAGGTGTCCTCAGCACATGGCCTCAGGGACAGCTGCCACATCAGGGCAAGCACCAACGTCCCTGAGAGCACTGCAGAATGGCTTCCAGAGGGACAGGGTAGGCTCTGGGGGCAGGAAGGTTCATCTCTGGAACATCCCTGAGCAAGCAGAAGTGTCCAGCCCTGTCCACCCAGCCAGGAGAGCAGACACACCTTGACATCTTCCACCTTCATGCGTGTGCCCTCCTTGCCCACAAAGATGTCATCAATATCCACCAGGATGTAGCGGTCAAGGGGCAGGGACAACCGCTTGCCTGTCAGGAAGGAGACAGAGTCCACAAAGACCAACTTGTGCAGCCAGAAGTTGAGGTTGTTGCCGAAAAGCACCCGCTGGATGCCGTCGTGGAGGCCCAGGTCCTGCATCACAGTGGTGTGCAGTGCAGCGTCCACGCTCATGTGTGGGATGGACTCTGCCGACTTGGTCTTGGCCAGGAGGACAGGCTCGTAGGTGGAGTGGTTGGACTGGAAGACGGTCCAGTCCTCCCCGGGGAGCACCCCCTTCTCCACCTCACTGGGGCGCGTGATGTAAAGCAGGGGCGACTTGGGGTTGATGCTGCAGTCCTTCAGTGCCAGGTTGGAGTGGAGGAAGAGTGGGAAGCCCTTCAGCTGGGCACTCAGAAGGCTGTTCTCGTTGGCCTGCATGAGGAAAATGGGAGCTAGAGGAGATGGGACACTGGGGACAAGGCAGGGGCTCACAAGGAACACTAACAGCCACAGCAACAGAGGCAGCAGCTCAACACCCCTGGAGATCTGGGTTCTGGCTTCCCCTCCTTCCTCTCTGGAGCATGGGGTACCCTCATCCCCCTCACACACTCAGTCCTGCTCATGACCTATGTGCAAAGTGTCCCACTGGGACAAGGCTGGGAGAAGGGCTGCAGAGTAAAATACCTGTTCATGCTTTTGGCAGGCCCCATGGAAAACAAGTGCTAAAAACAACTGGACTGATCCCACAAGTGTGTTTTTCCCCTCAAAACCTCCAAAGGCCACACAGCCCTTCCAAAGGGAGAGAGCTAAGATGGTGCCCTCTGCTAGATGCTTGTGCCCCACACTAACTCATACTGCCTGTGGGGCAGCAGGACACTGGGGCTCACACCTGGCTTGGCCATGGGATCTTGGTTTGTCCCACGTACCCCCTTACCTTGAAGAAGCCGATGATACCCACACCGTACTCCACACAGTACTTGTCCAGCAGCTCCCGGTTCCAGGCATCCAGGTTGACATACTTGAGGATGTTCTCATAGATGATGAGGGCAAAGCGTCCCCGGTCCTTGTCAGTCAGCGTGGGCATGTCCCCTTTCCCCGGGGCAATCTCTGTCCTGTATTTGAAGCGACTCGACTCCAAAATGGCCACAATCTCCTGGCCCAGCTGGGAGTAGAGGCTCTCCACGAAGACCAGCACCAAGGGGTCTGTGCGGGAGGAGTCGGCCACCTTGAGGGTCTTCAGTGGCAGCAAGCGGGAAGGGGCGACCTTGGGCTCGTCGCAGTCTGGCCCCGCCACGTCCCCAGAGGGCTCCAAGCCCCTTTTCCACCCATATAAATAATAAGCAGAGACGAAAACACTGAGCAGGCAGAAGGCAAAGAGCAGGAGCAGCACCACCTGCGGAGAGAGCTGCCAGATACCCCGCCGGGCCCTGGCCAGCACAGTCATCCTTGCATCCGCTGGGTGATGTGGGGCCCCTCTCCCCTGCCCGCCCCCTCCCCTCACGAGCCCCGGGGAGGGGAAGAAGCAACCAATCAACCAATAAAAAATTAGGTAAAATCAAACTGAATACTACTAATAAATTAAAATACTAGCAGGCTGCCTGTGCAGGCTCTCTCCCCTCCAGCAGTCGGGCGTCCCTCGCCGTCTGCTTCATGTCACCATGGCAGAGGCACCGAGAGTCCCCTTGCTGAGCCGAAATTCCTGTGGTGATGGCAGCAAGGGCAGCAGCAGCCCCATGGCCTCAGCAGGGCGAGAGGGTGGTGGGCGGCCTCGGCGCGGGTGGCGGTGGGAATGTGGGCATGGCGGATCCCTGGTTCCCCGGCTCCACACAGCGCCCTGAGAGAGAGAGAGGTGGGATGAGAGAGCAGGGATGGTGCCAACGCTGCTGCTGTTATTTCTGCCAGCGTGACAGCCCCAGCAGAGTCCTCACGAGCTCGCTGCCGTGCCAGGGCTTGCCACAACACCACTGTGAGCTCCCAACAGTGCCAGGGATGGAGCAGGAATGCAGCACGCAGCCATGCCATGGGATCTCGGCTGCGGGTGCACCTGGAGTGCAGGTGCATCATCGGGTGCTGTGGAGGGGAGCCCCCAGCCCCCTGTGAATTCTGCTACCTCAAGCAGCTGGAGAAGCAGCCCCATTCCTCCCTTGTGCCCAACGGGAGCCGTGCTGTGCCAAGGAGAATGGGGGGAGGTCTGAGCCCCCCAGGGCCCAGCTCGGCAGGCAGGGAGGGACATGGGAGGGACACGGGCAGCCCGCCAGCCGGGCGGCTCAAGGCCAAGCCAGGAGCTGCCAGCCAAGGTCACCAAGATGGGCATGCTGGAGTCTCCATGTGGAGCCAAAGGGACCTTGGGAATATTTTTCCCTTCCCTGTGAAAGGCTCTTCTGAAAAAAAGAAAAGGGAAACAATGAGCACTGCTTGACAGGAGGTGAAGCCACCTGGGGGACAGATTGATGTGGCTAATGTGTTTAGTGGAAAAAAATGGCTTGTAGAACTGTTCTCAAACTCCTGCCAGTGTTGGGGACGAGGACAGGAGTCCCTGCTCCTCCCAGGGACAGCTCCCTGTGTCCTGCCAGCACCGTGGCTGAGCACCCTCTCTGCTGACACCAGTCAGGCTCCTAACAGGATTAAATGTGGCCGGCTGAGCGGCACTGTGGATTACAGGCTGGGGCTTGGCAGGATAATCCTGTCATCCCTGCCCTTCCCAGCAGCAACTCCCGCTCCACGCAGCGCTTCCCAACCCTGCTGACATGGCACTGCTTCAGCCAGGCCTCCGTAGGTGCTGCTGGCAGCCAGTCTCCTTCCAGCCTCCATCACTGTCTCCTCCTTCATCAACTCCACGACACTCCAGCAACCTCGCCTTGCTGGCTGTGCTGGGCATGGTGGAACACCTGGGTTTATTGATCTGTAACTTGTCTTTGTGCACATGGATGATCTCCAGGCACGACCAAGAGAGGATGCCCCTTCTCTCCTTATTCCCCCGAGGTGTGTCCTGCCTGTTCCACCTCAATCCTTCAGCCCCTTCAGCATCCCTGGGACAACAGCCCTGCTGGGATTTTGGGACAGGGCACTTCTTCAGGTCTGTTGATTTTCAGGATGTGCTTGTGCAGAGGGAGGCTCCCCTGTCTGCTTACAATCCCTAGGGATACAGAGAGCTGGAAATGCATTATCCAGCACCCTGGCTGTGCCATCCCACTCCCTCTCAATTTCTTTCATCTGCCAGGAGCGGTGGGTGCTGGCAGCTGCATTCCCACAGTGATGGGCGGGCAAAAGGCAACAGTGGGTTTGATGCCAAGCGCTGGAGCCAGCAGCTGATGGGCAGGACCATGTGTCCATCCTTGCATCACCCTCCATGAAACAGCGAATAGGGCTCTGCGCCTACATCACCTGCCATTTCCAAGGGTGCTTCATTAGTTCATTCTCTCCTAAGAGCTTTTAATTACAGTACTTAATGACCAGGCTTTGGAGACAGCATCCCCAGCCAGGCGCCGGCTGAGTTTCCCCAGGCTGCCACGCCAAAGCCTGCCCTGGCTAGGGGGCCCGCACTGGACCCTCGGAGCAGCCAGGTGTGAGCTGGGACCAGGACAGGCAGCATCCTGCCCCAGACACCTGCCAGTGTGGCAGGAAGCAGGAATCCTGCTCTGCCGGTTCACCGCTGGAGCAAATCTTCCATGGGGAAGATGCCAAGGGCTTTGGGGCTGATGCTGCAGGGTGGGGATGCTCCTGCCCAGGGCTTTCCCCGTGCAAGTGGGTGCTGGCTGCATCCTGCCCAGCAAACCCCTGCACATCCCAGGCAGTGGTGGGAGAGTTGACAACCAGGGAAGAAAGCAGGCTCATGACAAAAAGCACAAAAGAAGTCCTTGAGACCAACAGCTTTTCTAAAACAAAAAGAGAAACAAGATGGTAAAATTTAAAAAACCACAATACCTGGTAAGGTGACAGCTGGGGTCAAACTTCCTTTTAACCTGATTTTTAGAGGCTGCTCAGGTGCCTTCTAAAACCACAGTGGTTATTTAAAAGGCACCAGCTGGAAATGTCATCCTGAGTCCCACACACAGACCTCAGGCCCCCAGAAATGATGCTGGCAGGCTCCCATCACCAGGCAGGTGCTCAGCCACAGCTGCACATCAAGGACCCCGGGAGAAAGAGCACTGGAAAATGCTCTTTCCCCGTGGGTTTCTGAGCAATGCCCTGGCACAGGCTCCACTGGAGAGGAGGCTCAGTGAGGAGGCTTAGCCACCATGCTCTTAATCCGGCTGCCCTGACAAACACAATCAGCATCCAAGCAGCTTCCCGGCGTGGCTGGGAGCCCAGAACACCCTGTGGAGCTGGATCCCACCCCAGGATGGGCAAGGAGCACAACCAGGGGACAGGGAAGCCCTTTACTATCAGCTTTACTGAAGTACCTTTACTTCTTCAAATCTAAGAGAGCTGCAGGAAGAAGAGAAAAATGGTTGAAAAGCTTTTCAAAACCCATCCCCCAGTGCAGTTTGGGGATGGTGGTTTCCCCCTGCCCAGAGTTATTTTCCACAAATGCCTGGGGAACCACTGCACCCCAGAAAGTCAGGGAGGCTCTGGATGGGATGAGAGGGAATGAAACCATGTCCTTTAGTGGCTTACAGCACTCTTCCTTTAAATACCAGTGAGATATTGCCGGGCTGCAATGGGAGGATTAAATATAACCAAGGAAGTGCAAGCAGATCCGGAGGAGAGGGAAGGGTCAGTGATCCCAAAAGACAGCCACAGCAGGGTATGATTTATTGGGGGGTGGAATAGGTCTGGCTGCAGGTGCAAGCAGGCTTCAGGTCAGGCAGTTCACAGGGCCAGCATTTGGATACATCAACTGTCCCAAGCCCATGGCCCAGAGATGGGAGGTGAGCTCAAAATCACAGGTCTGACAGAGTAAGAAATTGCTCACACATTTCCCTTGCACCAGTTTGGAAAAGGCTGAAAGGAAGGAGCAAGCATCCACCTTCATGCAGAAGACACTCCAAGACTTTGTTCAAGAATCTCAGCCCCTGATTCTAGTAGCTCCCAAACCTCCAACATTCAACCCATAGAGATGAAGCCACATCCTAAATATCACAATCAGATGGGTCACCCTGCTCCTCTCCTGCTGGTACCCTTTGGGTGGGCACCCCCACCCCTCACTCCTCATCATTGCAGGTAGAGACCCACCACCGCTGGGTTATCACCTCATCACCACCATGCCAGCTCCACTTCTCCATGTGAGCCAGCCCTGAGGGCTAAGCATGGATGGAGGAGGATTTAGAGGCAGGATGCTAAATTGCATTGCACAGCTCAGCAATCTCCAATCACTCCCGCTCGCTCCAACACTTCCCCTCTCCAACCACTGCAGGGAATGTGGATGGATCAGCCCCACCTACACATCTGCTGCATCTCCCACTTGAAGGCAAAATGCTACTGGAAGGTCTAAATTAGGCCAGGCCAGGAGTCAGGCCCCCAGCAGGCAGACAGTGCTTATCCAACCCCACCTTCTGTCTCTCCCACACCTCATGCACCCTCACCACCATCCCCAGCGATCACCAACTGGTGCCCTGCAGCCCTAGGAATCAGCACGACCTGTAAAAGATGCACAAAAGGCAGCCAAATTATTATTAATAGGTTTAAGTTCCCTCTAGAGGGAATCCCCTTCACTCACTGGTAATATTTAGAGGGCTACACATCTAAAACCACTGAGCTAAGCACGTCCTAAGAGAGGAGATTAATGCCATCACATTATTCAAGAGACAACTGCAAGCTCAAGACAGGGGAGGTTGCTTTGAAAATGAAAAAGTAACTGGCATGAAAAAATGGCCTTTAAACACCCACCTCTGCACCGCTGCCTTTATCAGCTCTAAATGACAGTGATCCCAGCTACAACTGGAAATATCTGCAGACCGTTTGAAGCACTGGCAAGGGAAAAGAGCTATCTCAGGGTGGTAAAAGGACCGCTGTATGTCCCTGTCCCCATCTCCTCACTCCCCAGCCAGGGCTGCGCCTACTGACCAAGAGAAGGCACAATCAGGAGATGATCCCCTTTCCTGCAGTGTGTGGTGGTGTAATGATCACACCAGGATGCTCCTGGAGCAGGGACACAAGCCCTGAGCTGCAGGAGATGAAGCTGTAGCAGCCCTGGAAGAGGAACCCAACATGAAAACTTCAACCACTGTAAAACCAAGAGTTTTTCCTGATGATCCCCATGTCCTGACAGCCTGGGTGAGCCTTTAGGATGGGCCCAAGAGACTTGGACAGAGGGATGATCTGTATGGACATCCATTGCCTCCTGCCAAGCTGCAAAGCCAGGGTGTCTGGGCAGGGGAGAGGGATGTGGAGCAGACAGAGAGGGGAAAAGCCCTGAGAAGGACACAGAGGAGCAGAAAGGAGCTTGTCTCAGTCACCTACTCACCAGAGGTTTGGTAATGCCAGATAAGGAGGGTCTTATGTGGTAGATTACACAGGCTGCTTAAGTGCTTTGCAAACAGTAGTTACAACCTACCAGGGAGAAAAACACCCTGCTCTGGGAGAGGGACAATCCCACTGCTGCTTTCCTGAGGACATCGGCCTTCTGCCAGTGCCCAAGAGGTGCCAAGTTAAAAATGGACAACAGCAGCCCCAGCAGCTGACCCTGAGACAGGCAGTGACAGACAGCCCCTGATGCTGCCCCCACTGCAAACCCACCTGGGTCAGCTTCTCCCCTTCATGCACAAGCTGGATACGACCGAACACAAAGGAGTATCAGGAAAACTCATCCATGATTTATAAGGTCGGGAGAACTTCTAGCCCAGAAGGACTTCAGCAGGAAAATCCTCCTTTCTTCTCAGCTCTTTTTTTAAAGATCTGATTTATAGAGCCTGGCCAGAAATGAGCAGTTTGAGCATTCACCTGGATTGCTGAACCAAGCTTCCCCTTGACACCTCTCTCCCCTCTGGAAATAAACCTCTGGCTTTGCCTGTCCACCCCCTTCCTGCTCCTAGGGGAAAGAAACCCATGTGAGCAATAAGCCCAGTGAAAGTGGTTAAGAATTCCACCTTAAAAAAAAGTTATTTTTAGTCAAAGTGTCCAGCTCTGGAAGAGGCATTTGTTCACCTAGAAAGCTCTGTTGGCACTTCAGTTTTACTGCGAAAGATAAAAGTAATGTTTTTCTTGGGTTTTCTTCAAAAAAAAACAATCATGAGAACAGCTCACTGCCTGCAGAGGGATGGAAAAGCAAGGTTCTGTGTGTGGCATGTACATGCTGAATTTTTAGGGGAGAAAAAACCTGAATAAATTATTTAAAAAATCCAAATCCCTAAAAACTGGGTGAGGTTTTTGGAAGCCCACGATTAAAACTTTTCATGGCAGAGCAGCTGGCAAGCCTAGCTGGAAGGTTTCGAAGACTAGTTCTAGCAAACTCCACATCTTAAACCCACATCCCAAGGTCCTGTCTCCATTAATCCCCATCTCTCACCCCTTTCCCCAGCCCTGAGGTGCCCCAGCCCTGTCAATGAGGCTGTACAGAGGAACCCTCCGCAGAGGTCACCCCATTTCTGATCCTGGGGCACCGGTGGCTCCCACCCTCCTTGCCCTCAGCATCCCGATCTGGAAGAGCACCTCTGCACCTCCCAACACCCACGTGAAATCAGTCTCCTCCACAAACTAGGCCAGCAATTAGCAGCAGTCATTAGCTTTCCTATGCCCCAGAGACACTGGGTTGGGCAGCTGATCCCTCAGCACAGATGATCCCCAACACCATCCCAACAAAACACCCCAACACCCAGGTTATGGTTTGGGTTGTGCTGCTGCAACCCCCCCAAAAAAGCTGAAGCCCTTCACAGGTGACTCCTCCTCAGGGATATTTTTTTGTCCTTGAATCCTTGGGAACAGCCTCGGAGCAGAGCTTGGGGAATTCTCCCAAACCTTAATTGAAAGAGGCGCTTAACGAGGAGAGTTTCTTTTGTCTGTTAATTGAAACAGGTTCGTACCGACAAAACTCCCCATGAATTTTAAGTGGGTTCGCAGGAGGAAAAAATCCACTCAGTGAATTGGGTTTTCCTGCTTCGAAATGTGCCGTGTCGGTTCCTGTGGCTTTCAATGCACCCAAGAGCCTTCCTGGATAATCAAGGCCTGAATCCTGAGTATTTTAAAAAGAAAAAGGACGAGGGGAAAATAATCTCACATGCATTTTTATATTTCACTGGAGTGGCAGCCTGCCCTCTCACAAGCAGGTCACACGAGGACTCCTACCCAAAAAACACGGACTGAAAGCCCCTTAATACCACCTTTTGCTGCCTCTGACACTTGGCTTGGCCACACTTTCCCTGCAGAGATGCTAGTCCTGCCATGAGTGTGAGGGTGACACTGGATCTCAGAGAGCCTCGAGGTAGCAGGAATTCCCTGTGCTCAGCCACGGCAGCACTGCGAGCCCCACGGGATGGGCCAGCTGCTTCCTTCTCTTGACGACTTCCCAAGTTGATAGGAGGGCAGAGCTTTCCTGCCACAGAACTGCCAGCTGTTCTGGGGAGCACAGACTGCCCTGCGAGTGCTAACCCAGCCCCAAACCAGCACTTTTGCAAAGCAGAATCCATAAAACCACAGCATGAACCAGCTCACAGAGAGCAACCGATCCCCACCAGTGCCCACATTCCAGAGAAATCCCTGCAAGGATGGAGCTGCTCCCTCCTCCCAGGGGCTCCCTGGGATGCTCCTGTCAGACCACATTCATCCTGCCTGATGGCCCAGTGCTTTGCTGAGCTGCCTCTGACCTACACTTCCCTGCAGTCTCCCAGGACAGACGCTGCCAGGAGCCCGAAGCGCCCGCAGGGCCAGGTGCTGGCAGCCAGTACTGAATTAGAAGTCAGAGCAGTCCCTGCCGTGACGTGGGTGTGCTCCTGTGGTGGATCCCGGGGTGGCAGGTCCTTTGGGAAGGGCTGGGCAGCACACGCTGACGCACAGGCAGGACACTTCCAGGGCCAGCATGCTCCAAGGTCATGGCCAGGCCAGGCTGGAGGTCAAATCTTTTATTAGACCAACGGACACAGTTGGAAAAAGCGACACATTTTGGCCATGCAGGCATTCCTTAGGCCCAAGAGCACATCTGTTTTTTCCTAAAGGTATTAGTTAGGCTAATGAAAGACATTACCTCTGCATGCAAACTTTGTCACCCTTAAAATGTACCAGAGGCTGCAAGGCTCAGCAGCCCAGGGAAAACACAGGGAGCAGGAACAGGCACAGAGCACAGGGGACACTTGAAAGATTTGTTTTGTTTTCACCCCCTAGAACAGCACTGGCAAAGCCCAAACTTGCCCCCAACAAGCACAGCTGCTGCCTCTTGCCTCCCCTATTTCCAGATCCAGGTCTGAGACTGCAAGAACCAAGGGCATGTCCACGGGAAGTCTGTTGCTTTGGTTTACCTGCTCCAGCATCAGCCCTGTCCTTTCCTTCTCCTCTGCAGGAGCTCCAAGGCAAGCAAATTCCTGAGGAACCAACCTGCCATGCCCCACCTGCACTGACTCCTTCCCTCCTGCCCTCAATGCCACTCTCTGACTTAAATCCATGAGACCAGGAGTGTACCAGCACAGCAAGGGATGGATCAAGGCTGATGGAGGAGACTGAAAATGGCCTGAGCCATGTGTCCAGGTATTGACAGCCCTTGCTGCCCTACTTCAGGACTGTGCAGTTAACACCTTTTAACGCATCCCCTTTCTTTAAGAGCTCCAAGCCCTGGGGCTGCAGGGCTGTACAAGGCTGTGAAGATGCAGCTGGTGCTGGGAAGGAAGGGGAATGCTCAGTGGGGTGCTGACAAGTAGCTAGAAGGTACCTGGGCTCTGCCAAGGCCAATGCATGGGAAGCAGAGCCAGGAGAGCATCAGGCTACCCTTCAGAGCAGGGACATCCTGGGGGCTGTCATCCTTCCTAACCATATCCAGAGCTATGGGGTGAGACACACATCTCCCCACATGGCAGAGGGAGCCGAGCCAGACATCCCTCACTGTACATCCAACCCTCAACATGCCCAAGCTCAGAGACAGGAAACATTTCTTCCCCGCTTTACATCAGTGAATGTAAATTCCAAGATATTTTGGGTTCCCTGGCAGAAGTGGGACAACAGGGCAGAGCTCAGGGGAGACAGTCTTGATCTCTCCAAGACAATCTCCATTTCCAGAGCTTTGACCAGATCAGCATCAAGGCTGAACTCAGGGTATGCCCAAGATAAATACCAGGGCAGTTCCTCTTAGGATACCTCCCATTTACAGATCTCTTGACCTTCCTAAATCCCTTTTGGAAGGCTTATACCACCTGAAGGTAATGCAGAGGACCCTGTCCATGGCAAAAGGCTGCAGCAAGGTCCTGCTGGTTTTGGGGAGGACGTGGGAACCGAGGCACTCCCAGCCCCAGCCCCCTGGCTGCCAGCCACAGTCACACGCAGGATATACAGCTCGATATTGATTCGTCTTCTGCAAGCTCTGCCATTACGGTCGGTGGCTTTTGCAGGAAAACAACATGAATCATAAGCTACAGGCCGCCATCTCTCTGTGTCCACAGGGTGTGACTCATCCAGCCCTTCAGGGGTCCAGCACGACAGCTGCCCTGCTCCCCCAAACCTGTGGACAGGCACAGAGTGGGCACGGGGGGCACCATCTCCCACTGGCACCTGGAGACTGGTCTCAGCCCCTGAGGTTTGTAGGATGGTCTCCAAGAAAGCAGCATCACACTTTCCCTCCACCTCGGTGCTTCTGTCCCCGTGTCAAGTTCCAATACCACCAACATAAACTTGATAACAGCACAAAGCAGTGTCACCACCTCCACCAGAAACACACAAGGAAGTCAAGCACTGTCATGAGGTCCTGAAGTTGGAATGGTTGGAAACATCAATGAGATAGATTGGAAGCCCCCATCCTCTGAGACCATGAAGCAAACACAAGACATAGGAACTAATATCTTGCTTCTTTTAAGTCCTAACCTTATTCTGGCAGGCTCTACCTCAACATCCAAAAATAAAACCACAACTCATTAAGGTACATCTTGAAGGCAGAATTACACAAAAAAACCCTTTTAAGCAAAACCTTCCATGACCGTGCCCCAGAGCACAAAGAGCCAAGAGAGCAGCTCCATCTCCAGCACGCAGTCAGAAGCTGGCCAAGATCGGATACCTGGTGGGACCACAGCCCTCCATCCTCAGCAGCGGCATCCTCAGCACCTAGAGATATCTCAAAATCAAACCTGCTTATAAAACCCTGTGGAAGGAGACGGGCAGGTGCTGATGGTGACACTCTGCAGCAGGGGCACACTCGGCTGTGCCATACTTCACCATGACACTCTACTGAAGAAAATATTAATCATTCCCTCTTCATTCCACTCTGGGTTTTGACTTATGAGGTGTCTTTTTCCCTCAGTTTAAAATACCACCAACAGTGTATTAAGTATGTCCTGTTCTACAGTACTGACAGAGCCACACAGGAAGGGGGGAAAAACCCAAAACAACCTGTAAGGGAAAGTCTGTTTACCTGGGATGAATTTTCCATCCCCATCCAAACAAAATCATACCAGACCCACCAGCTTCCCAATGGCACAGGAAGTGGGAAAGGCTTTGAGTGTGCAAGCTTTCCTATCAGCATCTGTGTCCCGTGCCAGCAGCCCCAGGTTGGAAGGGACAAATTTGGGGGCTGCAGCTGGTGGGGTGCCATGGCATGTACCCAGGCTGGGCGGGGTGACCCTGATGGGTGGCTTCCCCATATCCACACATGGATGCCCAAGCCATGGAGAGGCACTGGGAAACATGAGTTTTGCCTTCACTGTCCTTGCCCAAAATGAGCACTGACACAGGCGAAGGGAAGATGCCTGGCCATTCTGCCCAAGACCAAAAGCATTGGGGTTTATTTTCCTGCCATATCAAGCCCCACACGTTTTTTCTATTGTTTAATTTCCTTCTTCTCCACCCATGGCAAGTTCACTCAGAAGAGAGGAACTTATTTCCTATTGAACTTATCCTGGTTGTTTTATTTGGAAAAGGACAGCTTCCTCAGCCCTGATCCTCACGTGCAGCCGAGGGGAGCAGGCATGGGGCAGCTCACCTCCCCATCTTCACCAGTCCAGCCCCAGTAAAAACCACTCTCGAGATGTGAGTAACAAAGATGCTGCTTTGCTGCAGGAAGAGCTGCTGTTCCAAGGCTGCCGGTGACAAAGGGGCACTGCAAGGCGCCGGTTTCCCAACCCTGTGAGCACCACTGTTAGTGGGAAGACAGCCATCCCCATGGTGTGCTGTGGCAGCAACTGGCTGGGATCACAAGACGGGAGAGTCCCGGTGCTGGGATGTGACTGCAGTGCTGGGAGGGAGCACCGGCCTCGATGGGAAGGAAAGCCTTCCAGGTGATGCCAAAGGTCGCCCAAGATGGTGTGGCTTTTGAGCCGCCGGGAATCACGGGCTGCCCCCATCCGCGGGGAACAGCCTGCCTGTGTGGTGGTGAAGGCAAACCCAAAAGACTTGGGAAGATGATACACAGCTATGCACGAGAGGCCCAGGAGCTCACCAGCGGCGGAGGAAACGCCAGGACCTCTTCCAGAGGGGGTGGTGAGGTGCTCCACAGGGACGCCCGCCAGGCTGGGCAAGCCGTGCCATGCGCAAGGTGCGCACCTCCACACCGGCTCTGGCCGCGCTGCCCCGGCTGCTCAGCTCCCGTACGATTTTAGTTACCACCACTCGCAGTCCTCGGGAGCGGGGACGCCCCAGGCCTCGCACCCCGCGCTTGGCGCCCTGCTGCAGCCTGGCCTCGACTGCTCCCCGGCGGTGCCCGGCAGCGGCGGGGCGAGGGCACCCCCGGGCACCGCGCGGCCTCGCCGCCTCCTCCGAACCCCCGTGCGGCGAGACCCCCTCGGCCCGCCGGGGCCGCG
>VXAC01008557.1:153466-189930 GCA_013399225.1 Rhipidura dahli
CGGAGCCGGGGCTGAGCCGGGACAGCGCTGACCGCAGCGCCGGGGGCAGCGCGGGGCTTTGGGGCTGCCCCCGCCCCACGTGCCCTGCCCAGCGCAGCCCGCGGCTCCTCGCCCCCTCCGGCCCCCGGGGTGACCGTGAGCCGGGCGATAATCCCCCGGCGGGAGGGCTCAGATCTCCGCGCCCGGGGTGCCTGTGATGATCCATACGCCCGGCGATGCTCCCACCAGGGCCCCACATTCCCAACTGTTTCCCGGCATGAGGACGATGGGGTGTCCAAAGGTTACGGCCCTTTGGACACCCCAAGGCTGTGTGTTTGGTGTAACTGGGGTGTCAGGCTGATGGCTCCTGCACAGAGCCTTTTCATCCTTCTCCCAGTGTGCACCCACCCTTGGTGTCAGACTTTTAAAGCCAGTCAAGCCTGAGGTTGTCCCCAGCCTCCTCCCCCTCCACAGAACCCAGGTGTCATTTCAGGGTGCTGGTATCACATCGTCTCCCTTGACTTCAAGATAAGCTCAAGGGCCACATCCAAGTTACTGGCTGGCTGCCTCCAACCTGCATGCACACAAAATTCCCTTCATTCCTCAGAGAGGGGGAAAGTGAGCTGCTCCACTCCTGCCCTGCCCTCGGAGGCTGCTGGGGGCTGGCCGGCATGTGGAGACACACTCCGGTCCAGAGTTAATCACCCACAGGAGCCGCCCAGGTCTGTGTCACTGCTCGTGTTAGAAGGGATGTGGTGCATTAAGACAATCCTGTCAGGTTTCTGGGGACAAGTTTCATGTCCAGCCCCGGGGGATGAAATGTGGCAGAAGGTCTGCTGGGTTCGGTTTAGGCAGCATACTCTGGGAGAGTTTCTGACTGAACAAGAGTCAAGGAAGCAACTTCAATCAAATGAAACAAGCAGATAAACAAACAAGAGGAAAACAAGAAAGGAAATTGTAGGGAAAGAGACACAAAGAATGGCAGACTATTATGGCTGCAAATTTTTAAAGTGTTCATTGAAGTCAAAGACTTCTTATCCTTAAACATTTCACTTCCCTCACAAGCATTTTCTCTGAAGATCCCTGAATATTTTGCAAATGCCAAAGTTACTTGAAAGCTCAGAAAACAAAAAGGGACAAGCAGCAAGTTTTTCAACAGCGAACTGCTGTAAAGGGTATTAAAGGGATTATTTTTTTTTCAGCCTTAAATGATTTGCAAACTCAGCCTGAAAAAAGTATCTCCCCTGGGAACAGCATTCCGAGGCCATGCTAACCTCTGCCAGAGGAGACTCATGCACAAATCACTGAGCAAAAAGCCAGCAATGAGTAATCAAAGGCATGAACCAAACTCCAAGAACAATCTGCAGAATCCACAATCTCAAGTGGTAAAGTTTTCCACTGAATAATTTCTTCTGAGAAAAAGGAATTTGTTGAATTCTTGGTCTGGCATTTGTGAATACTTTTTCCTTTTTAAAGAAGAAACGACTCACTGGAAACAGCAAGCTGCTCAGAAAAGCACTGTGATTTATTAATACCAGCTCTGCCATTTTACATGAGTATCAGGTAGCTTTTTTTTCTTGCCTGTCTTCTGTTTGCAAACACAAAGGAAACCAATTCCTTTCCTGCGTGCTTTAAGTTACAGGCGCTTCTTCAGCACATCTGTCAGAAAGCAGCTCAGCGGCTTTCCTCCGCATTGTTTCCAATTTATTAATCAACACTTCCAGCTCCCTACTGAGTTACAGCCACATTATGGTCCCCTTGAAGTCCATGGCAGCACTTCCACCAACTTCATTAGGACCAGAAACTGGCTCTTGAAGTCTCTGCCAATTCCTTAAGTGCTTTAACTTCAGCGCTGGAGATTTCCGTTTTAATCTTCTTACGCCTGTTTCTGACACATCGTTTTACATGTGTGCATGCACAAACTGCCTCTCTGAAACCAAAATTGGCCTTAAAAGCAAACGGAAAAGTTTGGTTTGTAGGTTTTTTTTACCTGTGAATGGTGCATTTGGGACCCTGAATGTCTCTTTGCCACGTCTGTCAGAAGAGAGGGGTCTGTTAGAGAGCCCCAACTGCAGACCCTGCTCTGTGTCAGGCAGACAGCTGGGGTTCAGCCTGCTGCAGGGGGAATTTTGGCCTCTTCCAGTTTCAGCCTCTCTTTCAAGGCCATCAGTAAGGCCACTAGTCCATGGCTCATGGGAACAAGTCACAGCCATGGACACTGATATTTGAGCACCAAAAATTCCTGCTTGTGGGAAGCCCAGAGCTGGGGCCTTCGCAGGTCAAGCCAGTCCTCACCCACTGACCCCTCTCATCCTGAGCCAGTTTACTTCAAGGCCAAAGCCCGGCAGGAGAAGAGGTTAGGAGCAGCATTCCCATTTGCCTGGCCTTTTTGTTTAGTCACCGGCTGAGTTATGAAATCCGCCTGCAGCGTCACCATGTCTGTGGGTTTCCCATGGGCTGGAGAGGCTATTACCAAGGAGCAGCTGGAATGTTAATTACCCATTAAGGAACTAAATCTGGGGGATTTCTCAAAGCAAACACACATCATCTCTGGCACTGACCCCACAGTGGCCTGAGCATCCTTCCCAGCCAGGCTGAAGGACTCAATCCTTGCAGCCTCTGCTGGGTGCCTCCCTTCTCATCCCAGCCAGGAAGGCTCTCAGTGCTGTCCTCAGCAGTAGGGCAGCCTGGCTGGAGCTGGCATTCGAGCCCCAGGAACATTTTGTAGGGCAGGCAGCTCCCTTGCAGACACACCAGAACTAGTGCAAGGCAAAGTGAAAGGGAAGAATGTGTCCTAGGGAGTGGAGAAAGCCCCATCCTGCCCAGACCCTGGAGGGACTGGGAGCAGCCTGTCTCCCCAGCAGCTTTGGCCACACAGGATTTTGAACCAGTGTGTTAATTCTTTTAGCAGCTCACACGGCTATTTCAGCCTGTTGCCCTTAAGTGGAGGCCTGTCTGTTTCCTTGCCTCTGGCTTGCATCTGTTCCAGGGGAATACCCATAGGCTTGCACAGTCCTCCTGGAGGATTGTCACAGGCAGTGCTGCGCGTGTGGCTCTGTGGGGATAAACCCACCCTGCCTGGCTACCTGTACACCCCTCACCATCCCCAGGCTCCTCCTCAGACGGGGCACCCACAGCACACACGTCCTGACACAGGCTGACCTCTGCAGCACTCCCTGCTGCTGGCTCTTTCCTTCCCCTTTCCTCCAAATCAGGCTACAGCCGCTGTCACTGGAGCTCCCGGCTGGAATTACAGCAGCTTTGCCAATGTGTATTTTGAAAGTCTCTCCTTCAGTATTCAAACAGGAAGATCCCTGATACAGTGGCAAAAGTGTAACAAAAACAGGAGCAAGTGAAGGTGTTCCACGGGGTCAAGAAGGGGGTTACAGTGGCATCCCTGAGCACAGAAAGCTTTCCCAGGGAAAAATCCCAGCAGGTGTGGGGGCGGTGCAGGGGAACCTTGCCTTAAGGACCAAGCCGCTTTTCCCTGGTGGCAGCCCAGAGGTTTGCATCCTGGAGGGGCCTGGAATGCTTGGCCAGAGAAAGGAAAAGGTGTGGGAAATATGGATGGGCAATACGGACAAGTGGATGCTTACCCTAAAAACATGTAGCACCCCACAGCTGTAGAGGTGATGGACATGAGAAGGGAGGCAGAAGTTTCTGATGGGTGAGCACCAAACACTATCAGTCAAGCAGAGGTGCTGGACCCTCCCTGCAGATGTTTCCAGGCCTTTGGACCACACAGCCTTGCTAGTAGGGCTGTTATAAGGAGCCTCCCTTGTTCAGCTGCTTCTCCTCCCTCTGCCCAGCTCTGAGCACAGTTCTGGGTGCAGATCTGAAGGCCTGTCAGGCACTCCCATGTGGGAACCCACAGGAGCTCCCAGTTTGTCACTCACATCCCAGCCCCATGTGGCTCATAGCACTCCGTTTCCCAGAGGCAGCTCAGCACCAGCGGGAAGCAGCTGGAAGCAGGGCAGGATCATGCCTAGGAAGCATTTCATCAGTGCTATAAACTCAATTTCATTCTGCCTCTGTTCCGAAGGTTTTTGGTGCTCCCCACCCTTACTCTGTTAATCACTTTTTAAATCACTCGGAACTAGAAAATACTGCCTTGCTAGACCACCTTTACATTCTCTTTGTAGAGATGGAACGAACCTCCTCACGATCACAGCTGTAGGATGTGTCCCTGCACCATGGCTCAGTTCACAGCTGCAGTCTCTGCTTCTCCCATCAGCTGCCAGAGCTCCTGAGAGAAATCATCGGGATGGAAACCTCTCCCATCAGCTCCTTGATGAAAACATCCCACTTACACGTACTAAACCACCACATACATTCTTTTGTGGGTGAATTCCCGCACACCTCCTCGCAGTCAGGGCTCCCGCCTGAGCTCGGGGCAGGGACGAGCAGCTGCCTGGAGACCCCCAGGACCCCTCACCGTGCTCAGCCCCGACTGTGGAGCGGGGGGAAAGGCCTGCGCCCCAACCTGGCTCTAGCTGAGCCGGGGCAGAGCAGGCTGCTTGCTGGAATTACACCCTTTTACCTCCAGTTGTTTTCTAAACCGGTTCGTTTCCAAAGCTCTCCCGGGCCGGCTCCGTCAGAAGCGCAAACACCCACCCGCCATCTTGGGGAGGGACCCGGGGCGAGGCCGCCGCCATCTTGGGGAGGTCGGGCAGGGGGGACAGTTGTGTGAGGGGAGAGGCGGCCGCGCCATCCTGAGGGGCGATCGGCCCGGCTTGGCCTCGGGAGAGACGCTCACGCCTTGGCGGCGGCGGCGGGCGCGGAGGGATTGGGATCGGGATCGCTCTGTGCCTGCGGCAGCGGACACGCCGCCTCCCGCCATCCCTTCCGGGTGAGGCGGTGACCCGCGCCCTCTGACCCCACCGCTTCCTTTCCGCCGCAGCCGCCGGAGCAGACGGGCAGGTGAGTCCGACCCGCGCCGCATCCGCCGGCATCCGCCCGCCCGCGCCTCGCCGCGGCCTCCGCGCCTGCCGCCCGCCCTCGCGGGACCGGGGCTGCGCGGGGCAGCGCGCTCGGCGCGGGGGAGGCGCGCTCGGCGGAGCGGGGCCATGGGCCGCCGGAGAGCCGCGGGCTGGAGTAGCGGAGCTCCCGGCTGGCGGTGCTGGGACCCGGGCCGGCCCTCCCCCGGACCNGTGGGTGAATTCCCGCACACCTCCTCGCAGTCAGGGCTCCCGCCTGAGCTCGGGGCAGGGACGAGCAGCTGCCTGGAGACCCCCAGGACCCCTCACCGTGCTCAGCCCCGACTGTGGAGCGGGGGGAAAGGCCTGCGCCCCAACCTGGCTCTAGCTGAGCCGGGGCAGAGCAGGCTGCTTGCTGGAATTACACCCTTTTACCTCCAGTTGTTTTCTAAACCGGTTCGTTTCCAAAGCTCTCCCGGGCCGGCTCCGTCAGAAGCGCAAACACCCACCCGCCATCTTGGGGAGGGACCCGGGGCGAGGCCGCCGCCATCTTGGGGAGGTCGGGCAGGGGGGACAGTTGTGTGAGGGGAGAGGCGGCCGCGCCATCCTGAGGGGCGATCGGCCCGGCTTGGCCTCGGGAGAGACGCTCACGCCTTGGCGGCGGCGGCGGGCGCGGAGGGATTGGGATCGGGATCGCTCTGTGCCTGCGGCAGCGGACACGCCGCCTCCCGCCATCCCTTCCGGGTGAGGCGGTGACCCGCGCCCTCTGACCCCACCGCTTCCTTTCCGCCGCAGCCGCCGGAGCAGACGGGCAGGTGAGTCCGACCCGCGCCGCATCCGCCGGCATCCGCCCGCCCGCGCCTCGCCGCGGCCTCCGCGCCTGCCGCCCGCCCTCGCGGNGAAACGCGGCGGGTGCGTCGCTCGGAGCTCGATGCGTGTGCAGTGTGTGCCGTGTCGGCCTCGCTGGGCTGGGGACGACGCTGTAGAGCCTGTGCGCCATGAATGTGTCGAGAAAGGGATGTGGTGCTGTCGGAGCAGTGGCGCAGACACTGATGTAAATTGGTGTTACAGTGCTCAGGGCTGTTTGTGGAGAGGGGACCAACGAGGGTGAACGTGGGTTGTTTTGGGGTTGGTTACCTCGGTGCAGTGGCCGGACATCTCCCTTGTTCAGGGCACCGGCTGTAGCAGGAGTTTGGCAGGAGAGGGCAATAGGGAACCGTCTTTCTGTGCCTGGGAGCGGATCCCCGGCCACCAAACCGAGCACAGCCGAGTGCTGCCGTCTCCCATCGCTGGGTGTCTGCTTCAGGGGCAGGAGACTTAGCAGGGCTAGTCCCAAGGATGTGGTTGGGAGAACCCAAGCTGGTACTTAAAACGTCTGCACACTCGGGGCTTACTGACAGTACTGGGTCTGTAGTAATTGTTTGATTTGGTGTTTTTTTTCCACAAACCCACATAAACGATGGGAAATGCTCAGCATTGCTGGTTATCAAGGAAAGGAGCTCCTTTGTGCACTGCTGTGCTGGGGCTTGGGGACATCAGCTGCCGTGAAATGCAGCAGGAGAGACTCCACTAAACAGCTGTAGTTGATGATCTGTGTGCCAGGATACAGCAAAGATGGGAATCCTGGGGTTTATAAGGAATTTACCTGTACCCCCAAGTTTACCTGTGTTTGGCCAATGGTAACTCATTTTTCTTGCTTGGTAAAAGGTTGCAATAGCAGGAATTTCATAAAGTTCTTTAAAAATGTTGAGAAACTACCAACACTCATACATCTATTTTGTTGTTGTTCAGAAATGGCACCTCGTAAGGGCAAGGAGAAGAAGGAAGAGCAGGTCATCAGCTTGGGACCACAGGTTGCTGAGGGAGAGAATGTGTTTGGTGTCTGCCACATCTTTGCCTCCTTCAATGACACTTTTGTCCACGTGACCGATTTGTCTGGCAAGTGAGTATGGGACATGCATCACCTTCCTGCAGCACCCAGTTCCTTCGGGTGTGAAAGTAGAAACTGAGTTTGGCAGGAGGTTCCACCAAAATGCTCGAGTTTGTGCTGAGCTGTCCATTGGGATGGTGCACGTACATGAGCTGGGTGGCTCAGTGAGCTCTTCTTACCACTCTGGTGTTCTGGGTACTGTGTGGCAGCATACTGATCTGGTAACATTAGAAATAACAGTTTCTGTCTGTACCCAGAACCTGGTTTGGGGCAAGAACAAGGAATAGCTTTTTTTCCTGAACATCACTTTTTCCTTGTGTAGGGAAACCATCTGCCGTGTGACGGGTGGGATGAAGGTGAAGGCGGACAGAGACGAGTCCTCTCCCTACGCGGCCATGCTGGCGGCCCAGGACGTTGCCCAGAGGTGCAAAGAGCTGGGCATCACTGCCCTGCACATCAAGCTGCGTGCCACCGGGGGCAATAGGTACAGTGGAGGGGCTGGGATGCTGATGGGGACACGTAGTTGTGGGGGCTGGTGGTGAATGAGACTGGAACAGGAGGAGGTGGTTTGGTATGGGGAGAGTGGGAATTCAGTATTGCTGGCTATTTGTAAATTGTGTTCAGCTTCTGAGTCGTTGAAAGGGTTGTTGGTTCTGACTGTCCTCCAGGACCAAGACTCCTGGACCTGGTGCCCAGTCAGCCCTGAGAGCTCTGGCTCGCTCTGGAATGAAGATTGGCCGCATTGGTGAGTGAGGAAAAAAGAGACTATTTTGTGAAAAGAGCTTTGTAGCCATTTGTATTTCTTGATCTTAACTTTGGGATGTTCTTCGTGGCTGCTTAGATGGCACCAATGAAAGGATTTCATGTAAACAGATCCTTAAATTGACAGTTCACCAGTAGGTGGTGAGAGCAGTACTCAGAACCCCGGTTTCTGTGTGCAGGGCAAACCCCAGCTTGGAGCAGGATGCTGCTGCTCTTCTGATGTCACAGAGCTGTTCAGTCACCTAAAAATCCCTTGTTGGTCTCGGTGATTCAGTAATAATGGAGATCTCCAGCTCTTGGAGGGAGTGTCCTGAACTCTGGGGGGGAGTCACAAGACACAGTTGTGGTTGTTGTGCTGAAAATTCTTCAAGCATCCTGTGTCTCTTTGGAAACGCTGTGGCTGCTTGGTTTAAGTGGGATGGGAGATGGGGATTTTTGCTTACTAAGCACCAAAGCCCTGGGTATCCAGCCTGTGGCAAGTTCCAAATACCTTCACTCCACGGAGTGTTCCTTCTGCACATGGGTGGCTCCTGTGGTGTCCAGGTGCTGGGTGATGGCTGGGGCTGGGTGGCTGTGCCTGGGTGGTTTCTAGAAGGTAACTGTGTTCTGGATTCTCTCCCTGCAGAGGATGTCACCCCCATCCCCTCCGACAGCACTCGCAGGAAGGGTGGTCGCCGTGGACGTCGTCTGTAACCAGTGCAGCACCTTCTGTTATTAAAGCTCTCTTAAACCTCTCTTTAGCTCTGTGTTTTCTTACTGGTGTGCTCAGAAGCCGAGGGGCTTCAGTTTAATTCCATCCACAGATGGCTTGTGCTCTGGAGCTGGGCCTCGGGCTTGGAGGGGAACCAGGCTGGCTGCACTAAAGCCACAGGGGTCTTGGGCTTCATGTAGCAAAAGCTGCTTTCAAAATGAGTCATGACCTCTTACATCTCCTGGAAAAATAAAACTGGGCTGGGAGTGAGCAACTGCTGCTGGGTTTTCTGCAAAATTTTGCTTAATGCATCACTTCCTCTTTCTGTGGAAAAAATCCTCTGCCTGGACATCTGTTCCTAAGCCAGCATTTCCCTTGGCGCAGCCATAGTGCTTTATTTGTTATTTTATATGTGGCCATGGAAAATATTAGAATAAGCTTCCCTTACTGTCTTAAATGTGCTCCATTTGCTGTTTAAATCACTGTTTACCTGTACCTGAAGTTCTTTGAATTCAGTGTAGACATGTGGAAAACATGAAACCAGAAGCAGCTCAGCCAAGATAGAGCTGAAAGGAGGAGGGGGCCAAACAGAGGAGAGCAGGGAGTGGGACACTGTTGCCAGCAGCTCTGGCTTTTTTTGGTACACTTTGGCTACAGTGAAAGCTGTCGCTGTTGGTGTGAGTTACTCTGTCCTAGGGGGTAGCACCGTGGCTGCTTCACGGGGCACATCTGGGGAGAGCTTTACAGCAAAAACAAATCCGAGGCAGGACCTTTGCTGCAGCAGAAACTCAGCAGACTCTCTGCATCTCTTGGTGCAGGGGGAGATGTTTTCCCTCACTCCCTCTGCTGCCCACACTGGTGCAGGCCGGTTGAGCCCTGCTGGTTTATAGAGCAGATGTAGAAAAGGGAAGGTGTCTGCTCTATGGGAAGGTGGATTTGGAAGCCTTAAGAAGCTGGAGCCGTGCTGGTGCACAGAGGGCTGGCTGAGCTGAGTCACTGTACACCCAGCCCGTGCCACGTGCTGCCCTGGCAGTGCTGTGCCAGGGGCAGGCTGGTGCCTGGGCTTGCTGCACCATTAAAGCACAAATCACTGATTTCTCAGCCGACCGGACGTCTTTGAAGCAGCTTCCTGTGTTGATGCATAACCCCAAAGAGGAAATGGTGAACAAGGAATGGAAACCGAAGTCCCAGCACAGAGCAGCTTCCTGGCCCATGTCCTGGGGCTTTCTGGAGGGAAAGACCCTCCTGTCAGAGGGCCATGGATGGATCTCCTGGCTCTTGACAGTCCCTGGCCTGGCCCAAGTCTTGAGTGATTCAGCGAGGACCTGAATCAGCTGCACCCCCTGTAGCTGTAGCTGGGTGATGGCTCCTGGGCTGCGTGGGTGGGGGATACTGTGCCTGCCCATGCTGTGTCACCCTGGTGGGGATGCTCTGGGGCTGTGCTCCATCCCCACACACAGTCAGATGTCACCGGTGAGCCCTGCGGCTCAGCCCTTCCCCTCAGGTGTGCCCAGGGCTTATCCCCTGTTGAAGGTCCCACCTCAGGGTTAGTGGGAAATATGGGTCTGTTCCCCAAATCTTTGTGCAGGGTCTGGGGGCTGAGAGCTGTGAGACAAGGCCCAGCTGGTGATGAATGGCTTCCTGTGAATAGCTGCTGGGTTATTCCACCTCATTTCCTGAAACAATTGCTCTGCTGGCCTCGTCCTCAGCAGAGTCCTGAAACCACTCCTTGCTCCAGATGGCTTTTTCTCCTCCAAAAAAAGACTTTTTTTGATGGGCAGCACCAAATACAAAGCCTTGGGGTAACAGGGTGGTGACAATCCAGTGCCAGCCTCAGGCAGAGTGAGGAGGGTCAGACAGGATGGAAACTGTTCTCTGAAAAGGTCTGTGTCTTCCCTGGAAAATCAATTCACAGACAAAAAAACACTGGGTGCCACAGCCCTGGGCAGAAAGTTGTGTGTGTGAAAAACTGAAGAGCTGACTAGGAATGTCTGTGTGCAGAGCAGGGGCTGACTTAGGGCTGACAGTCCCCCTCTGGGCTGGGGCTCGAGGGGCTCAGCTTGCCTGGGAAAGGGGCTGTTCCCCACCCCCAGCTTATCACCCACGTTTGTGGTTTGCAGCTCCATGGAATCGTTGGGGTTTCGGTTGCCAAGTTCCTGTTCAGACTTTCTCTGGTTCCCCTTATGGCTGAGGCTGGTCAGGAATGCACCAGGAGCGTGGCCTTGAGGCAGGGATTGTGGCCCCAAAATGAGGAGCTGAGTGGGGGCTGGGGCTGTGAGGAAAACCTGTGTGTCCCCCAAAACTCCCAGGGCCCATGAGGGGAGAGACAAAAAATATATGGAAGAGTTTTTTGTTCTTTCCTTTTTTCTTCGTTTTTTCTTCCCCTTTTTCTTCCCTTTTTTTTTTTTTACTTCTCTTTCTTTGCTTTTCTCTCAATTTCCTCTCCCTTTTTATTTTCTTTTCAGACCCCTCAGATGGTTTCTAAATACAGTTTTGTTGCAGGTGGCCTGGGGTGAGGCTGATGGACATCCCTGGCTGGGCCGGTACTTTCTGAACCCCTGCATGCCCAGGCCTTTCCCAGCTGGGTCGCAGAGTTGGGACCAGGGTCCAGGCACCAAAACCCTTCCCCTGTGTGGGGCTGCAGTTTCCCACATGGAAAGCAGGAGCACTGTCCCATCACATTTCCTCCAGGAACAGCTTCTGCTGGGAGATCCTGCCCTACTCCCTGTAAATGCTCCAAAGTGATCCCTTTGCTCTCCCAGGGTTGGCTGTATGTCCCTGCTGGCTGGGAGGCTCAGGACTGAATCAGGAAAAGAAATGGAGTGGCTGAAACAACACGTCCCTTCTTGCCCCAGTGGGTTTGCCAGGTGACCAGTGGTGCCTGACTTTTAATTCCACGTTTGCAGTTTCACTTTTGACTGAACTCTGGCCACGGTCGTGCTGAGTCCTGACGCTGGAGCCAGCCTGCTGCCAGGCTCAGTGTGACCCTCGGCCCAGCATGGGTGTCAGGGGTGGGTTACCCCTGGGCTGCTCTGGGACATTGTGTAAAATCACCAAAACCTAGCATTATGGAGGGGATGGCTGCTCTTGCCCACGTATCACTTGGGGGGCTGTGGTGGGGCTGGAGACCCCCATTGCCCCACTCTCACTGGTGCTTTGGGTCACTCACCTTGAGAGGCTGTTCCTCCCCTCTTGGCTTCGGGCGTTCAGCCCCCGGAGGCTGCTGCAGGCAAAGCAAGGGGGGTAGTGCTAGGAGGAAGGAGGGCTTGAAAGCCCTTGGTCCTTCAGTCATTGCCCCCTCAGCCTGAGAAGTGCTGGCCGAGAACCCCCACACAGGGAGGGACCAAAGTGACCCCCAAGGAGGGGCTTGAGCCCAAGTGCAGCTTTTACCCAGCAGCCAAGGTCGGGGAGGAGGGGTGTGCCCTGCACTGTGCCCCCACGGAAGGTCCTGCTCAGCTTTTGGCATGGGGAGTCCTCCCCATGGTGTCCCACCCCGCGTGTCCCACCTCTGCACCCCACTTCCTTCCTCACACCTTGCCTCTCACCTCCCCCATCCCACCCCCACCTTCTTCTCTCACCTCCTGCCCCCCCAAGGGTACCTGAGCCTTTGGGCCCATGGCACCGGTGTCACCAGGCTGGGCACCGTGACCTGCCCGTGGCGTGGGGCGGGCAGTGCAGCCCCGGGGAGCGGCCGTGGGGCTCAGGGCTGTGTCCAGCATAATTTCTGAACTGGAGACGTCTGGAGCAAAGGTCTGCCTGGCAACAAGTGATGCAAGTGCCAGCAGCCAATAGGACTTTTTTTTTTGGCTTCCCCCCCTGGGTGTCAGGGCAGGGTGGGGACCCGAGGGTATTTCCAGAAGCCTCTCTCGGGGTGCTCATTGCCTTCGGGGAGCCCAGCGGAGCCATGGCTGACGAGCAGCGGGACCTCATCTCTGACCGCGGCAGCGGCGTGCTCAGTGTTGGGGACGCGCAGAGGTGCCACAGCTGGGGGCACGGGGATGGGGGGCACGGGGAGGGCGAAGCGGGCACAGTGGGGACCTGGTGCAGGGGGGTATTGCGCGGTTGTGGGATGGAAGGGGATACAGTCGGGTCAAGGGGGCACGGAGTGACTGTGGGGCAGAAAATGGGGCGCAGGCTGTGGGAATGGGGCACTGTGGAGCCAAGAGGGCTGTGGAAAGAGCCAGGACATGGCTGTGAGGCAAGGCAGAGGCAGGGGGTGGCAGTGGGATTGGGGGAATTGGGTGGCTGTGGGATGGGAGGCGTGGGGCGGCAATGGGAGGGGGACATGGGGAGGCTGTGGGATGGGGGACTTGGGTGGCTATGGGACTGGGAGGGCATGGGGTGGCAGCGGGCTGAAAGGGGTCACTGTGTTTCTGGGGCAGCCGGGGGCAGGGCATGGCGATGGAGTGGCCAGGCTCACAGGGTGTGGCAGAGAGCCATGGCTGGAGGCTTTGGAGGAAGCAAAACCTCTTCCTTTGTGGGGAAGAGGCTGTGGGACAGGAAGGCTGATGACGTGGCCATGGGGCAGGAGCGGACATGGACCGAGGTGGCTTTGAGGGGCTTTGTCCCCATGGCCCAACTCGTCCCTATGGCCCAACACCCGCAGGGGGCACACCCCGCCCAAAACCTGCAGCCAATCAGAAGCCAGGGAGCACTGACGTCACCAGTCACCAGGCAGACGCCCGCGCAGCGCGTCCCGTTCGGGACTTGTCCCTTGGCCGGGCAGTGTCCGCTCCCCCCGGGCAGCGGAGCCAGGGGGTGACCTCTGGGTCAGTGCCACATTCACCCAGCGGGGCAGGTCCGACATCCCCTGAGTCGTGTCCTCTGCCCCATGGAGCAGCGAGATTCCAAGCGGTTTTCATCATCCCGCAAAAGGCGATGCCCAGAGTGACGCCGTTCCCCAAAATCCCCTGGCAGCGCCCTGTCCCCCTCCCGTGTCCCCGCTTCCCCCCGTCCCCACAGCGGGTTTCGGTTCCCGGTGTGGGGGGTGACGCTCATGCTGAGGTTTCACTTCTGCTCTCAGCGATGGGGGAATTTGCATTTGTCTGGCTACAAATCCCCCGGGACAGGGCTGTCTGGGGCGGTGAGGGGGTGACAGCAGGATGTCATCTCCTGCCGCCGGTGGGTGGCTGAGCTCCCCGACCGTGTCCCGCAGGTCTGCGCTGAGGCGCAAAGCCGCCTTCTCCACGCTCTCCATCCTGGTGGCCCTGCTCATCGTCGGCCAGGCTGTCACCATCTACTTCGTGTACCAGCAGAGTGGGCAGATCAGCAAGCTGACCAAGACCTCCAAGACCCTGCAGCTGGAGGCTCTGCAGAGGAAGCTGCCTGCCAGTCAGTAGCCCCATGGGCACCGGAGCGGTGGGGGGCAGGGGCAGAACGGATGAATCCGTCCTGGACCACCCAACCCTCTTGGTGCCCCTCACAGTTCCTCTTCCTCGGCAGGTGTCAAGCCAGTGAAGACGATGAACATGGCCATGGCAAACCCGCCCCTGGTCATGAAGGTTCTGCATCCTGTGCCTTTTGAAGACCTTTTGGTAAGAGAGGTCCCCATGCTTGGCACTACCTGCTGCCCTTAGGCCTTGCTGCCGTGCTCACACAGCCCCTTTGCCTTTTCTCTTGAGGTCAAGGGCCCTGTTAGCAACAAAACCGAGGACCAAGTGAAGCACCTGCTGCTGGTAAGGTCCCCTGCTCCCCGCCCCCCACCGCCACCCCACAGCTTTGTCCTGCACTGGTCTGGGGTCTCTTGGGGTGCTCAAAGCTGGTGGGAGCTCCTGAGCTCCTGCAGCATCCATCTGGCTGATACCAGCAGAGCTCCAACCCCCAGCCCTTGCCTCATTTTTCTTTGCCCTCACTGTGGTGGATGCTCTGCAGCAAGCAGACCCCAGTAAGATGTTCCCGGAGCTGAAGAACAACCTGATGGACAACTTGAAGAGCCTGAGGAGCACCATGACTCCTGCGGACTGGAAGGTCAGTGCTTGTCACTGTCATCCTGTCCCACCTGCCTTCCATCCAGGAGTGCTCTGGGGAGGGACCGGGGTATCCCCACCTGGATAAACGAAGTCTGTCTTTAGCCAGGCTTGGGCTGCTCCCACCTCAAGGAAGGGGATGGTGTTCACCACCTTCCATGACCAAGCCAGAGCTTGTGACATGGCTCCCCTGGGGTGAACTCCCCCATGCCCATTAACGTGCTGGACCCTCTCATTGCAGTCCTTTGAGTCCTGGATGCACAAGTGGCTGCTGTTTGAGATGGCCAAGAACCCCAAGTCAGAGGACCGCAAGGCAATCCCAGCGGAGAAAGGTATTGGGGATGGGGCTGCTGAGCTGGGGAGGGCCAGGGAGGTGTTGGCATGGGGCATCTCACAGGGAACCAAGCCCTCCCTCCAGTCACGGATCTATTTGTTCCATGGAGAGCCTCTGTTTTGTGGCTGTTGGGACATTACAGAGCATTTCTGCCTGCTGCCTGTAGGGCATTTGTGGTGAACAAAAGGCTGAAGAGCTGGAGCACCACCCCAAATCCTCCATCCCTGGCTGGCCAAGAGCTCCAGAAAGGTCACCAGGCAGGGTCTTGTTCATTTTTGTTTCTGGATAGAATCTCCAGCTGAGGGGGAGAAGGGCCTGGGGGGCTGACAGTGTCCCCTCTGTTTCTATTGCCCTAGTGCAAACTAAGTGCCAGGCAGAGGCCGCTTTTGGGGGTGACCAGCTGGGCCGCTTTCGCCCACGGTGCGATGAGAACGGAGACTACCTGCCCAAGCAGTGCCACCCCTCCACCGGCTTCTGCTGGTGCTCCTACAAAAACGGCACCAAGATTGAGGGCACTATGACTCGGGAAAAACTGGACTGCCCCGGTAGGTTGCCAGGGAGGGGATGGAGAGGAAGAAGCATTGTGCATGCTTGGAACTAGGGAGGAGAGCTAGGAGAGGAGAGGAAGGGATCCAGGCTGCAGGGTGCACCCCTCACCCAGCACGTTAAGGCTGGAGAGGACCCCAAAACCCGCAGCCCCTCGCAGGTAGCTGGAGCTGAGGTGTGCAGTCAGGGTTTTCTGTGAGCCTCCCTTGCCCCCAGCTCAGCAGTGGGCACAGGCTCTCCCCCACTGCCCTTGGAGGGATGGGGGTGGGTGATGGGGCAGCCCCGGGGTCCAACAGCCACGTCCTGCCCTCCCTCTGCAGGCACTGCCACTCCCAGCGCTGCTGCTGCCACTGCGGAGCCAGAGGAGATGATCTTCTCCGGGGTGGACATGCTTAAGCTGAGTGCAGGCAAAGGTGAGTGCCCAAGTGTCCCCAGAGTCTGGGGACTGATGAGGAGGGGGAAGTGGCGAAGCTGAGTGGTTTTGGGAGGTCCTTGAGCTGTTTTACTGACTGCCTGCTCTTGTTCCCCCACAGCAGACTAGAAGAGGATGCCAGCAGTTGCCTTCAGAATCCCAGCTCCTGCCCTTTTTTTTTTCTCTATTTCTTTTCTGCTCTTACATTGCTTTTCCAAGGCAGTTAACAGTGGGTATCCCCTTCCCCTGCTGCAGAGCACCAGCCAGGGCTGAGCTGCCACCACCATCAGACAAAGAGTCCCCTCAGAGTGTGGGTAGAGCAGGCTGGAAAATTATTTCAACCATGTCAGATCCATAAATCCTGTTCTCTTTGACTTGACCTCCAACAGCACCCAGGCAGCGGTACAGCTCGCCCCTGCTGAAGAACTAATGCTTCCTTCCCCTGAACAAACATTTAAGGCAGCAAAACAACCCCCACCAGCTTCTTAACTGATTCCTGTAGGCTGCAGCCCTGCCAGGTTACTGGAGTAATGGGTTTTTATTGTGGAGTGCTCAGATTTGTAGATAAAGATTCGCCTAACAGCCTCAGCAGTGGGTAACCATGGGCAGAGGGGCTTCTAATTTTCCTGAATATATCTGATTGTTCCTTCATAAATGATCTCACAAGCTAATAATCTCAAATAAACTTTTGAATAAGAAAGCCTTGTAAGCAACTCCAGCAGGGGTCTTTGTACTGTTTGCAGCTGGCCAAGGTTAAAAATAAATCAATCTTAAAAAGGGATAAAGAAAAATCTCTGTAGACACTTGGACAGCTGTATCTCCGCCCAGGATTGGCTGTTTCTTGTCCCATTCCTCACCCATCCCTTGTCTGATTTTACTTGTACTCTGGGGTCCCCCCCTGCCCCAGACAGGGCTCTACTCTCCCACCCACAACATCCTCCAGAGCCAGCCAGCCTTGGCCTGCCCTGAAAGCAGCCGAAGTAAAAAAATCTCACTGTTTGTTGTTTTATTATTTTGTATTTCATAAAAAAACAACACAAAAACTGACTCTGCCTTGGCTGAGAACAGCTGCTGGACACAACTGTTCAGTGCAACTCTAGGGACATGATAATCACTGCTGTCAGTGTTAGAATAAAAAGGAAACCCGAGAGCTCTCTTCTGTAGTAGCAAAAGGACTGACACCACAAGTCACAGGAGGAGGGGAAAAAAAGGTAAAAGTTTTTCTCAAAAATATAGCTCTGTGGTAAGAGAAAGGGATGGCTGGGTGTCAACAATGGGAAAAGCAGTTTATGTTCTGGTCTACCTGCCTCCTCCAGTTCCATCTGGAGGGACTATAAACACATCTCTGGGCCTCAGGACAGGAGGAGGCAGAAAGTTACACTGCTCTGCTCTAAAAGTCACAGTTAAAAGAAGTTATAAATTATTGTTTTGAAAAAAGTTGGGAATTTTCCAGGTGAGCTTCCTTTTTTTTTCCTCTCTTCTCTTTGATCTTCACCCATAAATCTTTAATCACAGGAATGCGGTACCTTTGGGGAGAGGAGTTAAAAGAGTTAGGGATGGGGAGGAGAACAGCCTTACAGCTGAGCAGAGCATGGGCAGAGGCATCTGGTCCACTTCCAGGTGGCTACAACATCACCATCTAATCCCCACGGCTTTTGCAAGCTCCCTGTGGTCAGCAGGGACAGACAGACACTGCCAGAGGCCGCTCATCTCTGCTGGTGACACAGGTCAGCAACACCCGGGCTGGACATCCAGTTCTTAGCAGCTAAAGAGTTGAGGTCAGACACATCCAGAGAAGCCAGCACAGGGCTGCACAACACTCCTCACACTGCTCCACTCCCTGGCCCTCTGATCTAAGGCCAGGCTGGCTCAGTGAGCACTTAGAGACCACACTGTCTTCCCAAAACTGGCCCAGGAGTTCTGAATGTGGCCAAGGTTACGCCGCTCAGGGTACCAATGGCCAGTCCCCACAGGCCATGTACCTTCTCACAATCCTTCAGGCTCAGCTGCTTTCTTCTTCTAAAATGGAAAGGAGGAAAAATACATCAGTATCGTTTGCACCACAGACATGAAGGAGCCAGCAAAGCCACAGAGGCTTCCTGGATATGTCCCTGTAGAGGTGGCAGCCACCACAGGGAACAACACCCTGTAGTCTCCCTCTGACACCCCTTCAAGCCCTTGGGATGGGATGCAGAACCCTGCCAAGCCCTCAGGAGCTCCAGCTTCTGCTGAGAATGACATGGACAGACAGCTGGAGAGCAGCACTTAATCCCTAGACAGGATTAAGTCCTTTGCCACCAAAAGGGTCCCTGGGTTTGACCCCTCAAGGGAAAGGAATGTCCTAGGGCAGCACTACAGGAACAAGCCCTTTGAGCCACCCTAATCCCAAACACAGGTCAGGGTGTCTAAAGACTGGCCACAGTGAACTGCAGGATCCCCTGGACTGCCAGCAAGGCCAGGACATGGCTCTGTTCTTTCTCCAGCCTGGCACACTGCTGGGATGAGCAGCACAACCCAGGGTCTGACACATACCTCCTTCTTCTTCTTCTTCTTGGGAACCTCAGCAGAGCCATCTGCTACAGGCACCCCTTCCGAAGATGCCTTTTTGCTCTTCTTCTTTTCTTTTCCAGTCTTCTTTTCTAGGAATGGGAAAGACAACTAAGAGAGGGACTCTGGTATTGTCAGCCTCTGAGAGGGAGCACATACTGGTTGGAGCAACTCCATGAAGTTTTTGATCACATCCAAACTTGAGCAAGATTCCCAGACCAGGAACTGGGTGAAGGCAGAGCTCTGCCACAAACAGCTGCACCCAGGGATGTTTCCCTAATCCCCCTGAGCCAGAGCAGCTTGATCCCACCATCTGTGCACACATATGAGTGAAATTACATAGAATTTCCTTCTTTCCACCTCCTGCTGCCCACCTGCTCCAAGGAACCGCTTCAGGGCTGCAGTAGATGGGCACGTGCCAGAAATGAGAGCCAGGGGAGCTCCTAACTCGGGATGGACACGAGGTTCAGCTAAGCACAACTGTGCCAAGAGGCTCCACTCATCCCTGTTTAACAGCTCACACGAGGGCCAAATGACAAGTCTCCTCCTCCAAAATTAAGGGCTGCATTTCAGCAGAACAGAAATGCCCCAGCAGATGTGGCTCAGCCAATCCAGCTTCCCACTTTCTTTTTTTTTAAAGCCTATGAGATCCAGCACAAAACCAGCTCTGATTTGCACATAGAGGTTGCACTGCAAAGAAAAAAAATGGTCTTTGAATCAGGGCAGAGAGCAGAGCACTCCTGAACAACAAGCTGTAGAAAGGTCACAAGAGGAAACAGCCTCAGGCTGAGCCAAGGGAAGTTTAGATTGAGTATCTGGAAAAATTTCTTCACTGAAAGGGCTGTCAAACACCAGGACAGGCTGTCCAGAGCAGTGGTGTGGTCACCAACCTTGGAGGCATTTACAAGACCTGTAGATATGGTACCTGGGGACGTGGTTTGGGGATGGGCCTGGGTTCATGGCTGGACTCACTGATCTTAAAGGCCTTTTTCAAGCCACACAACTCTATGATTCCATGAGGGAAACAGCCAAGAAGGAAACCAATGGGAAAGTGGGTGCTAATTGCAAGGCCCTGCACCAGAGGCTGAATGTGCATCAGCTGCAAGAACCTATTGCAAACTAGGCCCCAAGTGAAGGATGCTTACTTTTAGCTGTTTTTTTCTTTTCCTTGCTGCCTGCCACCTTCTCCAGGTCACCATCTGCTTTCTTCTTTTTCTTTTTGGGTACTTCTTCATTAGTTTGCCATTTCTGTTTCTTCTCCTTGGGCTGCCCCACAGCTCCATCCTCTCCTGTCAGCTTCCGCTTCTGAGACGTTTTCTGCTTCTTGTTCTCTTTGTCTTTGCTCTTGGATGTTTTCACAGCCTTGTCTGCTGTGGAGGATGGTTTATTTTTCTCCTTCTTTTCTTTTTTCTCCTTTTTCTTCTTCTTCTTCACCTCCAAGCCTTCCACTGTCTGCTCTGCAGGGACTGTGGCAGCAGTGGTGACCTCAGTTTCGCCCCCTGAGCTTGGCTGCTGTGACTGTGGGACAGATGGCAGGGCGTGTGATGATGCTGGGGTCACTTGCACCTCTTTTGCTCCAACATCGTTCTCTTTCACTGCCATGGTTTTCTTCAGTGAGGAAACTTTGAGGTTGGCATGACCTGGCTCTGGTTTTCTTGCCACCTTCTCTTTGTTGGAGGCTTCTGTAGCTTCCTGCCCTGAAGGGGGGTTGTTTTCTGCAGAAACAGATGAGAGAGAGAAGACAACTCAGGCAGCATTCATTACACAGACTAGTCACAGGAGGATGGAAATACGCATTTGAAGAGGAGCATCTACTTCTTCTCCCAAAAAAAAGCTAAACTTGTTGGCATCTATAGCAGTCAGAGAAAGATGCCTCAGCCTGAAGTGGTGACAACAGCCACAACAGCTTTGGGTGTTTGACAAGATGGGTGAGCATGGATAGAGCAGTCTTTCCCTGGGACACCACTCCAGCAAGTTGGGGACTTCCCAGAGCAGTGGGGGTTTCCACACTGTCATGTATAATCACCACCACCGGCCAACCCCAGAGCCCCTGGGCCCTCCTGAGCCCATATACAGGTAGTTCTGAACTCCTCAACAGCCCTTTGCACAATTTCATGATGTGTCCAAGGGACCAACAGACCCATGGGAGCTTCTAGAGCAGGTCAGGGTTCATCTGAAAGTGGCGGGGTCATAACCAGAGCAGAAGCAGCTTCCAGTTCCAACTCTTAAAATTTGCCAACAAACAAGGGAAATGGTGGGACATTTTGTTTCTCCACAGGTCTTTTCACTTGCTTCCCCTCCTCTGCTCTCCAGACATGCAGCAGAGCCCACATGGCCCAGGGGGAGGTTTGAATACCAGCACTGTGCAGCAGATGTTCTTCAGGCAGTGTTTGAACTTTCCACAGAAGCCAGCAATGAAGTGTGCACTGGTTCCAGGGAGAGCCCTACCTGCTCCTGTTTATTACTGTGGTTAAAGCACATCCTGAAAGAGGCAAAGGCACTGAGCCATGGAGGCAGCCAGCACAAGCAGGGTGTTCAGGGAGAAGGCTGTGCTGTGGCCAGGGAAGCCAGCAGACGGCAGCAGCACTCCATGCTGTGGCTCCATGGTGGAGACACACTGGGAACAGGGCCCATCCCAGTGACAACCTCCCCAGTGTCACCCTCTTGTGCCAGCACGGTTTTGCTCCTGGGCCAAGCAAATCCTCAACCTTGCCAAAGAAGACCCACCTGCTTTGTGGTTTGCAGCCACCTGGTTGTCATCTGTGTCGGAGTCACTGCTGTCACTGCTTGAGCTGTCGGCTGGGGCTGCTTTCAGGGAGCCCTTGGCGAGGGAGTTTGCAGCACTCCCAGCTGCCTTCCCTGGCCCCACTTCACCTCCAGGCTGGGGGGAAACCGTCTTTGGAGCCTGGGGTGCTACTGGGGTCTTGGATTGGACTGGGTAGCCTGTGAGGAGGGACTGAAACAGCACAGACACACTGAGAAGCCACAGCAGGGCAGCCTCCCACATACCAGACATGCAGCTCTGTCTCTGCTGCTATTGTCCTCAAAACCTAAGTGAAGCATCCACCTCTAGCCACCTGTGGAGCCTGCTTTGAGAGCCCAGGGCTACCAGGAGAGGGGCCAGCACTGACAGACACCAGCTGAGCTGACAGCCTTGAGAGCTGGCAGCCAGAGGCTCTCCTTTGTTCTCGCCCAGCAAGGCAGGCATGGGGGAGGCTCCTGGCCATCAGTGTGCGCCCAAGCACAGTTAATGCACTGCAGATGTGCTGCACGCCCTGCACGTTACTTACAAAGGGAATTTCATGTCTTGGACACGGCTTAAGTTACAAACTAAAGTGGGGGAAAAAAATCCCTGCTGCTCTTGGCACTGTGCACCAGCTCTCCTGGTTTAACCCTTGCAAGGTACCATGTCCTCCTGTCTCTTCTCCCAGGGAAGGCACCATGAATGCTGGACCCAAGGCCTGACTGCTGGGGGAAGCATTCCAGGTTCAAAAGCTTCTCTCTCACTGCCCCCACCAAAAAGTCTGGCTCACACCACTGCACTGGGGAACCCCCACTTCTCTGCTGGCAAACCCACCCAGCACTTTGTCTGCCATGGCTGAGAACTGACTCTCTCTCAGTCCTACTTAGGAGGCAGCTGCAAGACCTGAGATGATCCAGCCTGCTCAGGTACCATACCTGTGATGCTGTATCCTCCTCCTCCTCACTGGACTCCGAGGAGGAGCTATGGGCTGTCTGGGTCCCTCCTGGTTTCTGCAGGGAGCCTGCTGAAAGAGCAGAGTTCCCCCTGTTAAACCTGTCAGGGGCTGAGCTCACCTCCCCAGCACAGGCACTGCCACCAGAAGGCTGCCTGCCTCCAAAGAAAGGGGAGTGCTCTGCCAGGCTGGAGAGGAGAAGCCCTCTCCAACCACTGCATGCCTCCCATGGAGCAACAAAATGCTGTCCCCACCCTGGTAGCACAGAGAGCATCTTCTGGAGAGAACTGACCAGGTTTGGGGGGCTGCTTGGGTGCCTCCTCCTCATCGCTGTCAGAGGAACTGCTGCTCTCTGAGGTGTCCTCTGCCTGGGTGGGTGGCATGGCCTGGCTCGGGTGGGTGTCCTGTGCTGGCTGCACGACCGGCTTCTTTGCCTTGGCAGTAGAACTTCCTGGGGCGGCAGTGTTGGCTGAAGGAGCTTTTCCCACAGGAACTGTTTGCTTTTGGCTAGAAGCAGTGGGGACCTAGGGAGAGAGAGATGAAACAGATCTGGAAGGAGGAATAACTAACTGCTCACATCCATGAACTATAAGCAGCAACCCAGAGTAGATGGGCTTGGACCACCTTGGCCCTTCTTCAGCTGTACTGCTCCAGTTCGTGTCACAGTCAGGCCAAGAACCTCTCAGAGGGCCCAGCTAGTCCCAGCCCACAAGGGAAGCAGGCAGCTGTGGCCAAGCAGACAACTACTGTCACAAAAGAAGGAAGAAATCAGCCAGCCAGCTGGGAGCCAGGAACAGCAAAGGTACCAGGACTACCCTTTGCTCCTCTGCCTCATTTCATGGCATGGTAACTGTGTTTAGGATAGAGCAGCCGCTCTCTCCCTGCTTCATGAACATATCCCATAGCTGGGGACGTAGCACCAGCCCCAGACCCCAGCAGACCCATCTTCTCCCTCTGCCCAGGAAAGCTTCCCACCTCAGTCTCCTTCATCATTACCTTTCCTGCCAGCACGTTGTGCTCCGAGGCATCGCTGCTTGAGCTCTCAGACACCCTGCTCACTGCAGGGACAGCAGGAGCTTTTGTCCTCTTCCCTGCAGGCAGGGTGGCATTTGCCTTTGCAGCCACTGTGCTTGAAACTGCAGTTACTTTGACATTCTGCTGGGACAGACTCTAAAAGAGATGAGTAAGAGAATCAGGACAGAGCAAACTTGGAGGGAAAAGATAAAGAGGCATACACCAGTCCAGCACTAACTTCTGAGCCCTTCCACCATTTTCAGCACAGCACCAAGACTTTTGTTTTTCAATTCTCTCCTTCGAAGACCAGCTCTGTCTCCCATGAGCCTCTGAGCAAGGCCTCTGGTACAGCCAGTAGCAGAAATAATGGCCAGCACCCTGAGAGTGCCAAAAGCACTAGCTCAGTGCCCCAAAGGCACCTACCCTGAGGGCAGGCAGGGGAAATGTGCTGTGCTTGCAGGCTGTGAATCACTACTCACTGCAGCACCAGCAAGACTGCAGTTGTAAACCTCTGCAAAGCAGGCACTTGGACTCCAGGATGTCTTGTACACTTTAAAAATCACACACCAAGAGTTAATTGGCAACAGAGATAACCAAAGACACCTACCACAGGAAAATCTGCCTCCAGATCCATAAGACATAAACAGACTAGGGGTCAAATTAACAACAGCAATTTTGTTGCCTCACATTTGAAACCTCCCAATAAACTTAAGAGGGGTTAAAAATAGAAAACCCAGGGGCATGGAAATCAGGCTCTGAGGACAGGTCCGTGACACAAATGCCAGCAGAGGAGGGAGCAGGAGCCATGAAGGAGCACTCAGCCTCCTGGTTTGTTACCGACGAGGCTACGTGAGCAGCTCTCCCCCTCCAGCTCTCTGACAAGCTGGGCCTTTGTGGGCTGACATTTCCCTCACACAACATCTGGCCTTCAGAGGGAAAAGGCCCCGCTCCGCCGTGCAGAGCCGCCAGCCCAACGTGAGCTCTCGGCCCTCTCACACAAAGCTCAAGTTACAGCAACTGCGTTATTTTATACAATCTCCGTAAGATAAACATGCTTTACTCAAGGACTGCTCAGGATGGCTGCCTGCCCATCAGCTGGTCAGAGACAGCCTTTCTGCTGGCCGCAGCCTTGGGCCAACACGGGGAAGGATTTCCTGAGTGCTCATAATGTCCCCCTCCAAGCAAAGGCATGTGTGGGATAGAAAATGTGTTTGTCCTGGGCTCAGAGCACCAGCTAAGCCACCACCACGTGGAACAGCAGCTGTGTTCCTCAGTCAGTGGGTTTTTTAATGTGGTTTCTTGGGCTCAAACAAGTGCAGACACCCCCAAGACAACTTCACACTGAGGCAGCTCTGGCTCTGGGGAGTCAAACACAGCTTTGCAGGACTGGCATGGAGACACAAAGAGACTCCAGTGGGAGAGCTGGGATCAGCTCCATGACACTCAGTGGTGCTCTCTGCACATTTATGGGGTCACCTCTCTTCTCCAAGGCAGGAGCCTGGCTCCTCCAGCTGAAAGGCAGCAGAACCACTGTGCTACCCTTCAGGGCAGAAGCTTCCATCCTCCCAAGGCTTGTGGAAACCTCAGGGGTCTAGGAGGAACCAGGCAATGGGCTGCCTTGGAGCTACACAGCTCATGGAAAGACTCTTCCTGTAAGGGTTTGGCTGCTTTTCCAGTTTAAATTCCTGGAGTAAAGCAGAGGGGACAGAGTCCCAGGGGAAGTCTGGGGTTGTGTGTCTACTTGTGTTCCTGTTAAAGCACTCACATTCTCCATTGCTCTCAAACACTGCAAGATTGCTGTGGCTGAGAAATGCACCTAGAGCTGGGGTCAGCCAGACCCATGGACACTGCCAAGAAAACCTGACCCAGCCAACAGGAGCCTCCTCTGCACTGCTCATCACCTGCACACCTGATGACACCTACCACCTTCCCAGTCCTGAGACCTCCTGAGTGTGCAGCACTAAAAGCCTACTCAGACAGTGGGTCAGTGACTCCTCACCTGGGAAGGGGGGACTATTTCATCCTCTGAATCCGACTCCTCACTGGAATCATCACTGCTGTCCACAGCCACAGCTGGAGGGGCTGTGGCTGGTGCTGAAGCCGGTGCCGGTGCCTTTTTCACATTTGTTGATTGGGGCACAGAATTGGTTTTCACTGCAGGAAAAGCATATGACATTGTCACTGTAATAAAGAGTTGCTCTCTGTGGCTGTCCAGAGCAGGAGCTGCTCCATGTGCAGGGGAGAGGAAGAAACCCATAAGGATGCAGGTGAGGGATCCTGGCTACTAGCAGGAGACTTACCAGCTTGTGGAGGCTGTCTCTGTGCTGCAGGAGACTCCTCTTCACTGTCAGACGAGTCACTGCTCCCACTTTCTGAGGCCTGGCTTTTCAAGGTGCTTACCGCTGCTTTTTCAGGCTGCCCAGTTTTAGCAGCCTGGCTCAGGTTGGGAACAGGCTTGGGCTGTTCTGATAACCTCTTAACAAAAAACAAACACAGGCCCAGAAACGCAGTATTAGTACAGGTGTTGTTTAGGAGTTTAAGTGCAGTTTCAGCCCAGGCTGGATTTTGTTTTACCCTAACAGAGCTGCTACTAACTCACACCATCCTCGGTGTGTTACAAGTGGAAGGGGCTTCAGTCTCTGCCTGGATTGAGCTACTGTAGATACATCCCTCTGCATTTAGCAATTTCCTTCTGACAGAAAGCACAAGTGTGTTCTACATGAGCACACAGGCTAACAGTGCTTCTAAGCTCCCAAGAGCAATTCCTTCTTGAGGCAGAGACTCTGGCTGCACAGGAGCCTGAGGACAGGAAAAGCACTGCAACCCCAAGACTCCCACTCCAAGGAAGCCTCTCATTTAAGCAGGACCTACCCACAGCTCAGGGAATCAGGAGTTAGGAAGCCTTGTGCCGTAACACTTGAAAGATTCAGAGACAGTATTGGAGCAGCTACAGCCTGGAGCCTGCTCACTGTAGACACAGAGCTGACACAACGGTTTGGGAGGGAGTGGGGCAGAGACAGAGTGCAACTCAACTTGGAAACTCATTTGTCAACAGATCTAAGAATTTAGAAATCTCCAGACAACAAAACACCTCTGACACTCATTTGGGATGTGTCTTTCCACGGCACCTGTCAACACTCAGATGTTCCAGGACAGAACCACAAGCCACTTTCCCTGCTGTGTCAGCACTAGGAAGCCACAGTCACCTGTGCCTCAGATACACAACTGCCAGGTGAGACTCACTCTCTTCCTGGCCCCTCTCCAAGGACTGTGGATCCCCCTCCTGAACACTGAAGGCTAGTGGTGGCAGAGGGAGAGGCAGTGCTTGTGGATGATCTGGGAATTTCCTCCCCTGCAGATATTCCCCCGCCTGGCAGTGCTCTGCACCAGCTCATTTACTCCACTCATGGCTCATCTCTGGGCTGCTCTGCCAAAGAGCACATCGTGTTTGCCAGGGCAGGCAGGCCCTGTGCACCCTGCATGCAATGCCAGCCTGCTTTAGCACTCCAGGAGAAATTCCTGCCCAGCTGCACCACCCCTGCCATTCTGCCTATGCAGTGATGCCCCCACAGCCCACAGCAGAGAGCACCAGCTTAGCAGCCTTTTGGGAAGACCAACCCTCCTGTGCTTCCTGGCACAGCCCTGCCATGGGCTGCCACTGGGGCACTGTTTATCATCTCCAAGCCAAACACTAAACAGACAACAGCATCTGCATGTTTATCCCATTACAGAACAGCTCTCTGAATGAGCCAAGCACATTTTGACTCTGCTTAGAGAAACAGAAATCTCCACAAGTGCTTGGGAAAGGGGGGACTGCAAACCTCACTTCTCTGTTTTGTTTTGATACCAGTGAGTCACAATCTCCAGGAGAGAGGCCAGCTTTGCAATGCTGAAGAGACACAAGTACTTGAAGCAGTCAGAAGAATTCACACACACTGCTCTGAATGTGCTAGCTCCTCTCTGCTGTTCTGAACACTGCTGTGCAAGGGAAGAGCTTACCAAGATCAGAGCCCACTGACTTTTAAGCTCACTCAGTTTTAAGCCCTGCATAGCAATGGGTTTGGCTTCTCCCTCTATGTGGATGCACAGCACAGGGCTGCTCCATTTCTTAACTTAGCTATGGAGTGGGAAAGAGCTGCCATGCAGGGGCATCCTAACATGGAAAGAACGTAACAGCATCCACACAGAAACCCCCATAAGGTTTACACAGCCTCAGATCTTCCTGGGAGGCCGCCAAGGTCCATCCATCCACATTAGACAGATGACAGCCTCAGGTGGGATCTGGCCAACAGCACGGCCGAGTCACACCCAGGGAGCAGGTAACACAGGCAGAGAGCTTCTGACAGCTTGAGAGTCACAGGTACTGAAGTAACTCAGAGAGGAGGAAAATAACTCAAGAGGAAATAATTTTTCCTGCTCCTTCTCCAGCCCCCAAAGCAGGAGCTGCCTGTGGCTCAGTGAGTGTGATGACTCAGCTCCCGCACAACCCATCTGCCACTTGCTGGGTCCATTTGCATCCTGCAGCGCTGCATGACAAGAAGGGGAACAACACTGAGCCACGTGTGCCCAGCACGTTGTAAAATCACACTCCAGCACTGCCTGTGCACTGTGGGAGCACCACCCTGTATGGACTAGGACCAGTATCTCAGCTGGGTCATGGCCCAGCAAAGGGACAACTGCCACCTGCACAGCACGGGAAACGGGGTCCAAGGAGAGGAAGAAACCCTCTGTCTCTTGGGAGATTTGGCCTCTCCCCACAGGGCCTGCAGTCCAAGATAAAAAGTTGCTGGCACAACTTTTGTCAGCACAACCCACACGGGTTTTCCTGGGAAGCTCAAGGAAGACACGGGTTCCCAACACATGGCTGCACGTGCATCTCACACCCACTCCTTGTAAACAGAAGCCAAAGCCTGTCTATAGAGGGCTCAAATGCCACCTTTGGCTCAAAACACTCAGAAAAGAAGCAGCAGAGCAAAATTAGCAGTTCCAAAACAAAAGCAGCTCACAGCATCTTTAAGGTCAGACTGTCCCCCATCACCATCCTTTCCCCCCAAAACATGCAAACACCTTGTCAACTTCGTTAACTAAATACTCCTGAGTCTTCAGGGGTAAACATACCAATTAAGCAGTTCAATTTAGGCATGATGTTCATTTTAATTGTGCTAATCCACCCCCACAGGGAAAGATGAAGCAGCTTCCAACGCTCGGTATCTCTTTGGATCTTGCACAGAAGCCAGAGGAAGTTGCAGGATACAGTAAGTCAGTGGTTAGCATATGCCCAAGTAGCAGATGGTGAGGGATGAGCTAAGAAGAGTTTCACTGGGAGGACAGGACTGTGGACACAGCTAAGCCCAATGGTTTAACTTCAGGCTTCACTTGTGGTCTCTGCCTGTAGGCTACTAACATGGGAAGGAATAGTCTGTTTGGCAAAAATAGAGCTCCCTTGATGACAAGCTCTTCCTTGCTGACTCTGGCTGTCTAGGGGTAAATGTCAGTTTGCAAGAGGGAAGATGCTGAAGTGGTTAAATCAGCAGGTAAAACTTGCTGTTGACAGCTTCACAGAGTCAACATTGTAAGACACAAACCTACTCCAGCACATAAATCCTGCTAAAATGGACAAATCTGATGGTTTTACACTGGGACCTCACGGCACAGCTATCAAATAGCTGCTCCTGTCACCTAGACCTGAATCCTCACATATAATCAATCATGCAGGAAGAGAGCAGCACAGAGCCAACTGTTAGAGAAGCATCCCCCTCCACCCACCTTAGCAGACCAAGGCTATGAAGACAAAAATGCAGAGCCTCGCTGGCTCCTGCCTGTCAATAGAGAAAGGACGTGTTGACAAAGAGCCTCCTTGCAAGGACACGTGAGGCTCTACTCCCATCTTCCCTTCCTCCCTTGCAGACAGCAAGGTTGCATCTCCAAAAGGCTGCTTTCAGGGCACTTTCTGAAGCACCCTGCAGCTCAGACTTGAGGCAGAAGGTCTCAGTACAATGTGCCCAGGGATGCACTCAGGAAGGGATTTGCATCCCATTGAGTTTGGCCACCTGAGCTCAGTGTGAGCTCCCAGTCCTTTTCCTTTGGTTAGTGAACTCTAACCAAACCCTCACAGGAGAGCCAAGGCCAAGCTACCTGTGACCCTGCACACAAGGCCACTCCCAAGGGGCAGGGCACAAGTGGACAGCTGGTATTAAACCATTTGCCTCCCACCTCCTTTGGCACAGCTGTGTGAGAAGAGTGAGGCTGTACTTGCTTCCAAACAGAAAGATCTTCCTCTCTGAGGGACTGAGAAACAAGATAGTCCTGGTGTTTCAAGGAGATCAGTAGCAGCATTTAAGGGATAAACATTTGTATTGCATATCCCATCCCTTGGCACCTACCTTCTGGCTGATGGGCACAGGGAGATCCTCCTCTTCACTGGCTGATGAGGCAGAGCTCTCCACTGGCTTTATACTTTCAGCAGGCTTTGTGGGAGCAGCAGTCCTTCCCAGGGGGGGTTTAGCCTGCTTTGGCACTGCTGGTTTTGGTGCTGTCCTCCCTTGGGATGGTGGAAGTGTTTTTGCTGGAGCTGCTTTGACGGAGAGGGATGCTGCTGGTGTAGGTTTCACTGGGGACTGGATGGCCTGGGAGGATTTTGGAGGTGGCTTTGTCTGGACAAGACATGAACAGAGTGAAATAAGGCAAATCTCACAGCAGCATAATTCATTTGCTCAGACTGTAACCAAGGGAAGAAATTTCAGAGCCCCCTGGGAAAAGCAAACCCTGAAGGAAGATTAGTGACTGGCAAGACACAAGGAATTCTTTCATCTAGCTGTGTGGGGATGGTCTCCCAAGATGAGAAAGCAAGACCAGACTTTCTTCATCAGCCTGCTGCTACTACCAGTCCCCTCCAGTGACAAGGCAGCACTTTGCACTCTCCACAGCAGGGAAGCTCAGCTGCACTACAGTTTGACAAATTAGACACTATTTATTGCAATTTATACCTGAGAAGCAAATTCTACCATGATAATTTGCCTCTTCAGGTGGGAAAAGAATCGCTGGGGTTTTTTTTTCATTTAAAAGTACTGATGGGTTTTTCTAAGAAAGGCACAATGGGTTGATTAAAGCTCAAAGACATGGAGGTGCCTTTTAACACCTCACGCCTCCTTCCTCCCACCCCCAACATGACTTTGCTACACACTACATGCATTTACAAAATTTTCTTTTCACTGCAGCTCCCAGCCCTGAGGCACGCAAGGAGAGAGGATCTCAGAGACACGCACTTGGGTTACTGATGGACGTCCTTCATCTTCACTGTCTGATGAGCTGCTGCTCTCTGATGTGTCATCAGGCTGTGCAGCCCCAGGAACCGTTGTGGATGCCGGTCTGGCCTGGCTTGCTGCCAGTGCTGTTTGCTTCACTGCATTCTTCTTAAGGGACACGGGAGCAGCAGGTGCACTTTTCACAGATGTTGCATTAGACTGCACTGTTTTCACAGCTGGCTTGGCCTGGGAATGGTAGAACAAAAGGGAACAGGAGAATCAGGTAACACCTTGGAAGAAAATGGCTGAAAGCTCTAACTGAATAGAATCTGTCTTAAAGCAAGCTACCTTGCTAATTTTGACCAGAACAGGCTTGTTCCGACCTGGGGGCTGTAGAATATCTGAAGCAAGTCACTTTCTCCACGGACTGCCTGGCTATATCCATCACATTGCATACTAATCACCTCCTACAGATCCAAGGATCTCCCCCAGCTTCAGGCACTAGTAGAAACTGGAATAGAATGGTTGATGTCGGCAGGGTTTAGTGGGGCTCTCAGCCACACAGCACGTGCTCTGGTCTTGAGTTTGGGGATCTCACACACCCAAGGTAAGGGGTGCTGTCAAAATACAGCACTGCAGCATTTCCTCTCTTCTTCAAAAGAAGGGAAGTGACTTCCTAGGGACAACGACTCCATGTTGGAGAGGTTACCTGGACGGCTGGAGTGGCCAGCTCCTCCTCAGAGGATGTGTCCTCACTCGATTCCTCACTGCTGCTCTTGGTGGCCCCAGCTGCTGGCTCTGAAACACAAACAGGGAGATGCCACAGCTGCTGCCTGCTCTGAGCCCCCAGAGCGTGATGCTAATGTGGCTTTTGATGTCAGGGAAACAAAACAAGCCACAGAGAGGGCTAAGGGGATTTGCAGGGAAGAGGACCTAGCCCTGCTGAAAACATCAATGGCCTGCCGGGAACAGCTTCTCCAGACAAATGCTGACCCACAAACACCACTCCTTGAGTGCAGGCAGAGATGGGAAAAGCTGCCTGGCCACACTCTGACCCTGTACGGTGCTGCCCAGCCACACACAGCTCCCCGCAGGGGCACCTAGCCTGGCTGGGCCTCCTCTGGAGAAGAGCCAAGAGGAGGATCATTCCCAGAACTTCAACGATCTATTTCTCACCCTCCTCCTCCAACACACACAGACACACTTCAAAGCATTTAAAGATTTCCCTAAAGACTTCAAATACCAAAATTAATCACTTTGCAATTGAGAATAAAAAGACAACACTGTCGTGCCTTTCCATAAAGCTGAAAGTATCTGCAGCATTTGTACTGCATCTCCTCTGGACATGCTACACTGCTACCCCCAACCCCTGGGTATGTGCTGGGTGCTGCCAGACATCTTAGCACAGGATCTGCTGCTTGAAATGGGAGCAAGCACACAGGATTCATCCCACGGAGCTCCGGAGCTGGCTGCTTTGCAGTGTTCTAGCAGCCTCCCCAAGGAACAAGCATCACTCTGAGCTTTCCAGCGAGGGAGCTGAAAGGAACATGCTGAAGGCACGTCTCAGATCCAATCTGCAGCAGAGCTGGAGCTCACACACATCTACCCCACCCTGCAGGCTCCTTACCCGCTTTGGGGGCTGGGGCCTTCACAGTTGGTGTCTCCTCTTCCTCCTCGCTCTCGGATGAGGAGCTGCTGCTGCTGCTGGAACTTTCCGGTGCTTTGGTTGTCACTGATGCTTTGCTTTGCCCTACTTTGGCCACAGCTGCTGTGGCATGTCCAGGCTTCCCAGGACCAGGCAGTTTCTGGGCCTTGGCTGGGGCTGGAGCTGCAGCTGGGGCATTGGGCTGCTGCTTGTTAGAGAGCACAGTTCTGTCAGCAGCAGGGAGCCCTGCTGCTCTGCCTGCCGGGGCAGTGGGCTTGGGAGGAGAATGAAGGGAGTTGGCAGCTTTGCCACCCACCACAGCTGCTGTCACCTACAGGAAATAAAGGAAATTAGAAGGCTACAAACAGCCTAAACTAAACTGGAGACAGTGTACCCACAAAAGCAATGTGGTAGCCAGGTAAGCCAGAGTTCTTTAAGGAAGTGTTTGGGGGACAGGTTTTTAAGAAAAGGCTTATGGCAGCATAGGAGGGTCATTTAAATATGATTTGCACCCCAGGACACAATTCCACACATGCTGATGAGTCTGGGACAGTCCTGGCCTCAGAGTACCACCAGCCTTCAAACCCAGGAGCATTGCCTTACCGTCACTGCACCTTTCCCAGGCGGAGCCTCCTCTTCTGACGAGGACTCATCTTCCTCACTGCTTTCTACATTCACTACCGAGTTTGTGGCCAGAGAAAGGCTGCCTGCTGCACAGGAGAGAGCCATAGAGCAGCTGTGTAGTGTGTTTCTCACACCAACATGGTCTCTGGTTTGCAGGAGGGCCCCCGTAGCAGGGCAGCGTCCCATCTCCACACCTGACCCAAGCCCATCACCACTGCTGTCCCTGTGACAGGCAAGTGCTTTGCTTCTCCACCCCATCCCTCTACCAGCCACCAAGACAGGGAACCTGTCAAGATCTGCAGTTTTCCAAAGGCTGGTCCACAGCAGATCAGACTGAACCAAAATATATCAGACAGGAGTTTTTGTCAGACTCCACAAGCCAACACCTCCTACATCAGCTGCACAAGAGACCTATCCCCACCTCACACACAGGGCACTGGCTTTCCAGACCAACTAACAAGACCTTCCCTGATCCATGAAACAGGCCTGCCTTTGCTGGTCCAACACACACCTGGGACCAACTAGAAGGTGCTCTACAGTGGGCAGCAAGAGGTTCCCAAAGCTTCATCCACGCAACAACACCCATCCCTCCCCAATGAATCACAACAGTTTTTTTCTAGCTTCAGCAGACATCTGTGCTCCTCAGAAACTCCACATGAGAAGGGGGTGCTAAATTAGTTGTCCTGTTTTTCTATGAGCACAAACAAATAACCATCACTTTACAAACATTTTCTCCAGCCAAGCAAGCTGGGCTGCTCCTATACAAGTCTCCAGTCCTACTCTGTCAACTCCAGGAGATGAAAGGCTCCTACCATTTGCAGCTTTCGCCTTCTCTTTCTCATCTTCTTCTTTCTCTGAGCTCTCAGAGCTGCTCACAGGATCAGGAACTCTGATCTTTTCTGGGATGGCTGCCTCCTCATCACTCACCTTTCTTCTTCTGGAATTTGGTGGAGTTCTGAGAGAATACAATAGGTGTCAAAATGGGGAAAAAATATCTTGAACAAATTAGAATATAATTATTCATTCACTCTCAGATCAGGCTCCAGCCTAAGAATAGGCAGTGTCATTTCTCTACAGAGGAATTCCTAAGGGGGTGGGAGAAATACTTCTCTAACCTCCAAGGGACATCTCCAGTCCTCAGTAAACATCCAAGAACAACATACCCCTGCAACACTCACAGGAGATACTGAACCTGGACCATTTTTCTGTGCCCTAGGCAGATTATTCCTCAGTTTAGCAGAGAAATAAAAGCATACACAGTCAGGCTGGTGCTCTATAGAAAGCATCCTACAGAACAAATTCCATCTCCAGGAGGCAGCTACAGCCTCAGAGTAAGTGTAGCCTCAGGGTTAGGGCAGATATCCCCACAATACCAGGCCCTGGTATTCCACAGGGCCAGGAGAAGTCAATCTAAAGGGTATAAAAGCCATTTGAACTTGGGCTCTCAGGTCAAAAGGGCAGAAAAGTCAGGTTGTAGAGAGGTTTAAGAAAGGAAGTGGCTGGACCTACAGAAGATGTGTTGGAAAAACAGGAGGAAGAGGCCACATAAGTATTAAACACTTAAGCTGCTCAACTGGGTTAAAGCATTAAGCAGGAGAAAGATTGTTCTAGGCTCTAAATCCTACCTGTACCAGAACAGATATGGCTAAAGTTACCCATGTTTTCATTTGACAGTTAAAGACAACACATTTGCTTTATTACAAGGGTAACACTGGGCACACACCAGTGTGATTCGACAAGCAATACTTCTAAGCCCTGGGACACACAATTATCAGAAGCAAATGTCCTCCCTTCTGGCCCAGTTTAGCTCATTTTATTTGTTCATCTGTTTTAAAAACAAGATTAGTTAGCAATTTGATGAGTAAAGATTGAGCTGGGTGTCAGAGTGTTCCGGCAGCACAGCTGTAACAGCAGGTTTTGTGCAAGCAGGCTGAGCCAAAGGCACATTTGCTCGTAGAAAGTCCTGAAGCTACTCCAATAATCATTTTAATAAAGCAACAGGGCAACCCACACAGGCAGCTCTGATCCTGCAACACCTTCCTGATGCAGTGGCTGCTGACAGCACGACAGGCTGATGTGAGCATTTGCTGTGAGTGACCAGGAGCTCAGGAACACTCTCTGAAGGGAAGAAATGGTGTCTGCCAGCACTGTCCCTGTGGCATTCTGGAACATCCTGAGGGCTGCAGGGCTCAGGCTGCTCCCAGGGCTGAACTGGTCCAGCTTTCCCCTGCCCCAGGCACCCTTTTACCCCCTCTCTGCATCCTCCAAGAGTAAATGCAGCTTTGGAGGGAGGCTACTCCTGTAATTGCAAATCTCAGCTTTAGGCAAATTCTGGAAGAGTTTGTGCAGGACAGAACCACGGAGGGGCTTGGTGAGAATGGCAAAAGCCACAGGGTAGATTAAGGAAAGATATTTTTGGGCCAAAACACCTATGAAGCAACAGGAGGTGATAAAGGCAGCTCACTCACAGGAGCACTCCAGGATAAAGATAACTACTGGCCAACACACCCCTCATTTTGACTCCCAACCAGGCAGAACTCAGACAGACCAGGAATAACAGACCCTGTGGTGGGGTAGGACCAAAACAGAAGGGTGACACCGAAGAAAAAGGAATTAAACCTGATGCAAATGCCCTTTTGCCCCTCAATTTTAAAAGCGACAGTGGCTGGGAGGGTTTGCTGCAGCAGGCAGGATAACCAGCACAAGGGAAGGTCACCATCAGCACCCACGAGAGCAATGAACTGTTAGAGGGAGGAACTGCAAACCTATTTCTATGCTGCTACAACCTCATCTAGATCCAGCCTTTCTCTTGCTCAGGTATGGAGGACAAGAGCAAGGCACAAAGCATCAAGCAGAAAACACCTCTGAAAAACACTTCCCAAGGCTGCTGGCATGGCCACACTGAGGAGATCCTCTCTCCAGTGCTCCCAGCTCCAGGGATTCCCAGCTAGCCCAGCACTGAGGCTGCCACAGGCTCCTCCGCAGTGCTGCACTCCAACATCCAACCAAAGTGAGCACAGGCTGGGTGCAAATATCACAGATGGGAAAGCTCCCTCCTGCAGACCTTCAAATGGGGGATAACGATGCAGGAAGGCGTTTGGAACACGTAAGGACTTGAAAGGACAGGCTGAAACCAAGAGATTTCCTCTGAGTCAGATCATCTGTGATCTGTGCCAAGGTTTGAGTCCCTGTAAGAGCTCTGGCATTTCAGCATCTGCTCAACTTCTCTGTTCTCAGGTCAATAATCCTGCACAGCACGTGGCTTTAAAAAGAAAGTGAAACAGAACTGGGGAACAGATTTCTTACAGTAAAGCATGACTCTGAACTTTACTACACTCCAGCATCAACCAGCATCCTCTGCTCAAAACCGAAGTAACAACTTATCTCCAGGAAAGCCCAGGAAATTTTAAACCAGCATAATCCTGAACATATGAAATGAATTGCTGTGAAACCAGAGGGTAGGAGAAAACTCTGCTGAGCACAGTTATCATCGGAAATCCTCTGACAACATGGAATTCCAGCAAATAAAAATCACACACGCCATGCAGCTTAGCCGTCAGCACAGTCTGGAACCTATTTGATACTCATTTCCTCCTTTGACTTACTTTTCCCAGTGGGTAAAGATGTCCTCGAGAGAGGTCGATAGAGAAGGGAGCAATTTCTGTGAAAGCAGAACGAACACCAGTCAGGCACCGGCCCCGTTTCGGGATGTGAGCACCGGACAGAAGCAGCGACCGCAGGGGCCCATCCAAGGCTCCCCAAGAAAACGGGACCGTGTCTCCCTGCACACACCTCCCGGTGAACCCCTCCCACTCCCCGCCCCTATGCACCCAGGGCCGCGTGTTCCCCTGGAGACTTCTCCCGGAGCAGCACGTGCTCGGGGAGCAGCAGCCCCCGGTACGGGAGGCTCTACCGGGCGGGCTGCCAGCCTTCTCCCTGCTCCCCGGCCAGTTCGGGGCCGGGACGGCACGCGGGCACTGGGAGCACCCGCTGGGTGCCGGGACCCCACGTGGGTGCAGCATGGACCTGCGNGCCTGCAGCTCCCGGGCGGCCCGCGCGAAGCCGCCGCGGAGCAGGTGCTGGTGGATGAGGGCGAGCAGCTCCCGCCCGCCGCCGCCGTCGGCGGCCATGGCGCGGCCCGCGTGCCGCGCCGGAGAGA